>OZ024799.1:9671913-10144413 GCA_964017045.1 Omphiscola glabra
TACATTTGATAAACTGAAATCTTGGATATATGGTTTAGGTTACACTGGACTTTGGTTATTTTGGCTTTTTCTAGTTTTGACTGTTATTTATTTTCTCCGCGTACCTCTGAAACTGAGTGAAAACGTCTCCTACGGTAAGCAATACTTTTATTTTAACTCTAAATATTGTAGTGTTGACACGTCCAATTATCGCAAAAACTTGAAAAACACATCTTGTCTTAAATCAACAAATAAATATTTCAAATAATGTTTACAACAATCAACAAATAGTTTGAAATAGTAAATAGGCTTAGTCAAAACTTAAAAGGGAAAAAATCTGTTCTCTCCAACATAGTACAAACATACTAAAGAAAATAAAAAGTAAGACATGGTTGATAATAATAAAATCACAAGTCTAACAGTAACAAGTTTATAAGAGTATAAGTTTAAATTCAAGCTCAGCAGGCCTATAAATGATAAACATTTTAAAAGTTAAAGTTGTTTAATTTTATAAATATAAAAGGCCAGCTGATTTGGAGAGATCGTGTCTTGAATTCATTTGGGTGTTTATTGGGAGTCACTTCCCTTTTGTTTATTTTTGAGAATTTAGTTAAATATTGTTTGTTGATTGAATGTTTAGTTAAATAATGTATTTTTTGCCTGAATTAGGGTTCAGGTTAGATTTAGGGATACACTTAGCAAATTTTTTCATTGTTATTTAACGTTCTTAATTTTACGGGTCGCGGTAACCAAGATGCCGGCCATAGTAAAATATGAGACACAATCTCTCCAAATTTACCAAAATGCCTATTAAAGTAAAAGTGCCGTTCATGTCTGTATAAGTATAATATTATTATTTCTTAACTAATTTTGTCATTTAGCATGTAAACTTGCATGTATTTATTAAATAAAATTAACATCAAGCAGTAATACTTACAGAACACTAATGTGTACATAGCTAAATTTTCTATTTATTTGCTTTCTAAAGCTTCTTTGAACAACCCCAATGGTACACATCAATTTTTCAACTAAGATGCCAGATTTTTTCACAAAATAAGTTTCACATTATAGTCAAAGAAGAAAGTACCTTTTAAAACTTCAGTTTTGGGCTGGGGGCTCAAAAATTGTTTTTTTATAAGAACTATATAAATATAATTTATTATATCCAAATTAAGGATCCTGCATGGGTGAATAGATTGAATCTTAACCGGATTTAGTACACATACACTTGATTATCCATATTCAAATATCAAAGGGTACTGAACTCATAATAAAAATGCTTGGGGCATGGTGTCCAATTTTATTTTTCCTTATATAAGCTATAAATACTACTAAGCTAAGACAACAATATAGGATTTTACCTGAATTATGGACATAAGTTGACAAGCTTTGACTTTTTAGCTATATACTTCATTATCCATATTTTAATATGGTGGGTTTGAAACAACTCAAATAAAATGACCTTTTTTTGATATAATAACTGTTGTTTTTTTTATGTTAAACATTGACAAACAATTTAATATCAGTTTAATTTCTTGTTTCATTTTCATGAACATGCCTTTTGTTTGAAAATGTTATCTAGCATATCAACTTATAGGTTAAAAAATCTGGCATATAGGCTATAGGGTGTGAAATACAAAATTAATTAGGGGCGTTGTAACTTTGGGGGTGTTCAAAGACACTTTTTCAAATAAACCTAAAAGTTAGCTCTGTACAACTTGCTGCTAGTTACATGCCGGGGTTAATTTTTTATAAAATATACACATAGGTTTACATGCAAAAATACGAATTTTGTTAAGAAATAATATTTTCACCTGAAATACATTTTTACCCCTAAAAAATATCATTTAGAATAATAAGTTGATGATATTCATCTTAAAAGACAAGTGGAAGAGGAAGCCACAAATTAATTTTGCATTTTAAATTATGTTTTTACTATTAATTGCTGAATAAGTAATAAGCCCAATTAATAATTAGTTTACACCAAAGCCAAATTCATTTAAAATGATTTAAATGAATCAATATTAAGTAAGCCTAGGCCTAACTAGTGATTATTGGGCCTTATAATTTTTAGGTATGTTAAAATGTATCAAAATGGCCGGTGTGGTTAGGGGCAAGTCAGGCCATTAGCATAAAACAAAATGGGTAGAGAGCAAAGCACCCTTCTAAGCATAATACATGATTTTTAGAGTGTAATGCCTTCTTCCACAACCTCGGATAGAAAGGGCCTACATTCCTACATCAAGCTGCTTTAGCAAAATATAAACACCCGGTAGGTGTGGAATTGATACAAGCTCCTCTGCCCTTTTCAACTTGTCTGAAGACATCACAATAATATAATTTTAAAAAAAAGCAAATAACTTATCTCTTAAACATTTAAACAAAGCTTAAGTTCTCTACCAGGGAGGGATTCAGGGTAGGTGTGGAATTGATACAAGCTCCTCTGCCCTTTTCAACTTGTCTGAAGACATCACAATAATATAATTTTTAAAAAAAGCAAATAACTTATCTCTTAAACATTTAATGGGGCATCTTTAGTTTTTTGTGTGCTTGAAGAACTAACAATAACCAAACAAGATGTCATCCATATTATTGGCACATGGGAGGATCTAGCTCATTATGAATACTTTTGTTTCACATCAGTTTTTGGGAACATGGAGGATGAAAATTTGGGCAGAACAAGGAGCAGGTTGTTCTGCTCTGAGATCCAGCTAATTTTGTGTAACATTTTTTTTATTAATTTCTATTTTTTTGGGGGGTGCAATGGGTTAGGGTGGGGCGTGGGTGCTTGCTACGAAATTTTATTTTACGGGATATGAAAAAATAATATAAATTGAGTAATATTTTTTTTACATTAATTATAACCAGAAAGTAGATAATTTCAGTGAAAATTCATAAAGATGGGTAGCTGAGATCCATAAATTGCTTACCCAAGAACTTGTGTGTACGTGTACATATATATTTATAATTTAAAAAAAAATATATATATTAATCAGACACACAGAAATAATATATATTATTTTTTTAAAATAAATATATCATTTTTTAAAAAATATACATCATTTTAAAAAAATATAATATATAATTTTTAAAAAATATAGATTATTTTTTAAACCGGGGAGTTAACAAAGATAAGGTACTGGAAACTTGATATAGCTTCGATTATCGCCCTTTGCTACACTTTTTACAGTAACTGATTGTTGTTTTTTTAACCATATCATACTTTCCAACACTTCCCACCGATTACGTTTTCTACTCTTTGAAACTCAAATTATAATCTCATGACAACTAACTAGGTTATACAGCTGTACACCGCATTGGAGGAAAAACAAATAATTAGAAACTAGCGCTCTAAATCACAGCTGTGAGATCCTACCATATGTCACTTATTTGTTAACAAGCCTGTTGATGTTTTGTGGTGTGCACAGTCCAGTTGTAAAACATTTTTGCCCAATTATCTGCTAATTATTATTATTATTTTTTTTTTTTTTTTTTTTTTTGCTTTCGGAAAGAGAGATTAGTTCAGCTGATACTAGAAGAACGCGAAGAGCAATCCACGAAGATTTCTTACTGAAATAATGCAACAGGATTTAAATTTAATTATTTATTTAGCGGCTTTTACCATTAGAGAGAAAAAAAACATGCCATGAAATACTTGGCGATTGCCTACGGGCGTTAAAAATTCACAGCTACGATATTTAGAGAATCTGGAGTCGAATAGTACACAAAACGTGTGGTTTTGGTGATGTTTCTCCTCCTTTATACATAAATCGGTATCGCAGGATAAATTCGATTTTATATATAGACACACACACATTGATTAGGTACATCTCCCTTTTTCTGTCAGTTGTATCAGAAACTCAGTTTGCCTTGGGGCATCAGAAACTCAGTTTGCCTTGGGGCATCAGAAACTTAATTTGCCTTGGGGCATCAGAAACTCAGTTTGCCTTGGGGCATCAGAAACTCAGTTTGTCTTGGGGCATCAGAAACTCAGTTTGCCTTGGGGCATCAGAAACTCAGTTTTGCCTTGGGGCATCAGAAACTCAGTTTGTCTTGGGGCATCAGAAACTCAGTTTGCCTTGGGGCATCAGAAACTCAGTTTTGCCTGGGGCATCAGAAACTCAGTTTGCCTTGGGGCATCAGAAACTCAGTTTTGCCTTGGGGCATCAGAGACTCAGTTTGCCTTGGGGCATCAGAAACTGAGTTTTGCCTTGGTGCATCAGAAACTCAGTTTGCCTTGAGGCATCAGAAACTCAGTTTGCCTTGGGGCATCAGAAACTCAGTTTTGCCTTGGGGCATCAGAAACTCAGTTTTGCCTTGGAGCATCAGAAACTCAGTTTTGCCTTGGGGCATCAGAAACTCAGTTTGCCTTGGGGCATCAGACACACATTTTGCCTTGGGGCATCAGACACAAATTTTGCCTGGGGCATCAGAAACTCAGTTTTGCCTTGGGGCATCAGAAACTCAATTTGCCTTGGGGCATCAGAAACTCTTGCGCCGGATCTGCACGGACATCTGATTCAGTCCAATTTATTCAATTCTAGATTTTACTCTCTTGATATTTCCCCTGCGTTTTCTTGGTGTGTATATATATAGTGTGTGTGTGTTAAGGTGGACACATTTGACATCACTGCCAGCTAGTGACACATGAAGATTATTTTAATGTTCTGTCAGGTGTTCCGTGACTCCGCCGAGCAGTCCATTGACACTGGGATTAAATAACAAGGAAATGAATATTGAATCATAACCAACGTGTGACCACGAACTGGAAACAGTAGATATTATTTTACAGGAGGCAGGGATTAGAGGCAGTTTGAAATTTAGCTTTTTGAGGCATTTTCTCTTCGGCAATGTTACTGATTATCATTTTGTGTTTATATAAGATACAATTCTTTTATTGATCCAAACAAATGGAAATGTTTTTTTTTATTGCATTGTACGTATACCAGAGCTGTTAACTCTTACGATTTTAGCGTACAATGTACGATTTTGAGGTGTATAAATTATAAATACTGTGAAAAAATTATTTTTTTGGTATTAGGATAATGTATTGAACAATTTTGTGATGATATTGTACGATTTTAAGAGTTTGAGGGTAAACAGGTCTGGTATACATTTTCAGCACATAAATCATAAATAAATATTATCTATTTATTTTAATAAAGAACACTTTTTTCCACTAAATAAATTTATACACAAGACATCTACATTAAATTATTTCACTATTGAAATAAGTATCTGTGATGAAGAGGTTGTGATGTATCGTCCAAAATTAGTTTAGTTTTACAATAAAATCTTTCTTCAAGTGAAGGATGTTTAGTTTGTGTTATGTTCCTAGCTTTCTTGACTAGTCTGTTTATTCGGTGTTTAATATCAGACGATGACTTCCCACACCAGCTGGTAATACTGGTAGGCTTCCCATTGTTGCACTTGTAGAATAAGTTAACGACTTGTTTGTTGACGCCGAAATTGTACGGTTTTTTTGGAGGTAGAACAGTCTTTGGTTGAATTTCTTATACAGCATTTGGCCGTGCTCATGCCATGTTAGCGTATTATTAATGGTGACACCTAAGTACTTAAATGCCTCTACTTTCTCTACACTTTGATTTTTTTTTTTAAGGTTGGGATCTTTAATCTGGTGTTTCCATCTCCGGAAATCAACAATCATTTCCTTTGTTTTTGAGACGTTCACCTGGAGAAAATTTTCTTCGCACCAATTGATAAAATCTGTAGCTAAGTTTCGGTTTAAGCCTTCTCCCTCGGATATTTCGCCACCGACGGTGGTATCATCAGCATTTCAGACCCCTTTCGCAAGATCCAGGTCGAATCCAAGTTTGGACAACGGAGAAGTGATCATCACTGAACAGTTTGCATAGTACACTGGACAATAAAACGCACGCGTGAATTGGGAAAAATACTTTGTACTCTGGGCACTAAATTCTATAACCCCAACCTCAGTGGGAGCGTTCGTTTATCCGAATAAAAAACCCAGGCCCGCCTCAAGTAGTTCGTATAACCAACCTTCTCTACTATATCTTTAACACATTGCAGTAATCATGGTCTTAAGGCAGGGATTGGTCTAACGAAAAAAAGGGCTATAGCGAGATCAAATTGATGGGGAAAGGGCGAGGCCTGGCAATATATCATCAATTGAAAACTCGGAATGCCAACTGTAAGCACAGCTTAAGATTGCTATTGATTGAAATGGGGCGTGAATCACAGGAAACCTGTTGTGGAATCAACATTTGCTCGTTTTTAAAAGTCCGTTCTCCCCCCCCCCCCCCCCGCCCCTTCCCCCCCCCCCCCCCCCGCTGTCCTAGGAGGCTGCATGTAGGGCACGGCCGCTGCGGCTGGTACTCAATAAACGCCGTCTCCGCGAAGTGTCCGTTTCATCATACATGTAAGCCGCGATCAGGCACGATATAGATTTTGTTTTAAAATGAGGCTAAATGAGTAGTTGAGTGTGTGCGTGCCCGGAAATTGATGAGCTCATGAGCCCCCGAGTTTCAGGCCGCCTTCTCTCCATGTAAGAATGAGACTTGCTGTTTTCTGCCTGAGATGGAGTATTGCATACTCCAGACTTGGGTAGTTGGAAATTAATGCTCCTTTTGGATTTCGCGATCCATTTGGATATTGCTATTATAATTCTTGTAAAGCACTATGTTTTGGGGTCTTTTAAAAAAAAATTCTTTTAACAGTGTTAGCTTTCAGTAATAACACCCCCCTCCCCCGTCAAAAACACATAAACAAATATGGGCATCTGCACGGTGGGGTGGTGGAGGAGCAAGGGGTGGCAAATGCTCCTCCCCCCTCCCCCTTGGATGTTGCTAACATTTTGTCAAAATACCATTACTACCATTTTCAATTTTCTAAAATGTACCTACCAACTCACTCGATTTTTCAGTCATATAGCCTACTACTATAGCATTCAAATAAAGAAACTATTTTTTATAAGTCGTGAGTAACTATCAAAAACGAAATTTAAAAAATGTGTATGCTTCCTCGGAGGATTTGTTGTAAAAAAAAAATCATTTTCCCCCATTGCTCCCCCCCCCCTTTTTTCAAGCGGACAGCCATGCATCCCATTCCCCCTTTTTCTAAAATTTCTACGGACGTCCGTGCATATAATCTTATGTAATTTCTGTCACGCGTACTGCTTGAAACATAATGTATCAGGACATATTCAAAGTCTTTACTACATTAACCGGAACAAAACCCAACCAACGCAATTCTATTTCAATACTAATCATTGTGGGAAAAGTTTGAACTTGAATAAATGATATCAACTTTTAAAGTAAACTCATTACTCTTTTGCAAAAAAAAAAAGAAAATATTGTTATTGGGATGGGAATTCTGGTATGACGAATACTTTTGAATAGGAAATGGAGTTACTTTCCCGGTCCTCTTTAATCGACAATGGTTCTGCAATATTGGGTCAAAGTCGAACACATGGGCTGAAGAAGTGTAAAGTAACATTTTTTCAATCAGGAATAGAGTGTGTGTCTAAAACAGGTATGTCTTCTTTAATCAGTCTTTGGGTGCTATAATCAATTGAAAAGATCCTCCGTAAATAATGCACTCAATTATTTCCCCACTTAACAGCAGAAATTCTGTTTTCGATAACGCTATCTTTGTGATGCCGACTTCAAACCATATCCGGAAATTTGATCGAAAGAAATTTCCTCGACGGAAAATTGATCGACGAAAATTTCATCGAACGGAAATTTGGTCAAATCTTTTTCTTAGTTTACACGTTAAAATTGTGCGTTAAATTTCTGTTTGAACGCATTTTTTTGTTTTACTGTATAGTGTAGTGCGTTCAAAGAGAAATTTGGCGAACATTTTAACGTCTGGACTGAATATACGATTCGACCAAATTTCCGTTCGATCAAATTTCCGACGATCAATTTTCCGTGGACGATATTTCTTTCGATCAAATTTCCGGTAACCACTTTAAACTGATGAACTGTCACGTGTTAGCTCTTTATTTCATCATCTTCGGTGATTTGGTTATGCCCTCAGTTGGTGTTTACACTTCGGTTATGCCCTCACTTGGTGTTTACACTTCGGTTATGCCCTCAGTTGGTGTTTCATCTTCAGTGATTTGTTTATGCCCTCAGTTGGTTTTTCCACTTCGGTGATTTGGTTATGCCCTCAGTTGGTGTTTCTTCTACATTGATTTGTTTATGCCCTCAGTTGGTGTTTCCACTTCGGTAATTCGGTTATGCCCTCAGTTGGTGTTTCCACTTCGGTGATTTGGTTATGCCCTCAGTTGGTGTTGCCACTTCAGTGATTTGGTTATCCCCTCAGTTGGTGTTTCCACTTCGGTGATTTGGTTATGCCCTCAGTTGGTGTTTCATCTTCAGTGATTTGCCTATGACCCCAGTTGCTTTTTCCTTTTCAGTGATTTGGTTATGACTTCAAAGATTTGGTTATGACTTCAGTGTCCACACTTCAGTTATTTCGTTATGACTTCAGTGTCCACACTTGAATGATTTGGTTATGACCTCGTGTTTCCCCTTCACCTCAGTAAAAAAAATATTAATGACCTCAGTTTGTATCCCGTCATTAGTTTCCATGCAAGGATGAATGAAAAGCCCGCCATTGTCATACCAAGCTGTAGGCCAGGAGCCACCTTGATAAAAAAATTGAGCATTTCTTTTATAGACGGCTTGTTGTTACAACTCAACGTAGCATTCTTATTCTCGCTTCTGGACAGTCTCAGACTTGACGGCAAAATAAAGGTTTCAGAATCCAGGTTAGATTTTTTTTTTCACTGAAAACACGAGAATCGCCCATCAATTTTTGCTGCTCCTTTTTCTATAACTGTCTAAAATTGTATCCCTAGTGTTAAGCTTGAATCGCTGAACATGTTGTTTGAGCTGGAGATTTTATCCAGAGTTCTGAGGATTCGTAATACAATTTCAAGAGATGACATACTGCGCCCTCTGACGATCACTTTTTCCCCCATCGAGGAGTAATATCAAAAGCGTTGCATCGCTCCCCCCCCCCCATTTTTTTAAAAGCTATGTTGAGACACGGGGTCATATGAGGTTCAAGATCTCGACATCCTGGTCCCCGGCTCTGGGGTGCACGTGTCGGCCGCTAGCTCCTAATAGAAGCGTTGTGTCGCCAACAGGGGCTCTCCGATCAATAACCCGCTTCCACCACTGGGTCCAAAATGGGTAGCGCCTTGGGTAGTCCACCAAGCGGTTGGAGAGGGTGGCATGTGAGGCCGGGAGGAAAGAGAGAGAGAGAGAGAGAGAGAGAGTTTGTGTGGAAATGGCATCTCTTCATTCCGAGGCGGTATCATTAATTTGCACTTTGATTATTTTTAGCGCCTTCTAATAAGGTAATGACGACGACGCGATTTGGTTGAGTTCTTGAAAAGAAAGTATGCGGTGTTGCATTGATTACGTACCGTCAAATAGAATAAATTCGCATATTGTAATTGCATCGTTGCCAGATTTTTCGTTTTTCGGGTTGTTGCAAGGGTTTTTTTGTTTTTAATGTAAACGTGTCGTTCGTTTACTTCCACCATTTGAGACCATCTGGCTGCGCAGAAAAAAAATTAAAAAGTCGAATTAAAATAAATATCAGTAGAGGAGTTTGACTTATTTGGGTTCTACAAATACACTTTAAAGTGAAGGGGGTTAACGCTTGAGGATGTGCAATTTGTTAACTTCGAAATTAAAGAGAAAAAAAAAACGATTTTTACAGATCACCATTACTGATCTGTATGCAATAATTTATAAATATGGTGCTAAATTGTCTTGCTGCGGAGATGATCTATACGAGTTAACCAGTTTGATTTATAAAATAACCGTTTATTTAATGGGCAGGTATAGCGTTTGGTTGTACTTGTATTTCTTCACAACACCGAAGCCTTTTTTTTTCCCTTTTAATTTTAATGCACAACTTTTATGATTTGCTATTTAAAGTTAAAGCACATTTAATTTTTACTTTCAAGTCAGCGCATAAATAAATTTTGCCTCTGGTTCGCCGTGCTTACTCTTCAAAACCGCCCAACTCCACATGTTTTGTATTAATAGTACGGAGTGGGGAAAAAGACTGTCACGCAGCGAGCTTCGTGTGTGACGTCTGAACTCAGGTGAATAGTTTTTTGTTTTATTTTAGGGGGAGGCGACTTTTATTCTGTATCGTTATTGTTCGCGTTCCCTTATTATACAGCGAGCTTCATGCGTACAACGTCATCTCTGTTCCGGGATCCGCCAACTGCCTGCTCCAAATCAGTGGGTTATTTTTTTTTTGACACAAATGTTTGACGAATGCAATACGTTCTCACTACGACATAGGGCAGTAGATTTCGTTGCATATTATATAAAATGAGAAGTTAACTCTTTTTTATATATACATATATTTTTATAACACTCGGACCCATCGGGTATTTTCCCGAAATACCCGTACTCGATGTAAAAAAAAAATACAGCTGCAGCCGGTTAAGCCCTAATTATTTAATATATTACAACAACCAAAGAAAAAAAGACCAACGATTAAAGCAGATATAAAGTGGCCGATAACGAGAGAAAACAAAAAAGAGCTTGAATCGTTTTCGTTTTATTATCTCCTTAATTCAGCAATTAACATTTGTTTTCTCCCAACACCGGACTCTTCAACAACAACAACAGCTGATCGTGTTTGGAACTGCTGCCGCGGCTCATCACCAGCGCCCCCTCACTTTCTGTGTGTGTCCGTCCCTCTTTCTCGTTTTAAAGACAAGAGTGTCGTAGTGGACGCCAAAGGCGTCACCAATAATCAGTCCCGACTCACTTCCGGGAGGAAAAAAAAAGCTCCGTGTCGCGTGCGCGTGCTCTATGGCCCAGCTGTCTGAGACATTCGGTCCGTACAGAAGACTTTGTCGCATTGGCAGAGAAGCGTGAGCACTATGTTCCCAGGTACTGGATACTGGTTGCTTGAGTTTGACTATTCCGCCGAGGTCTCTTTTGTTCCCCGTCGCCTACCCGAGAACCAACCAGAGACTGTGTCATTGGCTGTGCCGTGTAATTAGTTGAAATTAGTTCAGTCAACAGAAGTGGTTCAATAGCATTGTGCTTTACGGTGTACTACTTCGAGGGATCGACTGCCGTTTGCGAGATGAAAAATTGAAACGCCATTTCCACGTCTTGCTTATATTAGAGCGATGTTGGATTTGTAATTAAATTTTGAAACTTTTCATTCGTTTCAAATCTATTTTAACAATGACACGTCAATTAATTCCTTTTTTTTTTTTTTTTATAGTTCGAGGCTTGTTAGTTTGCAGTTATAATTTCCAATGTGGATGTACAAGAAGCACGGAGACTTAAGTACAAAAAAAAAAAAAAGAGGTGTGGGGATTTAAGTTTATAAAAACAAGCTTTCTTCTTAATCGGAATTAGTTGGTAACTCGTCTGATTTGCCGACTGGGACGTCTCGTACTAAACATTGTGTCAGTTTCGCTTGTAGTTTTCTGCAACTGTGCGTCGTCGGTTGCTGTGGTCAGTGTGCGAGGTCGTTCTTTCTGTTTCGTCCCGCCAATATTCAAAGGGAATGACATTATTTATTTTATAACTGCGCTTTTAAAGGTAGTTTATGGTTGTAATGTGTGATGCAGCGGTCGTCACAGTACAGTAGTGACATTTCAATTGAATTCCCCCCCCCTCCCCCCCCCCCAACAGAGGGTTTTATTGCTTTGTAAACAAATGCAGGGCCCATAACGATATCTCTCAAGGGGGCTTCAGAAGCAAATTATAAAACTATCGACTTGTCCTGCATTCAAGTGGAGTCTTCCTGCAAATGATTACGGCGTTGTTTTCTCTCATTTGTTCAGACACCGTTGGCAAATTATTTTTAGATCGCATGAATATGGAGAAGGAAAAAAAAAAAAAAGAGGAAACTTTAAATCAATAAAATGTTGGCAATTAAATCTATAAAGAGCCTTTGTGCTGCCATGTAAGTGTAGAAAGATTAAAGGCGTCAACTTAGTTACGCACTGGAGCACACTAATTGAAAATAACTCGTTGTAAAAAAAACAACAACATTACAATACGGCTGTTGAGGTAGACGTTGAGGATAGATGCAAGGCACAACCAATCAGCCTCGTATCCGGAAATTTGATCGAAGGAAATTTCGTCGACGGAAAATTGATCGACGAAAATTTGATCGAACGGAAATTTTGTCGAATCTTTTTTTTTTTTAGTTTAAACATTAAAATTTTGCGTCAAATTTCTTTTTGAGCGCATTATTTTGTTTTAAACTGTATAGTAAAGTGCGTTCAAAAAGAAATTTGACGAACATTTTAACGTGTGAACTGAAAAAAAGATTCGACCAAATTTCCGTTCGATCAAATTACCGTCGATCAATTTTCTGCCGACGAAATTTCTTTCGATCAAATTTCCGGTAACCAATCAGCCTTGATGAACTCATTGTAAAAAAATCAACGATTTGTTTAAGGCTTAGTAAAGTCATAAAACATAAGTCAGTAGATTCTCAAACCGAGCGCTGCGAGACCTTTTTACAACAAAAAAATATATTAAAAAATTATAATAATAATCATATCAGCTCCGTCCTTTTAACATGTTAATATTATATGAATATTCTAAACGGCATTATATAAATGAGTCGGATTTAGTCCGTTCGAATTCGTATAAATGTATGTTCGGTGTTGTATGCACTCCGTGTGTCATTGGCTACATTTCCGTTGCTTACTTCTGTGGATGGCAGTATATCAAGCCATGACTCCGCTGCGTCTCCGTTGCTTACTTGTGTGGATGTTAGTATATCAAGATACGTCTCCGTGGTTTACCTGTGATGATGTCAGTGTATCAAGATACGTCTCCGTGGCTTACTTGTGTGGATGTCAGTATATCAAGATACGTCTCCGTGGCTTACTTGTGTTGATGGCCATATATCAAGATACGTCTCCGTGGCCTACTTGTGTGGATGTCAGAATATCAAACTACATCTCCGTGGCTTACCTGTATGGACGTCAGTATTTTAAACTACATCTCCGTGGCTTACCTGTATTGATGTCAGTATGTCAAGATACGTCTCCGTGGCCAACTTGTGTTGATGTCAGTATATCAAAATACGTCTCCGTGGCTTACTTGTGTGGATGTCAGTGTGTCAAGCTACGTCTCAGTGGCTTACTTGTCTGGATGCCATGATGTCAAGCTATTCTCCGTGGCTTACTTGTGTGGATCGATTGACGCGCGTACCGAGTGCGCCGAGCTTCGTGGCTTCTCCTGTCTGGTCTATCGCTCACGTTTAAAGACTTCCGTACTAGCAGGGAAGTATATGTCACAGTCATGTCTGCTGCGTTTTAGGGTATCTTACTCTCTAGGGTGCAAACATAACTTTAAAAAAAAAAAAGAAATCAATTTTTAAAAAAAGTGAATTGTGGTGCACAGTTTAACCAGTGTTAACCACTTACAAATAACCGGCTTCATTAGCCATGCCACCTGAAGATGAAACAAAATCAATTATTTATGATTGATGATGATTGAATAATTTTACAGCGCTTGTGTCCATGCTATTTTAGCATGCCCACAGCTCTCTGATGTCCTGAAATCTATTTGAAGAAAAAAGTCTGCATATGGTTCTTAAATGATTTTTAAATCATTCTTAATTTCCCTCAAAGACTCAGGCAAACTGTCCCACAATTTAGGCGCAATAGCTTCGAAAGAGCGCACTCCGGATGACTTCTTTCTGTGTCCATCCACACTGGGGAAATCTAAATCAATAGTGCGCAAGTGCAGTTCAACTGATAAAATGTATATCCAATTAATGCACATGCTTGAGCACTTGAACGTGAGGATGATGCAAGGAATGTGATGCACCAAAAGCATAACATTCTTTCATTCAATAATGTAAATGGCCGTCAGTTCGTCTTTTCGCTAGCCGATAGTAGCCCAGCAGTATTATAGTCTACTGAAGAAATGTGTCATACGCGTAGGAACGTATACGGTACGCTGGTGACGTTACACTCTTGTGGAGTGGAGCGTTGAACGTTGTGTTTCCGAGGCTACTCGCCAAAAGAAAAAAAAGATTATATAAAAAATCAATCTACAAAAATAGATTGAAAAGCTAAGTGTTGTTTTATTAACGTCTGAGATCAATTTTGATTGGAATAATTCAAATCCAATGACTCTTTTGAAATATCGATGTTCTAAAATCTATATATAAGTGATGTATAAATTAAATATTTGGAAATAGATTCTTTCAGTTCGTATAATGTGCTATGAAAAGATTTGATACCAGTTGGCCTGGGGGTGTGCTTAAATAGGGTGGGGGGGATAAATTAACTAAAGAAGTCATGGTGGCACCTTAAAGATGGCACCACAATTTACGAAAAGTACTTAATATTTGGTTATTACTAAATTAATTATTCTAGGGAAAGACACCCCCCCCCCCCCCCAAGAACTTTTTTTAGAGCTATCCAACCTTTTTACAACCGATTTACACCCTCCCAAATCCCATGTGAGCTACGGACCACCATTAACGGCCAGATGACCAACAATATACAAATGTTGCTTAATGAAGGAATACGTCTATATATGCGTTTCTACAACACATCAACGGTATGCTTGTAAAATTAAGTTGTTTTTTTGTTTTTTTTTAATGGAAGGGTCGCAATTTTTTTTTTTTAAAGTGATACATATATTCAAGGAGAGCCTTGTGCTTGCATACGGCTCACTTGATGCTCAATCTTTTATTGCAAAGAATTTTAAAAAAATTATCTTAAGGCTTGTTTAAAGTGAGGAACTGTTTCTCTGTTTACTTTAAATCGCCTTGAAAAAAAAGGTGTGTGTGTGGGGGGGGGGGGGGTTGCAATTTCAGACATATCTGACAAATCGGGTCCAATCATTTATCGCAAACGGCTTGACCTCCAAGAAATCCATCATTGAATTCGGAGTACCCCAGGGCTCGGTGCTTTTCACTATGTACGTTCAGCCACTGGGTGCAGTGATCAATCAGTTTGACATGGTATATCACATGTTCGCGGATGATACCCCAACTTCAGAAATCCGTGATCCCCTCTCAGTTCCCTCAGCTTCTAAATATGACACAGCAGACAGTGGAGTCAGTTAAGCACTGGATGACCATAAACAAGCTCAAATTGAATGATGAAAAGACTGAGCTGATCCCCATTGCTACCGCTCAAAGGCTAAAATCTTTTTTAAAAAAACACCATCCTTTACTCTCTCAGGCGTGCAGATTGAGTTTGCTCAAATAGTGCGAAACCTGGGTGCCTACTTAGACAGAACACTAACTATGGAAAATCACATTAACATGATTTGCACGGCGATTTTTCTAGAGCTGCGTAGAATCAGTCGTATCAGACCTTTCTTAACGTTGGATGCATCAAAGAGGCTGATGTCTGCATTCGTGCTATCACGCATGGACTACTGCAATGCTCTCATGGTGGGTCTTCCAGCTACGCTCCTGGATAAAACTAAAAAAAACACAGAATAATGCTGCTCGCATTGTTCTTTGTAAACGCAAATTCGACCATGCTAAAACTCTTCCGAGAGAACTGCTATTGGCTGCCGGTCCGCGCTCGCATAGAGTACAAAATTGCATGACCTGGCGCCGTCCTATCTCCAGGCGCTCATGCCGCCTTATGTGCCCACCAGACAACTTCGATCATCCGATAGTGGCAAACTCTCGATACCGCGTGTTCGCCTTGAGACTTACGGAAAGCGCACGTTAGCATTTGCTGGCCCAACCATTTGGAACACCCTTCCTGGCGCTCTCGGAAACAGCCAGACACTGGAGTCCTTCAAAACAAATTTAAAAACTCGTCTATTTCGGAAAGACCTGCTGGGGTTGATGTTGTCTGCCATCTTTTCCAGCTAGTTATTATCTCCCAGCTTTGTTTTTGTACCGCGCTTCGAGCCTTTTGGGGATGAAGCGTGATTTTTCAAATGAACTTTATTATTATTATTATTATTTGGTGTGATTGCATTTGGTGTTTCCTAAAGGGAAACGTTCCATTTTTTGGCATCGTCATTCATTTTCGACACATTACATCATATATATTTATAACTTACTTTTTTTTTATGAATATGCTACAACGCAATAGTTCTCCGCTTTTAGAACCCCATGCAAAGCACTGTGGTCCCGGGCTTATTTGATCACTCCCTAACCCTTGGTCAGATTTCATTTTCTCGTCTCGACAAATCAGCCCAAAGGGACGAATTTTTACGCAGTATCGAACTCGGTATTGGGGTGGGGGGTAGGGGTTCTTCGTGTTGGTGTCTATTGGCTGTGGTGCGTGATGTTATATTTAAGCCAAAGAGGGAACGTTTTAATTCTCTTCTTCTTCTTTAGTCTCAATCGATTTTCGTTTCGTTCCTGGAATTTTTTGGCGTGGTTAGCTTTTTTTTCGGTGGGGTGGGTGGGGGTTGTCCCATATCTATATTTATATATTTTTTGAAGAAAACAATTTTAATGGCCATTTATCCTTTTTATGCTTTTTTAAGAGGAAAAAAATGGGAGCTTATCTTCAAACTCAAAGAAACCAAACTATGAATTGCGTTTCTTTCTACAAAAGAACTAATAATAATAATAATAAATAATGCAATTGTGGGGGGGGATTTTTTGCATCAATTAGCTCAGAAACGTACAGACTCGTAAAACCTAATGTGTATGCAGTCCTGACGACATATGTCACATATTCAGGGAAATGCGAACTGTTTTTTTTTCTCCTTTCTTTACTATTCGTTTTTTCCGTTCTGGTGTTAAGGTCAGCTGGGCGTCTAAGTGTAAGTTTTGGAAGTAATGGAGGATTTTCGTGTAACCTACTGTATACCAATAAATCAATATCATATTTGCCCTGATAAAATTGAAATTTTGAAAGATGCGTGTATCACTTATACTATCATTGATTTGAGGTTGTTTTTTTTAAAAATAATTAGCACTTTCATCGTCAGCAAAAAGGACACTCTTTGTACTGTTGATACTTCATAGGTCGGCATCTCAACATCTTCGCGTAGGTCATTTAAAGGAAATGACCTCAGTCATGGATTTCGCGGCGATTGGTTAGTTACTAAACGGATATCCCTTTATCCATTCATTTTCACCGCCATGTGTCGTTTCGATGCGAATCCTTAGCCTTGTAACGTATAATCAAAGAAATAGGTGACACTTTTCAAACCGGTATGACGCCAATGATTACGTGCGTGTGTGGCGTGGGATTTCTGAAATAAGTAGATGGTCATTCCAACGAAGGCTGCTGCGTTGTCACCGAAACTGCTGTTTGGCAAGGGTTAAAATGTGCTTGTAGGTTGTATAATGTGTTGTTTTCTTAAATTCCAATCGACAGAATCTTTTTAAACAGTCGTGTCAATTAATAATAGTTGGAAAAACTTGTTCCGTGAGTCATGATGTTCTACGGCAGCGGTTCTCAACCTGTGGGTCGCGACACCTTTTTTTTTTTTTTTTGGGGGGGGGGGGTCGGCATAAGACCATCGGAAAACACATATTTATGAGGTAGCAACGAAAATAATATTGTGATTGATGTTCACCACAACACAAGGAACTGTATGAAAGGGTCGCGGCATTAGGAAGGCTGAGAACCACTGCTCTACGGAAAATACTGTCGGCATTCCCGAATAAATTAAGCCTCTGTACTTTACTAGCATTCTGTGCATTTTATGTAAACCAATAAAGTGTTTAAATCCTTTGTATTAGCTTCGCGTGTTTCTGGCTGGCAAAACCTTCGGACGGCTAACTGACCCACTTCCAGTCAACCCTTTGAGCTGAAACTTGGCACATAGACTTAGACTCGTTGCCGATGACTACACAAGTCATCACATTTTTAGCCCCATCCCCCAAAAATCGTTGTTTTTTCCCCCCCGTTTTTCAAGGGGAAGACTTGAAGGAAATATGATACCACTGATTTCACGAAATAAAATTCCCAATAGCTGCGCTTATTGAGATTCTTGTACAAATAAAAAATATCGCAAGTGTGTTGTTTGTTCTTTTCATGAAAGAGTTGGTCAAATAAGTCTGCGATGTAAAAGCGGGTGTGTCATAAGAATATTAATATAGTTCAGGGGCGTAAAAAAAAATTTGCGTTTGCGATCCTTGGGGGGGGGGGGGTGGGAGAGGGCAATTGGGATTCCTATAGAGTGCTTTACTTGTATGCGTGTTTTGTCAAAGTTTCAGCCACGCCCCCTTTGCTCGATATTAAATTTTATAAAAGATTTATACGTAAAACTTTGTTTTTATGAGTTGTTTAATTTCTTCTGAATGTGGTGGCAAGAAACGCATTTTATTTTGAGAAGCGTACAAAAGAAAGAACTTGGAACGCAATCAACGTAAGCGGCTTTTTCCAATCTCTTGTGCTTTTTTTTTTTTTTTAATGATTTTTTTTCCCCCACCCACCTTTTAAAAAATGATAATAATTGTGCCAGATAGCTTGGATACCGCCGTTTTTTCTTTTAGGTCAAAAGTACGCCACCTTTTCGTCACGACCCGCCTTCAGCTCTTGTCTTTTTAACCGTGGTGCTGACGAAAGGTAACTTCAACTCGCTCACGGGGGTGTACTCTTAGTGTTCAATCGGCGTCCATGTTGGAGGGATGACTGTTCTTGCCGGGGGAGGATAGTGCGGCAGGCGCCGTGTGCGATTCACGGCTTTGTTGCGTCTTTCGTTCACCAGACGTGTTCATTACACATTGAGTGGACACCGGTGTATGGCATTGGTTGGTTCATTAGTGTTTGAGAGTGCATCGGATTTATGGCCGACCTTCGGAGCTCATGCTGACAGTATACAGTTTCGGATATTTTATTATTATTTATTTTTTTAAACTGTGTCCATGGGCGAAAAGTGCTGCTTGATGATAAATGTGTTATCGCTGAAGAAGATTGTTATTCTTACGATGATAAATTGGAATATCGAAAAGGGATTCTCGAATTGCGATGTTTGAAACTTTGGGAGTTATTCGTCACCCCCTTTGTCTTCCTTGAAATTGGTTTTCAAAATAGTGATGTCTGTGTCATGGGCCGGTGTGTCTGTGTCATGGGCCGGTGTGTCTTTGTGGATGTTTAGTTACCATTGCCTCTTTTTTTTTTATAACTGCTTCGCTTTTTTGGCATGAGGGTTGGGGGGCAGTGGCGTAGTGAGGGGGGGGGGGCATCATGCCCCGGGCGCTACTCACAAAGGGGCGCCAAATGGTATATTTTACTATAATATTGTATGGTTTTCGAATAGGGGGGCGCTAAAAAGGTATTGGGGGCGCTAAAAAGGTATTGTGCCCCTGGTGCGAGTTAAGCTCGCTACGCCACGCCACTGGGGGGGGGGGGCAAGATTTTGACAGTATTTCATAGTAACTGATTAAGGGGATGATTCGTTTTGTTGATATTCACATTTATTTGTAATAACACTTTTACCGTTTGAGGCGTTCGAAGAATAAAACACACAGGCCAGTTGGTTATTACCGCGATCAATGAAGCGATGTAAAAGTGTCTAAAAATACACACTCTTTTTAAGACTACTCTATTGAATTGAAAAAAAAACACTATTTACTGTAACACGGGAGTTTTTTGGTATAGAATCCACGCGTGAAACGTCATGTGGAGGCTGCTAGGAATGTTTTCAGTGTTCTGATTGGGAAACTGTACTGTCTACACAGAGACGTGTTGTGAGCACGCACGCGTGATTCTCCGTTGCAACGTGATGGACCCAAGTTTTAATGAGACCACGCGTTGTTAGTGTTCAGCAATAGCCGGCTTTGTGTTGCTACGTAACCGAGATGATTCATCCGATTCGATCTTCTTTTTTTTTTTTTTTTAAATTGTGCCATGTTAATGACTAAAAAAAACATTAGCTTAAAAAATATGATTTGTTGTATGTTAAGTTTAAATTCCATAAAGGATGTTGTGGTTTTCATTTTGTTGCCAGATAATGATGGGTTTCTTACAGGAAACAAACAGGTAATTTTCGACATTAATACCCGTTATTGCAAATCACTCTCTCGATTCGGCTAAGGGTGTATGGAAACTTTGTTTATTCGTGGGCACCACGCTCGTGTTCTCATAGCAGTCGTTTCATTGTTGGATGTCATTTTTTCGTTCGATAACAATCCATAATTGGAAAGCAGGTAGCGAAAAAAAAAACTTTGTGTCGTCGCCGACTGAACTGATTGCTGGAGCTGACAGTGACAGTATACATTCATCATAGAGGCCGTGCTGTATGTCACGGGGGACCCTGTTTACCGGTGGCGTCGTTATTTCTGGACGTGACTTGCTACCCTCCTAAGGCGACGACGGCCCCCTCGCGCTAAAGGATAGAGCGGAGTGGAAGCAGTTTATCCGAGCCCCTAACAGTGTGAGTGCGTGTGCGGGATCGCTTCAAAGAAGAAGAAGAAGAAGAGGGGCAGAGGGGGACAAGAAGAAGAAGAGAGAAAAAAACCAGCCTAGACCTGAAAGGCAGGCATGCAGGACTCAACAAAATAGCCCGTTAGGTTCGCTCGCCGCTCACTCTTCTGAACAGCAGCGGACTGGAGTTTTTCCCCACTAGCGTGTAGCGCCCGAGCAAAGGGGGCCCTGCGTGTGCTTGTGAGCGCTGGACTGCTTTGTGTACACGTCAACGTGTTTTTTTCTCTTCCCACCCCCTGGCGCACGGAAGCCCGGTCGCTCGCAACGTTGCCAGATGTTCGGTTTGTATTACTCATTTCCTTCATCATACCTTTCGTTTCTGTTGTGTGTTATCTCGTGGGTTTTTGTTTACGGGTGCCAGTATCAGAATTTTTAAGCACACGTGCGGTAGGTTTTATCGGGACGGATGGGGAAAAAAGAGGGGGGGGGGGGCGTAACGCTAATTGTATCTGGTATCCCATCCGAACGAACCACCTTCATCACTTTCATGACACCAATACAATACCCCGTCGCTGCTTCAAAGAAGGGGGCTAGTTTGCTTATCTTTAGTCGGCAACTTGTTGACACGATCACCAGCTGTGATCGAAAAGCTAAGGAATGCAACTGTTGAGCTGTGATATGGATCGGGGATGGAAGTATACAGTCGGAGATAAAAGCGTGAGCAGGATTGACTGTTGTTGTTGCTATTACAGATGTGATAGATTGATTTGTATCGTAATGAACAAGGCATATTCGTGATATTAAATTTAAAAAAGTATTATAGATGGCTGTTAAAGACCCACAAGAGGAGTTCTAAATCCGTTGAGGAAATGCTATCCAATGTACCTTAAGCCACCTGTGGCCAGGGGTTTGTTAAATTATATTTCTACGAGACACCTGGTCTAAATGATCTCGCTATTTTCATATTCTAAATGTTAACAAACAGTCCACCACGTCGTCCCCTTAAACCCCATAACCGACCCCCCCCCCCCATTTCCCCCTTTAAGCTCTCCCTGGATCAACCGTGCATTCTTTTAACGAGCATTTAATTGGTGTTCTCTGGTCCATGTTTTTGTTTCCGCTTGAAGCCGGTCACTTGGCTTAAGCTTACAGTAACACCATCGTGGAATGTGTTCCCCGTAGCCTTAGCCTCTTTGTGTCCAAACCTTCATATTCATTGTTATATGTTAAAGCACATAGTCCTCCATGTTCACCTAAGCTATTTATATCACAGCCTAAAACAGATGCCACAATGTTATGCAATGATGACTGGCAACTCCTACCTATTTCCAACCCTTGTTATGTTATTTTGTTGTTGTTTCTGTTGTCTGTTTCTCTGTATTAATAAGTGGCTCATGATTTCAGATTTTAACCTTTAACCTTTATAGATTAGAGGAAATCGTGTAAACAGGCCTAAGGATTTAGCTGATAAAATTTAAACTTTTAACATTTTTAATCCCTCTTCTGCAACTTTTTGTTGCTTACATTTTTGGGTTTTAAACCATTCAAACGTGGAGCTCAGTGGCGTGATAATTTAGAGCGAAATCTGTTAGTTGTGCTTATCCTCGTCAATCATTAATGTTGTTTGGATCAGATATTAAGGACATAACTTTTCACTAAGTCTTGCAAAATGCCATCTCTGCGTAAACAGAAATTATTTACGTTGCGATCTACGTTATTAGCTTATTTACTCTATGTATCTATACAAATTGATTGAAAGCGTGATTGTAAAGAGGGAAAAAAAAGTAAGACATTGATATATTGGTAAGAAGGAAAAAATATGTGGATATTCTCTGCGTGTTTTGTTTTTTTTTCTTTTCACAGTTCACACTGAAATTGAAATGTAGGAATTACTGTGATGGATTGTTTGCCAGCCGTCACCCAAGGGGCGGGCAGCCATGCCGAAATAATCCATATTATTGAGTTTTCAGAGGGTTCCTTAACTCTAACTCCTGTGCTCAGTCAGCGTCTATACCTACCCCACAGGAGACTGATAATCGTTTGCTGTGTGTTGGGTGATGGGTCGCAGGCTTCCTTTTACCTTAATTCAACAATATTTATTTGCTGGCAAGTACAGGTTTAAAAAAAAAACAATACAATAATAACTTCTAATAAACTGAAACCGAAAGTTACGCTGCTTCGGAGCAGGGTTAAGTTATGAGTAGGGTTTAATGATATTTTCATCGTTCATTATATTGGTATGCATCTTATTTCTCTGGGGACCGCAAACGGTCACTGGTAATGTAATGAACACTGAGAACCACTGGGATGCTCACTGTGATGCTTCGCGAGCATCGATACACAATCACGTAGAGCATTTGTTGGATACTTTCCTATTCTATTCCCAATCCTGTTTGCGTATTCTAGTTCTTGTGTGGCGCTCCACACCCCCCCCCCCCCACGGGCCCCAATCCTGTTTGCGTATTCTAGTTCTTGTGTGGCGCTCCACACCCCCCCACCCGGGGCCCCAATCCTGTTTGCGTATTCTAGTTCTTGTGTGGCGCTCCACACCCCCCCACCCGGGGCCCCAATCCTGTTTGCGTATTCTAGTTCTTGTGTGGCGCTCCACACCCCCCCCCGCCCCCCGGGCCCCAATCCTGTTTGCGTATTCTAGTTCTTGTGTGGCGCTCCACACCCCCCCCTGGGCCCCAATCCTATTTGGATCCATTTGTTTTGGCTTGCTCAAGAGTTACTAATGCATGCAAATATTTACGTCACCTTATTTCAGGGGTAGCCCCCAGTCGGACATGCCATCCACGTAGCACAATTCCAATTTGCTCCTCCCAAGCAACGCACTAAATCGGTGTACATTTAAAATTAAAATAAATTTGTTCTCATCCTGTTCTGTGTTAGGCGTTGTATTTTTTAATGCGTTTTTTGTAGTTCATACTGTTCATATGTCCACAATATTACTACAGCCATTGTAATTATTTTCTTTCGACAGGCAATGATTCAAGAGATTTGTCTGTTTAGAATGAATGTGTGCACTCCTGTTTACGTTTAAGTCAAGGGCTTATGAACTGAGTTGCTTAGTTCTCTTTAGGACACGCTCCTGCATTTTGTTAAGCCCTGCATTTTGTTAGGCGTTATGTCCATCATTATAAAAGCTCTCATAGTGATTTTGTTTGTAAAGGGACCCAACATAAACAAAGGACACAGTTAATGTGTCATTATGTGTTAGTTATTTGGTGAGGATGACATTGAATTACTACAGTAAGATGATGATGATCTTCTGAGAGTATCACACAGACACACTGACATATCTACTGAAAGTACCACACAGACACACCAACACATCTACTGACAGTACCACACAGAAACACTAACACATCTACTGACAGTACCACACAGAAACACTAACACATCTACTGAAATTACCACACAGAAACACTAACACGTCTACTGACAGTCGCACAGAAACACTAACACATCTACTGACAGTACCACACAGACACACCAACACATCTATTCCCAGTACCACACTGACACACCAACACATCTATTCACAGTACCACACTGACACACCATCACATCTATTCACAGTACCACACTGACACACCATCACATTTATTCCCAGTACCACACTGACACACCATCACATCTATTCCCAGTACCACACTGACACACCATCACATCTATTCCCAGTACCACACTGACACACCATCACATCTATTCCCAGTACCACACTGACACACCAACACATCTATTCACTGTACCACACTGACACACCATCACATCTATTCCCAGTACCACACTGACACACCAACACATCTATCCCCAGTACCACACTGACACACCATCACATCTATTCTCAGTACCACACTGACACACCATCACATCTATTCACAGTACCACACTGACACACCAACACATCTATTCACAGTACCACACCGACACACCAACACATCTACTGACAGTACCACACAGACACACCAACACATCTACTGACAGTACCACACAGACTCACTAGTACCCGCACACAGGGGTGGATGCGATGGCTCACTTTTAAACATTTGGATACCTAAAGTAAAGACCCTTCCAATGGTCATCCATCTTTTTTCAAAATTTGACTAAACCACTGGATACTTGCGGTATAGACCATTCCAATGATCACCCATCTTTACTCATAGAGAGGGGGTAAAATGATGGAAGTGCAAATCAATAAGTACGCGTCTGGCCTAGGTCGCTAGCTCAACCCATGGGGAAAAAGCAAAACGCTTGAGATATATGACGATGAAAAGTTACAAGCCAGTCTGTCGAGTCCTCAAAAGTGGCCCCCAGAATTCAAATACATGGATAGCGTATCGACTCGTGGAAAATGAAACCGTCTAGGAATCCCCAATCACCTCATGTGTAAACGCGCCTTATTTGTGTGTACACTCTTCCGTTAGCTTCTACTTCACAGTTAGATTTTGGTACGACCAACTCGCCCCTATGCGTGCTCTGACTCACGGGACGTTCCTAATGCATAAGGCCAAATTGATCTTATCTGTTTAAAAAGCACCTTGTCACTTGTGTGTTCCGTGCATAAATCTCACAGTATCAAAAAATAAAAACAGACCAGTGGAGACTAGTGTAGACCAGTGTAGACTAGTGGAGACCAGTGGAGACTAGTGTAGACCAGTGGAGACTAGTGTAGACCAGTGGAGACTAGTGGAGACTAGTTTAGACCAGTGTAGACCAGTGGAGACTAGTTTAGACCAGTGGAGACTAGTGTAGACCAGTGGAGACTAGTGTAGACCAGTGGAGACCAGTGGAGACTAGTTTAGACCAGTGGAGACTAGTGGAGACCAGTGGAGACTAGTTTAGACCAGTGGAGACTAGTGTAGACTCGTAGAGACTAGTGTAGACCAGTGTAGACTAGTGGAGACTAGTTTAGACCAGTGGAGACTAGTTTAGACCAGTGGAGACTAATGTAGACCAGTGGAGACCAGTGGAGACTAGTGCAGACCAGTGGAGACCAGTGGAGACTAGTTTAGACCAGTGGAGACTAGTGTAGACCAGTGGAGACTAGTGTAGACCAGTGGAGGCTAGTGCAGACCAGTGGAGACTAGTGTAGACCAGTGGAGACTAGTGCAGACCAGTGGAGACTAGTGTAGACCAGTGGAGACTAGTGCAGACCAGTGGAGACTAGTGCAGACCAGTGGAGACTAGTGCAGACCAGTGGAGACTAGTGTAGACTAGTGGAGACTAGTGTAGACCAGTGGAGACTAGTTTAGACCAGTGGAGACTAGTTTAGACCAGTGGAGACTAGTGGAGACTAGTGGAGACTAGTTTAGACCAGTGGAGACTAGTGTAGACCAGTGGAGACTAGTGCAGACCAGTGGAGACTAGTGGAGACTAGTGGAGACTAATGTAGACCAGTGGAGACTAGTGGAGACTAGTGGAGACCAGTGGAGACTAGTGTAGACCAGTGGAGACAAGTGTAGACCAGTGGAGACTAGTGTAGACCAGTGGAGACTAGTGTAGACCAGTGGAGACTAGTGGAGACCAGTGGAGACTAGTGTAGACCAGTGGAGACTAGTGTAGACCAGTGGAGACTAGTGTAGACCAGTGGAGACTAGTGCAGACCAGTGGAGACTAGTGCAGACCAGTGGAGACTAGTGTAGACCAGTGGAGACCAGTGGAGACTAGTGGAGACCAGTGGAGACTAGTGGAGACTAGTGTAGACCAGTGGAGACTAGTGTAGACCAGTGGAGACTAGTGTAGACCAGTGGAGACTAGTGTAGACCAGTGGAGACTAGTGTAGACCAGTGGAGACTAGTGTAGACCAGTGGAGACTAGTGTAGACCAGTGGAGACTAGTTTAGACCAGTGGAGACTAGTGTAGACCAGTGGAGACTAGTTTAGACCAGTGGAGACTAGTGTAGACTCGTAGAGACTAGTGTAGACCAGTGGAGACTAGTGGAGACTAGTTTAGACCAGTGGAGACTAGTTTAGACCAGTGGAGACTAATGTAGACCAGTGGAGACCAGTGGAGACTAGTGCAGACCAGTGGAGACCAGTGGAGACTAGTTTAGACCAGTGGAGACTAGTGTAGACCAGTGGAGACTAGTTTAGACCAGTGGAGACTAGTGTAGACTCGTAGAGACTAGTGTAGACCAGTGGAGACTAGTGGAGACTAGTTTAGACCAGTGGAGACTAGTTTAGACCAGTGGAGACTAATGTAGACCAGTGGAGACCAGTGGAGACTAGTTTAGACCAGTGGAGACTAGTGTAGACCAGTGGAGACTAGTGTAGACCAGTGGAGGCTAGTGCAGACCAGTGGAGACTAGTGTAGACCAGTGGAGACTAGTGCAGACCAGTGGAGACTAGTGTAGACCAGTGGAGACTAGTGCAGACCAGTGGAGACTAGTGCAGACCAGTGGAGACTAGTGCAGACCAGTGGAGACTAGTGTAGACTAGTGGAGACTAGTGTAGACCAGTGGAGACTAGTTTAGACCAGTGGAGACTAGTTTAGACCAGTGGAGACTAGTGGAGACTAGTTTAGACCAGTGGAGACTAGTGTAGACCAGTGGAGACTAGTGCAGACCAGTGGAGACTAGTGGAGACTAGTGGAGACCAGTGGAGACTAGTGTAGACCAGTGGAGACTAGTGTAGACCAGTGGAGACTAGTGGAGACCAGTGGAGACTAGTTTAGACCAGTGGAGACTAGTGCAGACCAGTGGAGACTAGTGGAGACTAGTGGAGACCAGTGGAGACTAGTGTAGACCAGTGGAGACAAGTGTAGACCAGTGGAGACTAGTGGAGACCAGTGGAGACTAGTTTAGACCAGTGGAGACTAGTGCAGACCAGTGGAGACTAGTGGAGACCAGTGGAGACTAGTGTAGACCAGTGGAGACTAGTGGAGACCAGTGGAGACTAGTGTAGACCAGTGGAGACTAGTGTAGACCAGTGGAGACTAGTGTAGACCAGTGGAGACTAGTGCAGACCAGTGGAGACTAGTGCAGACCAGTGGAGACTAGTGTAGACCAGTGGAGACCAGTGGAGACTAGTGGAGACTAGTGGAGACTAGTGGAGACTAGTGTAGACCATTGGAGACTAGTGTAGACCAGTGGAGACTAGTGTAGACCAGTGGAGACTAGTGGAGACCAGTGGAGACTAGTGTAGACCAGTGGAGACTAGTGTAGACCAGTGGAGACTAGTGTAGACCAGTGGAGACTAGTTTAGACCAGTGGAGACTAGTGCAGACCAGTGGAGACTAGTGCAGACCATTGTAGAGTTTTAACGGAGAGCAGATCGGATTTGTTTTTTATTATTTTATTGTTCTATTTTCATATATTTATATATACATATATTTATTTCAACGCCCCTGTTCTTATATTTGGATATTGCGACAGCTGAGACGCCCATGTGATATAAAACAAAGATGGGAGGGACGGAGCTGTGACCAATAAATCGATTATCATTATTGTAACAATAATGAGGAGACTCGATAAATTTCCCCCTGCTCTTCAAAAGCCGAGCTTCGTGTCGAGTTGCGAAATTCCAACACATTGTTCTTAGGGGTAAACATGTACGGTTTTGGGACAGGTTCTTAGGGGTAAACATGTACGGTTTTGGGAGTGGTAGGCGCGGAGGGGTGGTGGACTTGTCATATTAACTATATTATATGACACATGAGTGGCCTATCTATGCCGTCGTCACAGGGTTGTTTTGTTGTTTTTTTTAAAAAATCTATTGCTTGACAAAGTGATAATGTAAAATGGTATTATTTAGAGCAGTCCAGAGACTTGTGGTTGCTGTTAAGTGCCATCAAACGATTAGTCAAATGTGTCCTGTAGTTTTGTGTGATGACAGATTGAATGAAACATGCACGCTTTGTATTTAATTAGTTTTCTCTAGTCTCTGAATATTAAGACCACCGTGGACAGTACACAAGTTATTTAGCTACTCCGGGTAAGGTAAACTTGGTTTCCCTAAAGTGGGGCTCTCCTTATATATGTAATGTTTATTTCAAATATATATATTATATATTTCAAATGAACATTACATTCACTAGAACGGTGAAATGGTGTTTTTCTGTCTGGATCCCACTTAGCATATTTAAAGACTTCAGGAGGTCGCGTCACACACAATTTGTTGTGATACTCTCGATTATTACGAAAAATGACGAGGGGACAGTGAGGTCTGGGGTAAATGACAGATGTGTTGATGAGAAAAACCATCGTTGGTCACTTTGTATTCAGCGTGACTATGACGCAACCCCTTCTGGCCCACCACCGAAGTTTTTGCTGTACTGTCGTAGTAGACCACACTGGCAAGAGACCCGCGCCACTGCGTCCCGCAGTGATTCTGGACGTCCAGTTAGTAACTGTGTGTGTGACGGTGCTGCACTGACCTTTCGATACTCCTCGGAGAAGCGCGACCTCCCGGCCACCTTTCCAGGCCCGCTCTTCTCTCTTTTGGTTAACGAACCACCACCCCCCCCCCCCACACACGCAAAATCAATAACCCCGTCATTTCAAGTAAGGGAAATGCCGGGAAGAGGTTGGTTAGGGCGGGTAGAATTCGACAGCGTAGCTTATTGTGTCACTCAAATTGTTCACGTGATGCTCTAAAAGTAAAAGGAAAAATAGTTTTTTTTTTTTTAAAAAACCGGTGTGTCTGCTTTTATTTCCTTCTTTGTTTGTTTATCTATTTTTTATGTGGCTGTCTAGTCTCCTTCCCCTTCGTATGTATTATATTTCTATCTGCATGACATTTCATCCACCCCTTATTCCTTTACTAAATTCTTAATAGCCATCTATCTGGTCATGTATTATGCACTCATTTGAACTGCCGGTCAGTGTATCTGTCCTCACATCTTCAAGTTTATGCAGATCACCCCCTTGTCAAAAGCTCAAACAATAAAACTTAAAATTTTCGGTTACCGGAAATTTGATCGAAAGAAATTTCGTCGACGGAAAATTGATCGACGGAAATTTGATCGAACGGAAATTTGGTCGAATATGTTTTTCAGTTCACACGTTTAAATTTTCGTCAAATTTCTATTCGAACGCAATATATTATATAGTAAAACAAAATAATGCGTTCAAAAAGAAATTTTACCCAAAAATTTTAACGCTCCAAAAGCTCCAGTGGCGTACCGAGCTGAACTCGCGCCCGGGGCACAATACCTTTTTAGCGCCCCCCAATACCTTTTTAGCGCCCCCCCCTATTCGAAAACCATACAATATTATAGTAAAATATACCATTTGGCGCCCCTTTGTGAGTAGCGCCCGGGGCATGATGCCCCCCTCCCCCTCCCCCTCACTACGCCACTGAAAAGCTCTTATTTTTTTAGATGGAATTGGAAGAAGAAGAAAAAACAAAGGAAAGGAACATGTTTACCACTGTGAGCGGAAATTTCCAGTCCCGAAGCATGTTTTTCTAATGTCATTTTTCCAAGCAACCAGCTAGCGGACTGCCCGTATTATTCCATGTCCACCACGATGGCGTGATTTGAAAATCAATTTCATTCACTTTTTTTAGCAGTTGCATTTGAATCTGAAGTTAACACCCAAACAGCTTTCTGTGCTCTAAATGCTAAGAAATAAACTTGAATCTCAAGATTCATCTATGAGATGGGAGAATACAAGTCGTGTGGGGGAAAGAAAAGAAGGGAAAAAAAAGGGTGGGGGGTGCTGCTGGATCTAACCCATTAGCCGTGGGTATAAGCTAATTTCTGTTCTAGGTATTGTCGAGGATTAGCGAAGACTATTTGAAGACCTTAAGTTACAAAATATACATTTTGAGATAACCAAGTTCAAATATTCTTTTCGTCTATAAAAATGTGATCATTTTCATATGTCTTGTTTAACTAAGGGACTTGAGTACATTTTAATGGTTCCATGACAAAACGACATGTGATAAAATGTCAAGGGACAAACGACAAGTGACAAAACGACAATATGATAAAACGACAAGGTGACAAAACGACAAAACGACAAGGTGACAAAACGAAAAGGCGACAAAACGACAAGGTGACAAAACGACAAGGTGACAAAACGATACGGTGACTAAACGACAAGGTGACAAAACTACAAGTCTTCAACGCCAACGCCTCCACTCTCTTTAATGCCTTACATCGATGTTTCACAACGTGGGGCGTCAGGGGGGCAATTTGAAAATGAGCTATCTAGAACTTGAAAACACAAACATCTCCTTTACGTTAAACAATAAATTACTACTAATAATTAAAATGATATAGAAAAATCTTTCATTAAAATTATTTCATACTTGAATGACAGTTCTCTATATATGTTTTGAAAATCTACTTACTCTGTTTCCTCACCATTTTCCTAGTTATTTCTTCCTAAAACCTATGATTAAAGCTTCTTCAGTGAACAACCGTATTTTTTAATATTAAAAATTATGTATTTGTTACATGGGGGGCATAATAATTTTAGAAAGGCTTAGGTGGGGCATGGTACAAAAAAAGGTTGGGAGACACTGCTTTGCATAATTTAAAGTATGGTCATGGTAAACTTTTAAAGATATTTAACATGCCCTTTAGTTGGGGAAACACGGTATTGCGTTATCAGATTAACCCTAACTCCAAACCTTGTCATTTTGTCACCTTGTCGTTTTGTCTGGTTACCGTTGCAAACATGAAAACTGGAGCGCCGGTCACATCAAAGAGCTTTGATGTTCGCAGCGATGGCGGAAATATTGTTACTTTCTTAGTGGAGTCGTCGGCCTAATTCAGCGGTTCTCAACCTATGGGTCGCGACCATTTCACAGGAGTTGCCTAAGACCATCGGAAAACACATATACTCTACAGTTATGTAGTAGCAACGAAAATAATTGTGTGGTTGGGGGTCGCCACATCATTGGGAACTGTTATAAAGGGTCGCGGCATTGGGAAGGTTGAGAACCACTGGCCTAATTCTATTTTAGTCGTAAGGAAAAATACCATGAGTTGAAACATGTGCTTTAGAAGCTGGAGTTTGTGATCAACAGGGTAGTGCTGTGTTAGTGCAGTTTTCTGTACAGTATAATTAGATAGTAATACACCTTTTGAGATCATAATCTTATTCAAAATAACATACATACTTTGAGATAATTAATAAAAACTTTAATTAATTACACATTTTATTTAAAATTACTGTAATTAGTAATTGTAATTAATTACTCTCCATGTAATTGACCCTTTTGTAATTGCTCAGTAAATGTTTATTTTCAGAGTAAAAGTGAAAATACTGAATAGCCGATCACATCCTTATAAATATAGTGTCATGGTATACAACATACTCATATAGTACTTTGACCCAATATGGCATACATTGTGTCTCCAAGTAATGAGCAAGCTGAAATTATAATGTACATTATGTCATACTTGCGCATACACACAATCACTGAAATTTGTAAGGGTCTACTACAAAATATGCTTTCTTGTATAACAATAAAATCCAAAAGCTGGTTCCAAGTAATGTGCATGTACTGCACTGTAAAAGGAAATATGACTTAGTAAAACAATGTTGATGTTTTAAGTTAATGAAACAAATGAACAAAAATTCCCAATATAAAAATGTTGTAAGTAAAAAATTTAATTGTAATTACAGGTCAATAGTGGAGTAATTTGTAATGGTAATTAATTACACTTTTGAATGAAGTAATGGAAATTGTAGATAATTACAAAAATAGGTCATGTACTTCTAATAGTAATTTATTACATTTTCATGTAATTGTGCGCAAGTCTGATAACCGAATACAGTGTTTCTCCAACTATATGGCATGTAAAATATCTTTAAAAGTTGACCTTACTTTATTGTGTGTAAGGCATTAAAGACAGTGGAGGCGTTGGCGTTGAAGACTTGTCGTTTTGTCACCTTGTTGTTTTGTCACCGTGTCGTTTTGTCACCTTGTCGTTTTGTCACTTGTCGTTTTGTCATTTATCGTTTTGTCGTTTTGTCTGGTTACCCATTTTAATGTGTTCAAATTTCTGCAGTATCCTTGGCTAAACCGGATAAGAAAAGGTCACAGTTTAGATTGATTTTCATAAAAATATGCGACTTAGTACTTATAGCTGTAAAAAAAATAAAATCTTCGTTTTAAATGGTGGGTTGATTTCGTTCTTTAAATGTTTAAACTTATCAGCTTAAGACGCGTAATTGCTCTGTGTCCGGTAAAAATGCTCCACTCTTTGTCTTCAAAGTATACACTCTTCTGTACTATTTTAACCCAAGTCGTAGATGGGATACATTTTTTTTATGATTTCAGCTCCCCTCGGAAGAACATAATGTAAGCAGTGACCCTTTGTGAAAATATGGCAGCCCACGATATTAACGCTCTGGAAAGCAATGTTGAAATTACACGCGTGGGTTGGGGAAAGGGGGGGGGGGCATACAATATTGAACCGAAGCGTTTCTCCATATTTTGATGGCCACATAAATATGACCGTTAATGGCTGGGTCATATTCCCCCTGTAGTTTACCAGTACCAAGTTCTGCGTGTATCCCACAATCTCATCCAGACAGATCAATGCCCCCCGTCTAGGGTCTAGACTGGGATACCAAATATGCCCAGAATCTGCTAGCCTTATTGGTGTAATGAGATCAGACTTCTGCGCCATTTCCAGTGTCCAGTGGTGCTTCCTGTGATGTCTTTTTTTCCCCAGCAGAACTGCGTAGATCAGCGGTTCTCAACCTGTGGGTCGCGACTCCTTTGGGGGTCGAACGACACTTTCCCAGAGGTCGCTTAAGACCATCGAAAAAACAATATACGCTACAGTTATGAAGTAGCAACAAAAAAAATTTGCGGTTGGGGGTCGCTACAACATGAAGAATTGTATTAAAGGGTCGCGGCATTAGAAATGTTGAGAACCGCGGGCGTAGATGGTCTCATACTCCAGAATTACTGGCAGTCGTAAAGTACAAATTGTTTTCTGTTGGGATTAAAACTAGTCGGACAAAGACGACTAAAAATTATAAATCTATGTTTATATCATAAACAAATGGGAAAAATGTTAATTACTCGAGCTTAGTAATCAGTTTCAACTGCGACTCCTCAACCTTTTCTTGTTCCCAAGGTCGTCGCCTGCGCCACTTCCATAGTGTGTCACTTTATTAAAATGTGATGATAGCTATCGTATAGCCCATCAAACAATGGCGGTCGCAGTGGATGAACTTCCCATCTACTAAAGTTACTTGACAAGACATGCATTCAAGGGTGGCCGAGTGGTCTAAACTAACACAAGGCAAATAGCCGGTGGTATGAAGTTCAATCCCCACCAGAGCCAACATCCAAGCACCCCGGGTGGACGGTAACTCATCTAAGAGAAGGCAAACTCTGAATTCAAACCAGGAGCCAGAATGATCAATAAATTGATCGTGGGCCCTCAAACATAAGAAGAAGTAACGCAATGTATAAGAATCCCAATTAGCCCCCTTTCCCAAAGGTCACAACCGCATACGTCTTCACACCCTTGAACTACCGTATATTCAAATGCCCCCCTACCCCATTTAAACCGCGTATTTATTACACCATATTTCAATTGAGCCTATTTCCGTAAAACAAAAGAAAATATTACGCACCAAACGCACTTGCGGTATTTTTAAGAATCTCTTTTGGCGCAGTTATCGGGAATTTTATTTAGTGAAATCTGCGCCATCTTGTAGCGTTAGTGACATAGCTTCATAGCGAATTATGTATTTTGATTTTGTAGTGGTAATAGACTACGATGAGTCACTTCCTTGTTTTGTCACGTGATACGTACCAGCCATTGGTAGGCTTTCTGCTACACATAACAACACATAACAACAGATAACAGCTGATCAGCCATTGCCATCATCATTAATTTCTCTGGTCGTTCCGAAGACTTCACACTAGTTAACGGTAAACACGAATACTCGGTTCAGCGATGAGATTTTTGAGCTGCGAAGTCTAAAGCGTTCTCGTTTCGTTCTTCCGTCTCTGTTGTTGAGGTTAACGGCAGAGAAGCGAGCTGTTGTGAAATGGTTGTTTCCTATAACGGTTAAGAATGTCATCCAAAATTGTGTTGTTTTTTTTTTTTTGTTTTTTTTTACCAAAGAGACAAATTTGGAAAAAAAAAAGGGGGGGGGGGATATGCTGGTAATGTCACGGCCATTTACCCCCAGGACAAAGTCATATGTCTCCAGTCTGTGCCCATGTCACATTGACAAATGGGCTGTTTCCAGTGACAAATTGGTTTTCCCTTGAAAATTAATACTAGGAAATACTGTGTAATAAAAGGCTTAAGTTGGTGTCATCGTATCATAATGGATTGCTGATTCTTTGCTCTTAAACCTTTGGAGATTTTATTTCCCATTATTTCAAATATTTATTTCCTAAGCCAAAAAATGCACGTCACCCCCCCTCCCCCCACACCCCCCTTTTTTTTTCTTTTCCCCCATCCACACACACATTTTGGTAGGTACGTTTTAAAGTGCGCTATAATAAAGTAAATACTTTACGTTTGTGTTCTCATTGGCTACAGTTTAATATAATTCTTTTAGGGCTTTGTCGATTTGTCGATAAAAAAATGATTCTTCAATAAACCAGTTTGTTACGAAGTGACCATTAATCCCCGAATACGTAAATGATTCTTCAATAAACCAGTTTGTTACGAAGTGACCATTAATCCCCGAATACGTAAATGATTCTTCAATAAACCAGTTTGTTACAAAGTGGCCATTAATCCCCGAATACGTAAATGATTCTTCAATAAAGCAGTTTGTTACAAAGTGGCCATTAATCCCCGAATACGTAAATGATTCTTTAATAAACCAGTTTGTTACAAAGTGGCCATTAATCCCCGAGTACGTAAATGATTCTTCAATAAAGCAGTTTGTTACAAAGTGGCCATTAATCCCCGAATACGTAAATGATTCTTCAATAAAGCAGTTTGTTACAAAGTGGCCATTAATCCCCGAATACGTAAATGATTCTTCAATAAACCAGTTTGTTACAGTGACCATTAATCCCCGAATACGTAAATGATTCTTCAATAAACCAGTTTGTCACAAAGTGACCATTAATCCCCGAATACGTAAATGATTCTTCAATAAACCAGTTTGTTACAAAGTGACCATTAATCCCCGAATACGTAAATGATTCTTCAATAAACCAGTTTGTTACAAAGTGACCATTAATCCCCGAATACGTCTGGAAAGTTTTCACTTACTTGTCTCTTGGGCTTAATATTAATTTTCTTTTTTTTTTCTTTTTTTAAAAAATGTATATTTACTTCTACTATTTAATCACAATGTCTATATATCCCTATGTAAGACCGGCAATGTTCTTTCAATTTATACAAATAGATGTGGACTATAAGTTTGAAGAGTTGAAAACAAATAAATCTTGATCTTTAAAAGACTTAAATTTTCATGAAGTTGTAACATAACATAGTTGGGTGTTTTTTTTTTTTTTTTTTTTTAAATATAAATATCATTACCGCCCCTACTGGGTGTTTTTATCTTAAACATGTTTGTCCAGCATGGCAGCAGACCAATGGAAAGGCGCTAAGCTATAATTGAGTTTTTGTAACAGCTCAAATGTGGACATGATAATTTATCTCGGATAATGTATTGTTTTGGTAATTTAATATGAAGAGGAAGTTCATTAGATTATTACTGATGTCATGCGCAGAAGTACTGCAGGGACGAAGGATGAACGACTTGAGGCTCTTGCCACGTTCCAGTGGCGTAGCGAGCTTAACTCGCGCCCGGGGCACAATACCTTTTTAGCGCCCCCCATACCTTTTTAGCGCCCCCCCCCAATTCGAAAACCATACAATATTATAGTAAAATATACCATTTGGCGCCCCTTTGTGAGTAGCGCCCGGGGCATGATGCCCCCCTTGCCCCCCCTCACTACGCCACTGCCACGTTCCATTGTTTTTGTCTGATAAGATCGTGTGGTACATTTACATTCGAATAAATTGAGAGATTTATATGTGTGAAGGAATAAGACAGTTTATATTATCTTTTCTCCAGTGTAGGAGGTTTATTATTAGTATGCATTGTATCAAGTCGGTAAATAAAATATAGTGATGTCAAATCTGGACGTTCTGCCTCGTGTTTTGGAAGATGTTGTGATAACCGTGAAAGTGGTTCATTAATGAGAATACAGCTACATATTAATACATCCAGCCCACAGGTGAATACAACTTCAGCATTACAAATAAAGCTGTTGTTACAGTTATTGAAATAAACATTGAATCATTCTTGCCAATGCTAGATGCACCGCGTTCATCATTTCACCGCTATACGTTTGTCAAAGAATATGTTTTATACTTTTCAGTGAATAAAAAGTACCTTAACCGGATTACTTCGCTTATTTTATTACACCACCCATCTATAACAATACCAATCCATGCGTCCGGAGCACCAGCAAATTCCTGTACAGCCGTCTGAGATACCAATCGCGTATGATTACCAGAAACACATCACCATAACGCACTGCATCGGCGTAAAGAAAAGTAGAGCAAGCTGGAAATATCTGGCAATGGGGTAGTAGGATTTGAATGTTCACAGCCATCACCCGTTTGTTGAGGGGTGGGTTGGGGTCATAGAGCCAGTGGGGAAAGGGGGGGGTCTCTTTTGTCTCCGTGATTTGTCTGGGTGTCATAATAATATGAAAATACCTGCAAGGTAACACAATCTTGTAGAAATATAGAAGAAAAAGAAGAAGTCGTGGTATGACAGCTTTATAATTTGTATTGCTTTAACATATTGGGGTCCTCTCTCTCGCTCTCTCCTCTTTCTCTCCCCCCCCTCTCTCTCTCTCTCTCGTTTAATTTTGTAATTAATTTTGACGTGATTTTTTCAACATCCTTCACTTTCAGTCCCCCCCTCTCTCTCTCTCTCTCGTTTAATTTTGTAATTAATTTTGACGTGATTTTTTCAACATCCTTCACTTTCAGTCCGACTTTCTGTTGGCTATACATGTACTAACATTACGGTACAGCTCTAGGGGTGTGTTCAATGTTGAGACTTTCTGTGCACCCTTAGGATCCTTGACCTATTCCGTCGTCTATTTATTTAGAACTCGAGGCAGATGTTTGAAAAAATGAACGTAATGTATCTCAAATACACGCCTTTGTGCTATAACTTAACATTTAATTCATGTATAGAAATGAGAGGATCATGTAACCTCTGGTCATCTAGGTAAATGGTGCATTGTTCTGTTAACTCTATGATGTTTTTTTTCCTCCATCTGAAAAAAACAAATATTTTTAAAAATACTTCAAATTTAAAGTGCGGTAATGCTGAGTACCGCATCTCTTAATAATCTATAAATGATTTCCTTCATTTATAAAAACCAACATTGCTTGTTGCTGGGTCCAGCATGGGTCGTGTGCAGACACCACCACCCCTCCCCACGATACGTACGAATGCCGATTTGTCACATGTCTTTCAGAATGTAAATTGTATCACTTTGCTCTATAGCTAAGCAACATCCCTACGTCTCGTTTTGACCCCTGTTAGACCCCAGCATCGATCGATGTCCACAATGAAATCGTGCAGAGAGAGAGGGCCCACTCACCGTAGGCATTAGAATGATAATTTTTTTTTCAAGGATTCGTAAATAGATATACCGATCAAACTGAAGGGCTGAATCGATAGGAGGGTAACTTGGTCTGTTTAGAGAACAAGCAACAAGAGCCTATCTGCGTCGCTCCTGCGTGAGCATATAATGGAGTACCATAGCCATGATGTCATAAAAGTTTTACACGCGCATCTTTTGTTAATTAGTTTTGTATTGCAATGTCTTAGAGCAGGCGTGCACAGCATGCGGCCCGCCAGCACCCACTTGGCGGCCCGCGAAGTAACGAAATATTCTTCATCATTATTTTTTTAGTTAATAGCTTTCGCGCCTGTCCTATTATCTTTTGACCCGCACACGTCTTTCATAAAGTATTACGACCCGCCTTACATTTTGAGTTGTGCAGGCGTTGTCTTAGGGCGATACCCACAGTTGTGCAAACTTTCGGAACTTGTTTCTTTGTTACCGTAATGACTCTTTACGTATTTCATAACGGAGATGGCGAATCGGCGTCTGTCGAGCCATAGTCGTAAAAGCGCGGTCCTTGCAAGAGGAATAATGAATTACTGATTGTGTGAATGTCTTTATTCAGTAATTAAATCAACTGCTATGAGTTGACTGCATTAGCCACCACGCTGCTTCCAACTGGAACCAGCGTCGATAACTGTCCAAGCTTTTTAAGACGTCCCTGCGTCCACGGATGTAGCTGATCTTGTAAACGTGAACCGTCCCTGCTCACGAAACCTTGGTATAGTTGATGCCCGCGTGACATGCCACCGCGTGTCCCCAGTTGGGCAGCACGAGCCGCATTTGGAAGGACCCAGAACATCCAGGCCTAAGCAACGATTAACTGGAGATGATCATTTGTACAGCTGGAGTGACGCGGTTGATTTTGACTACCGAACTGCTGGTTGGGGCTAAAGGCCACCACAGAAGAAGTCTTTTAGCCGGTTCCTATCGGTTAGTCATTTTCCAAGCTTTCCAATACTTAATATACTACCGTTTTTTAACGACAGAATCGTATAATCTCAAGCATCGAGTCTAGTTCAACATGTTTCCTAGTATCAGTCAAATAAAACAAAGGGATTCCTCAATTTTTTTTGTCTTCTCTGGATTGATTAAATATTGAGTGACGAAATTGGTTCCACTGATACATGTATCATTCTCTTTGGGCGACAATGGACAGAAAATAACCCGTGGATGACGTCGCACGCCACCAATGTGTACGTGCGTTGACGCGATGAGTTACAGCCACAGACAGAGGCGTAGCTAGAGTGTTTGGCGCCCGGGGACGAGATTCGCGCCCGGGGACAAGATTCATATTAAAGCGCCCCTTTTGTATTTTTTCAACCCTCAAATCCATTATTTTCATCAATAAAATAATATCAAAGCAAATTTTGGCGCCCCTAATTAGCTGGCGCCCGGGGACATCTGTCCCCCCTGCCCCCTTCTCTACGCCTCTGGCCCCAGATGACACCAGCCTTAGCTGTATGTTTCTGTTAGAAATATATTGAAGAGCAAGGGTTATTGTTATATAGGCGATAAACTGGCTATAGCCATTGTGCCTGTACAAGAATGGGCTCGTTTTAAAAAGATTATAGTGAGAACCTACATTTATACTAATCCACGGGAGCTTTCAAAGAATGATGGCTGGGGGGATGAAAGGGTGGGCGGAGAGCAATTTTTATTTCCCTATTGGGTAGTTCTATTTTTGTTTAAATTCCGGATATAATTGTCTGGCCATCGGCCCCCTTTTTCTGGTATACACTGCAATTATTTGTGGTGCTGTTTGTTATTAATAGATCTAATTTTAAAAGAATGCAATCGGGGCATTGACGATTGATCAGCTTTGTCCTTCGTTGATTAACATTGAAATAAACCATCGACTGCATCCTCACGCGTTCAGTGGCTACACGTTCAATATATACAGACCTGTTTACTCTTACGATTTTAGCGTACAGTGTACGATTTTGCGGTGTATAATTTATATATACTGTATGTTTATTTTTTTACTATTACGATAATGTATTGAACAATTTTGTGATGATACTGTACGATTTTAAGAGTTTGAGGGTAAACAGGTCTGTATATATATAAATTGCGCAACTTGATTGTAAGGTTGTTGTTGCACATCTACTGTCTTACCCTATTTCCTATATGTAAAAAAACTGAGGAAAAAGTCATATGCGAATGTTACATTCCTTTATGTGGTAAAATATGTATTTGCTGATTTTTGTTTTAAAAAAATGGGTTTAAAGTGCGTTTCACTTGAATAGATTGGACGGCGCACTCGCTTGTATGCTCTGTTGCACTGGTCGAGAAACATTGCTATAAAGTCTCATTGAAAACAAGGCGGTCGCATTGTCACAGCACTGAAACGATGAGGTTTAGGTACAGTTACCAGGTGAAAAGTGCATGTGGGGGACGCCGCTGAGTATCTTTTAGATCAGACCTGCACAACTCGAAATATAAGGCGGGCCGTAATACTGTCAGGAAAAACTAATACTAATACTGTATTGAAAAACTAATACTGTATGGGAAAACTAATACTGTATGGGAAAACTAATACTGTATGGGAAAACTAATACTGTATGGGAAACTAATACTGTATGGGAAAACTAATACTGTATTGAAAAACTAATACTGTATGGGAAAACTAATACTGTATGGGAAAACCAATACTGTATGGGAAAACTAATACTGTATGGGAAAACTAATACTGTATGGGAAAACTAATACTGTATGGGAAAACTAATATTGTATGGGAAAACTAATACTGTATGGGAAAACGTGCGCGGGCCGTAATATTTTAAGAAAAACTTGTGCTAACCAAAAGATAATAGGGCGGGGGTATCAAGAAAATAATAGTAATAAAGAATATTTCGTTACTTCACGTGCCGCCAAGTGGGTGCTGGCGGGCCGTATCTTGTGCAGGCCTGTTTTAGATCTTGCCAAAACCAGTTACCCGAGGGAATGTGTATCTGAAGGTGGATAAATGTTGGCACCCCTATCTTGTCATAATTAGACATCACACGTGCTGCTCATGTCCAATCGTGAAGATCTGCTGCGCTCTCTAATAGAGTTATTTTCTTTCAGTGAACACTTTAGATATGTTCAAGTTGATTGAAGTTTGATTAGCGCCCTCGTAACGTAAAAAAAAAATGAACGTTCCTTATATCTAGCAATAAATGGTCACAACTTCAAAGGTCTCGTCGTTCATAAAAAGGTTGTGTCGTTGAGGTGATTCGCTTCGGTGGGTCTGATGATTGTGGGTGTGGGTGGGTTTTAAATTATTTTTTTTTACCTTGACGCTTAACCCCACTCACTACTCACAAAACATGGAAGACGTGAGCTCAAATTAATGACGTCACGGGGAGTTTATTTTTACGAGCGGAGACAAAACATAAAACTTGATGACGTCATAGCTTAGCGTCGTGTACGGGGGAAAAAAAGGGGGGGGGGTCTAAATCGTAATGCGTGTATTTGTAAAGGGTGTGCCATATTCCTGGCAAACAGTCCGTCCGTCAGATTGCATCCTTTATTTTCATAGTTTTTTTTCCTCCTATATTCTTATAATCATAAAATAAGTAGTACCAGCAATGCAGTGGTTGGCGTTGTGCTCGTGCATTTCTCTAAGTCTAAATAAAATGAGACACAACTCCCCGATTTCAGCCAATGCTAGGGTTTTACAAAGCGATACGGTGGTAAAAGTTGTCACAACTCCCCGATTTCAGCCAATGCTAGGGTTTTACAAAGCGATACGGTGGTAAAAGTTGTCACCACTCCCCGATTTCAGCCAATGCTAGGGTTTTACAAAGCGATACGGTGGTAAAAGTTGTCACAACTCCCCGATTTCAGCCAATGCTAGGGTTTTACAAAGCGATACGGTGGTAAAAGTTGTCACCACTCCCCGATTTCAGCCAATGCTAGGGTTTTGCAAAGCGACACGGTGGTAAAAGTTGTCACTACTCCCCCATTTCAGCCAATGCTAGGGTTTTACAAAGCGATACGGTGGTAAAAGTTGTCACTACTCCCCATTTCAGCCAATGCTAGGGTTTTACAAAGCGATACGGTGGTAAAAGTTGTCACTACTCCCCCATTTCAGCCAATGCTAGGGTTTTGCAAAGCGACACGGTGGTAAAAGTTGTCACTACTCCCCCATTTCAGCCAATGCTAGGGTTTTACAAAGCGATACGGTGGTAAAAGTTGTCACTACTCCCCCATTTCAGCCAATGCTAGAGTTTCACAAAGAGATACGGTGGTAAAAGTTGTGTGTGTTTTAAATCAAATTTCATGAAGCCAGACTATGGCTTTTAATACCTGACTTCAGTGGCACTGTGATTACGAATTCCCTTATTCGAAATTTGCTGGCAGGATGACCTGGCTAACATTTTTTTTTAAAAAAAGCTTGTACCATCTGAGCTTTCTCTATGTTTACGAAATTCCGCCCTTCCATTAACCCCTTGTTTTTTCATCCTTCTGGATGCGTCCAGGTTGCTTTATTTGGATGAGTCTGTTCACAAAGCATCTGTCCCATGTCCGTAGGTTAGTCAGGTTAGGGTTATCTGTGAAAAGCTGTCAATTTCCGAGTTGTTGGTTTTTTTTGGCATTCCCCTTGCACTGATGGCGCCGTTGGTGCTTTGTAAACACAGGTTGATGAGTAAGTAAACACACACAGAAGAGCCAGGGTTTTTACAGTGGTGGTTTGAAAAAGGCCCCAAAAATTGTTTATATTATTTGTCTAGTTGTAAAGGAAAATGTTATTAAAAATATGCTGTAAATATCACTATGGCTTTAACTCAATATCACTATGGCTTTAACTCAATATCACTATGGCTTTAACTCAATATCACTATGGCTTTAACTCAATATCACTATGGCTTTTACTCAATATCACTATGGCTTTAACTCAATATCACCATGGCCTTAACTCAATATCCCTATGGCTTTAACGCTCACAAAATTTAACCCTTTCCTGCATTTCTTGACTTCTATGCGTTAACATATATTTCCAAAGGCTCCTTGCAGTCCCTGGAATCTGACATTCCGTATGATACAAGAAGATTACCAGTACTTAACATGCAGATCTAGCCAGACCTCATGATTGCTAATCATATTTAAGAGATTTATTAAGGCCAACGGGTCAGCTAAAAATGTCATAGTTTTCCTGACAAACCGTCCCACCGCACCCCAGCCCTAATTTCAAAGTTGTATGATTACAAAATACTGCTATGTTAACATTTCTGTCATCATTAAACTTTTGTTGTTGTCGTTGTTGTTGCTGCTGCTTGTTGTAAGTTTAGGCAAAAAAATGTAGAGGTAAGAAAGGAAAAAAAAATTATTGATATGCTAAAATCTTAGCTTCTGTTTACATATGGAAAGATGTAGGGACAAAAATTTATTTTTAAAATTCAGTGATACTTTGTAAAAGTATATTTTAGTTTAACTTTTATTTACTTGGATTCTTTCGTCTTTCATGATTAAAAAGAACAACAACTTTTGTTCAACATTTAAACATCTTTTTCTCCTTTTTTTCTTATAAAAAAACATTGTGTCCCCATGACATTTCTACTGTGCTATATTTTCTTTCACAGCGACCATGTTTTTGAATACCCTGACACCCAAGTTCTACGTGGCCTTAACGGGAACCTCTTCACTTATATCCGGACTGATATTGGTGAGTTGAGATCGTCATTTAAGAATACTGACAAGAACGGATCTTGTTAAAATGGTACATGTTTGGGTGGTAGACTACGTTGAACTGTCATACCCATATTCCACTTGCTCCTAGTTGAATCTTTTGTTTATATTTTTTAAAGCCAGTTACTGTAAGTTTTAACTAACAAGCTGTGTCAGTTTCAGGGGCTGACTCATGGCGGCTTTCCGGTGAAAAGAACAACACATGTCATATGAATTTCCCCAGTAGTTAGAGTATTTATTTCCCCCATCTTTGTAATTGTTAAATTATTTATTTATTTTAATTGACAACTGCTTAATCCGCCTTCTGTCTCCCATAAACATGTGTGATTTCAATGTGTCCTCATAAAATGTATACGTCTCATAAACACGTGTGATTTCAATGTGTCCTCATAAAATGTATACGTCTCATAAACACGTGTGATTTCAATGTGTCCTCATAAAATGTATACGTCTCATAAACACGTGTGATTTCAATGTGTCCTCATAAAATGTATACGTCTCATAAACACGCTTCCTTCCTGCTAATATCTTCTGTTACTATCACTTTTAGAATGGATCTATTTCTGCTTAACTAATCAACACAACCTATTAAACAAATTTTATAATAATTTTTTTTTAAAAAGACAACATTAAATATGGACGACAAAACGCCCAACCAATATAGTCCTAGTTACAAGTGCAATCTTAAGTCCTCTATAACATAACTGAAATATCTTGTTTGGATATCTTGCCTAGATTTAACATACCAAAGCTACACTATAAGAAGTTGGCCTTTGATGATGCATTAATGGCGGACTTAAAAAAGGCCTTATTACCCTCAGTACTTGGACTAATTTTCTTGTCCGAATTTATGTCGTTTTTAGTGTCTTGCTGGGACTGAAGTTCCTGAAAATGTTTCTAAGATAATTTTCCCATTATATTCAAGTGAGCTGCTTTTCTTTTTTAAAATCTATTTTTTTCCCACCAAACTGTCTTATAAAGTTCATACTTTTAATATATATCTATAGCACTATAATTTGGTTTAGTTTGTACGTAAAGTTCCACTTCATATTTCTCATGTTGGCGGAGTGCTACAGGCCTGAAATATATTACACGGCTTTTCGTTTGTTTTTTTATCCCTCAATACCAAATGGATCCTCGAATTACCAATTGCTTACTTTTACGTGTATGTGTAATGAAATATTGAATTTTAAAAAAATTACAATTTAGATGGTGGGTAGTCAACCAGTCGCTTTCTTTTGACAGCTGTGCGTTTCACAAGAGTGCTTCTAACAGCAGCGCATTCGTGGGCGGGTGATAAATGCACAACTGCCATTGTAATTAACGCACATAGTTTACAAAGGAATGCTCTTGTTGCTAGTGTGTGATTATAATGTGATTAACACAGAACTCCATAACGTTATGCTACTATGAAGTACAGTACATTAATGGGGGGGTGGTACACCTCTAAATAGGAAAGTGACCTACTTTGATTTGGAGATTCCAGACGAATGTTGAGTGGCTCACTTCTTGGCAGTAGGTCAACGCTTATTGATGAAGCCACCACACGTATCGATCTTTGGGGAGTTCAGAAACTTTAAAATTTCAAAATAACGGATCTTTTTAATTATTTTTTTTTTAATGAAACAAAAAAAAATGTGTATTGGAAGTCGACTATTGATTCGCGGACCCCGAGCGCCGAGCCAATGCCAGGGAGACAATACAAAACATTACCGGGTTACAATAGGGCCTATTTATTTTTAGTATGGTCTCCAGCTTCCTCACAAACCTTCTCGTCTCCAACAACGAAATTGCCGTTAATTATATATTAGAGTCAGCTGGGAATCTTATTTGTCTGATTGGATGGGAGATCTGTAACCCAGGTTACTGACGGTGAGGCGGGGCTGTTGGGGGAGGGGTCCAATTTTCATTTATACGACTGCGGCGTCCCGCTGTTCCCAAGCGCTCTTAGTCAGATGCTGGGGACTTGGCGGTTCAATAACGAGCCAAGTACTTGAAAGTGTAATCGCTGTGTGAGTCTTGAAATTATATTAATTAAAGGAAGTATCGATTCCTAATGAGTGATGCTCATTAGCGTGTTGCCATAATCTCATTATAGAGTCGAGAGAGCAACCGGTGCCAACTGTCCTTTGCTTTATTTTTAAAGTAATTTTTTTTTAAAAATTCCTTAATGCTAGCTCTTCTGAGTTGTAGTTCCGACCTGAAGCTTTATTTGGGTGAACACCCCCCCCCCCTTTTTTTTTTTACCCCAACAAAAAAAAACACTCTAAAAATATTATATAATGAAAATAAATTGTAACAAACAAATGATCATAAATAAAAACAAAAATTAATTAATTAATTTTTTAAATTGTTAATGAAATATTTGGACATCATGGTAATATGATGAACATTATATCCTTTTATCCTACCCAATGTGTTAAAAGAAAGTTTGTATCTTAAGGCCTTCTTTACTGTTCTTATGCTCTGCCTCAAAATAAATTCATGGCAGCTAAGTCGCAAAAAAAAAAATATATATTTTTAAAAACATAACTTAACTAAAAAGTTCTAGTGAAACAAATAAAATAGTTTTATTATATTTTCTTTAAATATGGGGCTGGAAATGTAATCATGGTGCAATGTTTGTTTTCCCCACATCTGAGTAATGCGTTAAGACATTTTTAGAAATAAAATATTTGCAAATTTTCTAAATTTTTTAATATTTTTTTGCGAGTGTTCCCTCAGAAGTACTATAATACTGAGGTAGTCACTCCCAAATATACCCTTGCGGGTCTCTTAACCCTTTCGGGTCTCTTGGATTTACGCCTCTATACCCGTGACAGGGATCGTCCCGACCCCAGCCAGACCCAGCCTCACTTTGATCTTAGCCAAAAGGCCGACAAGCCATAAATATTTGCAAAATTAGTTTCCCGAATTTGAGATATGCGGCAGGTAGGATGTAGGACTGCATATATGCCTATTTCTCAAAATACCTGGAGCCGGTGTAAAAAAAAAAAAGCTGCATACGGTTTAGCCCTAGTAGTACTTTAAATTAAAACAACTGTTTTTTTTTTTTCTGAATTAACTAACATGAATTTTGCTGAGCATTCAAAAGACACGCTGGTGAACTGTTTCTCGCCATGTACTAAGTATGAAAATATTTCTGTCTACTAAAGTGTAAAGAAAATCAATGCAAATCAGTCATATTATATGTTATCGTTTTTTATGCAATCTATTAAACCCCCTATGACGAGGATGTCTCGTCGGAAACCACTCAAGCTCTCCAGACGTATCGGCGTGATCTCTGCGTGGAGTAGCAAGCTTCGAACGGCTCCTCCCACGGATCGTCAGCTGCACGCTATCACAGCGTCTGTGATCTTTAACTCTCACCTCCATGTTGAGACCTCTTCAGGCCCTCCGTCTTTATGGTGTGCACGTGTTGAGTTCGCAACTCATAAATACCCTTATCACGTCACTCCATCACACCGTCGTGATTGCTGGGGGGTGAGGGATGGTCAGTGCGAATCTCACGCTGGGTAAAAAAAAAAAAAAAAAAAAAAACAGAGAGATGAGAGAGACAGTGGCCAGAAACTGTTTATACCGCCTCAAGTTAATTTTATATTGATGTTAATCTTTCTAAAGAGCAGTTGATGGCTTACTAGATCTATTATTCTGTCTGTCTGTCTATGAATCTATCTATCTATCTATCTATCTATCTATCTATCTATCTATCTATCTATCTATCTATCTATCTATCTATCAGTCTTTCTGTCTGTCCGTCCGTCCGTCTGTCTGTCTGTGTGTCTCCCTCTCTCTCTCTCTCTCTTTCAGGCACACTACATCCCCTACACACACAGCTTTCCCTAGGGCTATTCAGGGCCGGTGTGAGCTTTAGCACCATAAATCAGTTTCCGAGTTTCCAACTCTGCCTTATGATGTATTACAAGTCTTAAAAAAGTGTCGCTCGTAATTCCTTATTTAAAAACAAAACAACAGCATCGTCTTGCAACTAGAATGGAAATGCTTCTGTCGTACTTTATTCATGATCGTAAACCGACTTTTCTCCTAAACAACGCTGCAGCTCTAATAAGCTATCCCCCCCTCTCCCGTAGTTACCGAGAGTTCGTCACTACATCAAGCGCCCACAGACGCTGAACAAACATATATCCCTGTCGCCTGGTCACAACGTATCGTGCGATCTCCAGGAGCCAAACCAGCAATAAACAGTCCTCCTCTAGGTAACCGGGGGTTGTGGGAGGTCGGACTATTTCTAGACGAGTCGTATCGATTTATCGGTGAAAGTTGCGTCGTCTGCCCCCCCCCCCCCCGCCCCCAAACCCCAACTTCCCTTTTTTGTTGACCGGCTGAATTACGACCCCAACACCCCGTATCTCTTAGGTCCACCATTATAGTCAAGTGTGTTTGGTTATTGGAAGGGTACTTTGTGCAAGGGCGGAGACCCAGCTCATTAAATGTGTTGGGCTTCAGCACTGCAGACTCGGGGATACTTCCACCGCTCACACTTCGACCAGATTGCTCGCATTATCTGTTATTTATTTTTTGGTGAAAGTTGCTGTTGAGATATTTGTTTCATATTTATGAAATGAAACGTCATCAAACTTCTTCGTCTCAATTCGAAAAAAAAAAGGGTGGGTGGGTGGGGGGGGGGGGGGGTTTGTCACAACCTCTTGTGTCTGTTTGTGTAATGTCTGGGTCTTTGTCCGTAGCATTGCATGTGCCACGCTGATGGCATAAAAATTGACTATGGGTGAAGAAATAATGGCAGTGTTTACGAGTGAACAACTGGAGAGGGACGCCAAGGCGACACGGAGGCCAAATTTTTGAAATTCTTTTTTAAATCAACCTGTCACACAAATATGTTGGATGGTATGTAAGTATATATATATATATATATATATGTGTGTGTGTGTGTGTGTGAGAGAGAGAGAGCTACTGATGGACAGATTTCTTGTCGCCCCTTTCATGGCTCACTGATTGTATGTACTTAAATAATATTATTTTACGATTTAATTTTGTTGTTGGCAATGGCATTTCCTTCTGGTAAAGTAACGTTATATATATATATGTTTGATATAGTATATCTTTGTATGAAAAACTTCCTTGCTATGTGGAACGTTATAAGAAATTATTTTTTTATATAAATCAGTTGTGGCCTCTGGTCAAGGTGAGCCTATTCGTATTGCGTTAACGTTATGTTCATTTGCCTTAGAGGCCGTTCGATAAGTTATTTTTGAGAAAATCGGCTTACATTTATTTATTTTTTTATTATTATTATTATTTTATATCTTTTTTTTTTTTTTTTGATTATGAGAACGTCCCTTATAACAAAGATTCTTTTCCTAATTCTTCAAACCTCCATTCAAACGGTGAAATATAATAATTCTATTTTAACAAGATGGTTTAAAAAAAAAAATAAATATAGAAGTCAGGAAATGATAACTTCCGAAAAATCGATGTTTGATTGCGTCATCGGTATGATTTCTATTTCCTGGATGATCGTAAGTGCTAACCCGCGGGACTGAGTGCTAAATCATCAAAGTAAACTGATTAAATGAGCTGTGTCGCTGTTGGCTGTTTGGGTTATTACGTTGGCTTTTGTGGTTGTAAGTGGTCGTCTGCTCGAAGGTCGGTGTCGCTTATATACATATTACAGGATAAAGCCGAACTATTTTTAAAAAAAAATACAATAGAGAAAGTGTACATGCTTCCACCCCTCACCCCCCACCCAATTTCCAAATGAACTCGTTTTCTTCCATTGGGATGAGAAATTTAATCATGTTTCTTTTTAATGGCACTGATCTGGCCATTCTTTTTACCGGGTAACAATATCTTTTTTTGGCCAATGATACACGCTGCCCAACGAATGAATTCGATAACGAAAGGTTGTGTTCAAAACTCTATAACCGTCACCCAGAGCAACGCATGGTGCCCAGTTGCTGTGATAGTTAAAAGCAGTAGTTGTACTGTACCTATGGTTACCCTCGGACGAAGAGCACACTTTTGTCATTCCCCTTTTAAGTATATTTCACGCAGTGCCACCATTTTTAAGTATATTTCATGCAGTGCCACCATTTTTAAGTATATTTCATGAAGTGCCACCATTTTTAAGTATATTTCACGCGGTGCCATCATTTTTAAGTACATTTCATGCAGTGCCACCATTTTAAAGTATATTTCACGCAGTGCCACCATTTTTAAGTATATTTCATGCAGTGCCACCATTTTTAAGTATATTTCATGCAGTGCTGCTGATTCGAGCTTGGAAATTAATACACTCTCCGCCCTTAATGCCAACATTCAATTTTTCCTTCAACTTTCTGAAACATTCTTGTCATGTCTACGTTTAGTTTTGATACATAATGCGTTAACGTCCTGCGTGACTGCACATATCAGCGTTCCTAGAATCAGCACATATGAGCGTTCCTAGAATCGGCGCATATGAGCGTTCCTAGAATCGGCGCATATGAGCGTTCTTAGAATCGGCACATATGAGCGTTCCTAGAATCGGCACATATGAGCGTTCAAAGAATCGGCACATATGAGCGTTCCTAGAATCGGCACATATGAGCGTTCCTAGAATCGGCACATATGAGCGTTACTAGAATCGGCACATATGAGCGTTCATAAAATCGGCACATACGAACGTTCATAAAATCGGCTCATATGAGCGTTCCTAGAATCGGTGGATGAGCGTTCAAAGAATCGGCACGTATGAGCGTTCATAGAATCGGCGCATATGAGCGTTCATAAAATCGGCTCATATGAGCGTTCCTAGAATCGGCGCGTATGAGCGTTCAAAAAAATCCTTACTCTTCACCACCGAGTAATCAGTGCTTCAAAGATTGGCAATGTCCTTACAGAGCACTTCACAGGCCGCTCATCCAGTGAGAACCTCAGGTTAGTGGGTTGGTGTCTATATCATCATAATTGTGTCTGCCATCGATTCTGTCACCGCTTGCCAGTGGGGAGCAGGGATGTTGCAGACGCTGCGCCCCCCCCCCCCCCTTGTTTGTTATGCACTCTGGTTAAAGAAAGGCCATTGCACCTCAAAGGATCATATTACTTTCTAAACTTCATGCAGAAAATGAAATCTCCTTCCTTTCCTGGTTAAGCCGCCCCGTGTGTTTTTATCATGACGTCAACCATTTGGCGCTTGCTGGTCAATATTTTTGGGGCATCTTATTAGACAGGGGGATATGCAGGGGTCCATTGTAAATGTGTGCCATGATCCAATAAGTGGCGCGCTGACCAGGGGGACAAGATTTCTTTCTTGTGTGTAGTGTATAAAAAAAAGTGTGTGTAAAAAAAAGGGGGGGGGGTAGTAGCAGATGGACGTCAATTATTTGCTAGTGACCGGACTTTACTACATCTTTATTCATAAAGAGTTCTTTTATTTATTATTTTTATGTTTGTGGATTTTTTCCAGCAGCTCGATGTTATTCTAACCCAGTGGTTCTCAACCTTCCTAATGCCGCGACCCTTTAATACAGTTTCCCGCGTCGTTGCGACCCCCCAGCCACAAAACTATTTTTGTTGGTACTTCATAACTGTACAGCATGTGTTTTCAGATGGTCTTAGGCGACCCCTTTGAAAGGGTCGGTCGACCCCCACCCCAAAAGGGGTCGCGACCCACAGGTTGAGAACCGCGCAGTTCTAACCGGTCTATTTTCGTGTTGACCATTCCAGTCTCACGCTTAATTGGCTGCTTTAGCCTGACTGCGATGATTGAGTTGTTTTACTCCAAGTAGTCCTCCTAAGATTGCTGCGTTGCCGTACTGGGTCCATTCGACACGTGTATGTACCCGACGTTGTGGTCTAGCCAAGGGCGAACTCGAATCTGCTACCACTTGGCCCAGAAACGACAGAGCCAACACCATTGAAGAAACACATAGTTCAATAATATATGGGAATATAACATCTGTTTGATGAATATTGAACTGTTTTTTTTTCCGGAACGCTGAAAATAAAATCAAGGTTTTTTTTAATCTGTAAAGCTAGCTGTCTTATAAGGGGGTCGGCTACATTTTTGTGTGAGGTGCCCTTTTTATAACTTATATGATTTTTTTTTTATTTGCTGAGAAGATTCGTAAGGCCGAATCTATCCCTTCAAAGGTCTGCACGTGTTGCTGTAGCCGTGTGTTGCCGATCACAGGTCTGTATAAGATGAGTTTCGATGGTGGTTTTAGAATACTGATGAAATTCAACAGCTTGCGACATCAATACGGGGATATTCAAACCAGCTTTCTTAAACCAAACTGTGTTACAGAATGTTTGTCGCGGTGACGGCCATTTAACCAGTGTGACGCCTATACCGGAGTACTTATGTAGGAAGCAGACTTTCATAAACGAGTTGATTTTGTGCAGTAGTTTTCAGTGTCAGTTTATGCTTTGTTATGGTGTGAATTTTGTAAGGGGGATAACTCAAAAATGAAAATTTGGGACTTGTCTGGTTTTTCCGCTGAGGTCTTCACATTTAACCTAGAAAACATCTGTTTTTTGCCGCCGGCCATTCCTTGCTGCTACTAATGGTAGTAGTATCATAACCTACGTTTCTAATTTAAAAAAAAAAAACAAAAAAAGAAACAAACAAAAACGTCGAGTTAAAATCCTTCGATTGTAAATGACCTTGACAAATCTATGCACAAGGAAGTTTAAGGAATAAAAGACGTGAAATAGTAGAGAAAATTAAAAGCGGAATGGCGGCTATTTGTTCCATGCCTCGACCTGCTGCGCTGTTGTGGAGCGTTCTCCATTCGTGTGCACTACACGTGTTTGCAGTTAGATTCAGTTGCACCCATTTTTATGTTGAGCGTATTAGCTGTAACGCATTGACGCACGGAATAACATTTGTCCAACTTTATGTAACGATGTGTACATAAGACCGCTGTGTATGTTGCTTTCCTATAGTAAAATATCAATGGTTGAAGTTATCTGGAAATTCGGTCGTGTCTTCGAAGATTCCCCTGTTCATTTATTTTTTTCTCTCTCAATTATCTCACATTAGCCCGAGTTTGTTCCCATAGCCAGTTATTACGGCAAAGGGCACGGGTCCTCAAACTACGGATCGCGGGCCAAATCCGGCCTGTCAGGGGTCCTTAACCTTGACCATCGTACGGGTACACAGCAGAAGGACAAATATGTAAGCCCCCGTTGATCATCTCTTTATCCAGATCAGGTCCATACATCCAAATGAAATACTCATAGATAATATATGTTGATTTGCATTATTCTTCATTGTAAGTATAGAATTGTTTTCTTTATGTTTTTCCCCCACTATAAACAAGATGTGTGCATAGGAAATAGCTCTTTTTTCTTTCCAACTATAATCCGGCCCCAACATTATCTGCGGGGTAGAAAAACCGGCCCCCGGTTTAAAACGTTTGAGGACCCCTGCTCTAGGCCTAGGACCAAGCCAACCCTCAGGATATAACAATTCAGATTTGTTTCCTCTGCGTACTATGTTTTTTTTCCTTACTTGTTCGGCCTTGTTGTTTCTATATTAAAACCTAAAGGAATCTCCGTGTTTTCGACATCAATTATGTGTCGTTAAATTCATTAATAAAGACATATGAAATGAAACGCCAATCAACTTAGAAAAGCTGGATGTCGTTTAGTGGAAGCCGCAGCTCTCTAAAGTGGCAAAGCAGGGGAAAACTGGCTGATATTGCATAGATGTTACATGGCTGTGATTGGTTGGTGTCAAGCAAGGAAAGATTATTATAAGTGCTGTCATAGTGTTTACAAATAAAACCGTCCCATCAATTCTCATTCCGCGTTGTGTTTCTCCACCTTCACATTTATTCAAAGAGTTCCATGAAAATCGTCGGCGAAAATTTTTTTTATATTTGGATTTAGGATAAGTTAAAATCCCAAAATGCGAGCAGCTGATATTTCTATGTCGAGATGGTTAACTGCGTAATCCACACTTGCGCGACTGGAATTCAGTAACAAAAAACCTGCTCCAATCTCGATAATGCTGACAGATTACGGGGCGCAAAGGCGAATGTAAATGTGTTGACGGGTAGCAATGAAGCCGGGTGGTGGTGATGGTAATGTATGAAAGTGTCGCATATTATCATCATATGAATTTAACAGATGCCCGAGAGTTTCATGTGCATTACATATTCAAAAAGATCACGTTGGAAATAGAAGTCTTTTAATCAAGGTGTATCATGCTCAATGCACCTGAAGGTCCATATGAAGGCTAGTTTCGTGATACCGTATCAACGTTCACCACAAACCGAATTCGGTCATTCTTGACCGTGATCCCCTTCAGCAATGTGTTTCACCAATTACTTTATCGGCCGCGAGTCCCCATTTTTAATGCACAAACTCAATTTTACCGTGTGGGAAAAGGGTTCCAGATCAATAACAAAATATGGTATTTAAACTTTTTTTAAAAAAATGACATTAATAATTCTTTTACATTCGCACCACTCTTCAAATATCATTGCAATACATGATGCTGTCTGAAAGTAGAATCGTTTGTGAAAATTCAGTAGTCTGGCTATTACACCTATGGCTACAGTGTGCCTTTTTCCCTTTCAGATCTTTGAGTGGTGGTACTTCAAGAAGTATGGCACCTCATTCATCGAGCAGGTCTCCCTTAACCACATCAGTCCACTGCTTGGGGGCGGCGACACCACCACAGAGAACGGCACGACCACCGCCACGAACGGGGGGGCCGCCAGCCTCAACGGGGGCGGCACCTTATCGAACGGAATCTTGGAGAACGGCACCCGGAGCTCTACTCAGCAGTCTTCCTTACCCGGTCAGTCACCAAGTCAGTGGTTATTTTTTGGTTTTATTCGCCCCCCTCTGGGCGTGTCGCTTGTAACACACTGTGCCATCTTGAGAGTTTCGTGGTCTTTGTTTAAGTCTTATTTTAAAATCACATTTATCTATTGGCTTTTCCTGATCTTAGATTGCACTTTACGTTGCTATGGTTTGGTTTAAATCACTCTGTATAATGTGACGCACACACCATTTATTTTGATGTAACTGATCAAACTGGCCATCTTACGAAATCACCAAAGGGATGATCCGCACACAATATTGTAGTGGTAGCTTTAGTTACCTATGTATTGAGGGAGTAGACATGTTTTCTCACATCGGCTGTCTTTAAATTGTAACTGCTTTCTGCACATGATGCTTCTAACCTTGTCTGTTCAGATCATTTGTGTCATTAAAGCCGCGCGCTCCGTAAGCTTTTTATTTATTTTTTTTTTTTTTTTGGGGGGGGGGGGGTACTCAAGGCTCACTAACGTACCGGAGCTCTGATTTAAGGTACCGGAGCTCTGATTTAAGGTACCGGAGCTCTGATTTAAGGTACCGGAGCTCTGATTTAAGGTACCGGAGCTCTGATTTAACATACCGGAGCTATGATTTAAGGTACCGCTGTATAAACCACCTCAAGTTTCGCGCAATGCCTTGTTTTGTTGTATATAATAAATAGAGATGCCTTTAGTTTATATGGCGTAACTATTTTATATCGTGTCATCTGTCTATAGTGGTATGCAGAATGATTATGTTTGGAGATGCGCCCTGCTAAAGAATCTTCAAGTGGCGCACTTTTATATACTACCCAAGACCAAGATGCACCAAATTTTTCTTCATACCGGTCTCAGTTATCACATGAGTTCTTTGATTTGTTTCCCCAGGCTTGGCCTCTGCGGCTGTGCCGTTGTAATAGTGCTCTCGATAACATCAAATATAATCTGGCTTTGAAATTGAATAGATTGGGTTTCTTAAATGAGCCATGCACTGGCTTAGTCCGCAGGGCACGTACGGCCGAGGTGTAGCAACGTTTCTATTTAAAAATCACAAGTGAGGGTTGTCTAGCCTGATTGAATCAAATAAACGTATCTGCATTAGGTAAATACCCGCTATATTCTATTATTATTTTTTTAACACCTTTTTATTTAGCTTGCGATTTTGTCTGGTAGTCTGGGTCAGATCTTGAATCTCAGTTTTGACCCACTTACTGATCTCCAGCTGAGATGAAACTTTGTAAACCCCCCCCCCCCAACACCCCCATCTGTATGTCAATACTACCCCAATGCCAACACTGCCCTTCGTGATCACCAGTGACCTTCACTGACACGTGAATGACCTCTGTGCGTCCGATCTTGCATTTAAATTTTTGGCGCACTTCCTTATCTCCTACTGGGCTGAAACTTTGTTTTGACAGTTTTACTAAAAAGTGCAAGATATAAAACAAAACAACTTTTTAACAAACACGCTTTTCCAAAAGATACTAAGAATTATAAAATAAATGTCTCCCAAAACTTCAAATTTGCTACAGTCATGACCTTTTTAGGAAAAGCGTGTTGGTTTTTTTTCTTCAAAGTATTTGTGGGGAAAGGGTGGGGGGGGGGGGGGGCTGTTTCCACTTTACATTTATCAAATGTTCCAATGTTGTTACTTGAATAATATTCATCCGTCCATCCCTGTGGCGCTACAGCCGATCTAGGGCTTTGGCTTGCCTCACTACTTCCTTCACTCCTTCCTCCACTCAGTCCTAACTAATGCGTTTCTTTTCCATGCTTGGATTCCCAGTTGTTGTAGATCTTTTCCCACATCATCCATCCATCTAAGCCCAGGCCTGCCTTTGAGCCGCTTTCCTCTGGGGTTTTGGTGACGCACCTTCTTCACTCCTCTGTCATTTTGGCATTCTCTCTGTCTCCTGCCCAGCATAGCCTGTCCCTATTTCTGCTACTATCGTAGGATCCTGCTATAGACTGTGCTATTCATGGTTGGTTCGTATTGTCCGTCCATATTCATCCTTTGTTGGTCCATACATTTTCCTGAGAACTTTCCTCTCCCGTGTGTTTAATAGTTTTTCTGCCGTTTTTTTGTTAGGGTCCGAGTTTCACTTTCAGATGTTATTTGAATAATATTACTGATAGGTAATATAATTTTTACCATTCCAACTGTGCCTGCACACTTACTGACAGGAACTGTGCGTGCACACTTACTGACAGGAACTGTGCGTGCACACTTACTGACAGGAAATAGATGTGAACAATCCCAGGGGGCGCGTGGCGAGTTAGATATTATATAACTTCATATCGGATGCCGATGAGTTACTGTACAAATTTTATTTATTCTTTTAACTTGAAGGCAGGCTTAAACTTAAAGATTTTTTTTTTAATCGAAGAAAGTAAAAAACAACAAGGTTTGGAGGTAAAGATTGACCGCCAGGTGCCACGTGACAGAAGCTGCACGTGCCGGATCAAGGTCGTGTGGTGTCATTACGAAACGTGCGTACACAACGCGGCAGCGGATTAGAGATACATTTTCTCACCTCACCTCAAGGTTCTCAGTTGTCGGTGAACACAACTCCAAGTGTTACCAAAAAAAAAAAAGGTTAAATTTCGTATTTTCTATTATTACTATTATATAGGCCGGCCTTTAAACAATGGGCCTACAGATAGTCCTACACCATACCCGTGGCTCTTTATTGATTACCATAATAGTTCCCTCCGAAAAAATTCAACATTTTTACCTGAGTTCAACCGTCACGCATGACGCTCGCTTCTTGACATTTTTTTGATCTCTCTGTACTATTAATATAAAACATGTTGAGTAGGTGGAGGTCCGGTTGTGAAAAGGAAGCAGCCACACCAAAAGCAAACTATACATTTATATAAATGATTATGTTTGGCTGTTGGTATTTCTCTGTTAGAGGCAGGTGTCCTACAGGTCACCCAACGTTTGTGGTTTTATTATCATTGTTCGTCCTTCACATGCGACGATGGCCAAGGCTATATTCGACTTGAGCAATATCCTTGACTTGGGCTGTATTTTTTTAAGTGAGGGGGCGTTACTCAGTTCGTCAGCCTCACTCTCTCGTCCTTGTCTAGGTGATCCATTGGCACGACTTAGACAAGACCACTGGAAATAGACCAGGATGCAGTAGATCAGGCCTGCACAACTCAAAATGTAAGGCGGGCCGTAATACTTTATGAAAAAAGTGTGCGGGCCTAAATACTTAATGAAAACTTGTGCGGGCTTAAAGATAATAGGACAGGGGCGAAAGTAATTAACAAAATAATAATAACAAATAATATTTCGTATGTTGTGCAAGCCTGCAGTAGATGACCAGCAGTGCATGTGTATTTGTGTGTTTCACTGTGCTCTTTATGCGTTCCACGTCGCGGGAGTTGTCGGCATCCCATCCACCCGGTTTGATTACCCACAGTGCACCAGCACTTTCCATTATGACGCGATGGTTTTATCTTTCCTCAACATCTTTGAGCCACCATTTCACTAGGTTCCGCTTATCCTTTAGCTTCAGAGTTGAAATTTGGTTTAATATCTCAGTATAGTGACACATTTTTATCCTTAAAACATTTTCGAGTTCCGCATTCCGAAATAAATGTACTTAAAATGTGAAAGCAAATGACTAATGGTGACCGTGTGTGAACCTCGACATGTGCTTCTGCTGGATAGTTAAGTCGGTAGCTCGCCACGTTCTGTCACTTCTGTGTGTTGAGCTAGTGGCTTTGAATCCGATTCTGCCTAATTGTCAAACTGTTTTGTTATGTCCAAATATGAAGATCTGTTAAAAATTTCTTTAACGCTTAATCATGTGTAATATGTAAAAAAAAAAAAAATATATAACATTTTGCCACAGAAAAAAAAATCTACCCAGAATTTTGTATTTTACCATTTGTGGACAACTATAATTTACATTGGTAAATAGATAGCTTCGAGGTGTATTCATATATTGATGTCCGGTTTGTGCTTTGATAAATATTTAATAACCACGTTTACTAGTCTGGTAATGCGCTGTAAACTAATCGATACGTGACGTTGATAGTGGGATCCATTAGAGAGAGGCAGGATGTGGCGGCGCAATAGAGATTAAAGTCCCACGTCACCGGTCCCTTAACAAGCTATTGGTGTGGCTACAAGGAATTTTAACTACCAATAAATACACAGCACCGTGAGAATATCATGCTAGCTGTCGTACTATTAGAAGTATATCTAGGCTAACGAGCTTACAGTTACAGGTAAGTATCCCGAAGTATGGCTAGTTTAACTAGCTTACAGTTACAAGTACATGTCCCGAAGTACGGCTTGTTTAAATAGCTTACAGTTACAAGTACATGTCCCGAAGTACGGCTAGGTTTAACTAGCTTACAGTTACAAGTACATGTCCCGAAGTATGGCTAGTTTAACTAGCTTACAGTTACAAGTACATGTCCCGAAGTATGGCTAGTTTAACGAGCTTACAGTTACAAGTACATGTCCCGAAGTATGGCTGGTTTAACTAGCTTACAGTTACAAGTACATGTCCCGAAGTATGGCTAGTTTAACTAGCTTACAGTTACAAGAACATGTCGCGAAGTATGGCTAGTTTAACTAGCTTACAGTTACAGCCGTGTGAAGGTGGTGTTTTTTTTATGATCTGCTGGAACATTCGTACTTAGACTTGCTGGAACATTCGTACTAAGACTTGCTGGAACATTCGTACTAAGACTTACTGGAACATTCGTACTTAGACTTACTGGAACATTCGTACTAAGACTTACTGGAGCTTTCGTACTTAGACTTACTGGAACATTCGTACTAAGACTTGCTGGAACATTCGTAATTAGACTTACTGGAACATTCGTACTTAGACTTCCTGGAACATTCTTACTTAATCTTGCTGGAACATTCGTACTTAGACTTGCTGGAACATTCGTACTTAGACTTGGAAGAAACCATTCTTTCACTTTATTGGCGCCATAAGTTTCTCGCACCTCGTAGTCTGGCATTACGGACCGCTTCTTGAGTCTTTCAGGCTACAACCAGAACAGGAATCTGAGGTCTGAAGGTATTATAACATGCCGTGTACTGGATGCACAATGAGTTTCTGAGTGCGTTCATGGCGCCTCGTCTTTAACTGGGACAAGCACACCTAACTGTCCTGTCCGCACTTCCCTTTGAACCCACAAGTGACGCTATTGCCTCGTAGTTAATACACACAGTGATGCCTGGCTGTATTAATGCCGTCACGTCTTACACTTGGGACAAGCTCTCCGAACGGACCTGTACCCACCCCCCTAGTGACGCTATTTCCTCGTAGTTAATACACACAGTGATGCCTGGCTGTATTAATGCCGTCACGTCTGACACCAGGGCGAGCTCTCCGAACGGGTCCCCGTCCTGGAAATGATTCAGTTAGACCGAGAGATGGAAATCCCAAACGACGGGGTAAATCCCGCCAGCGTTCCGTCTGGTGACGTGAGGAATTGTTAATTTGTCGAGTGCTCCGCCCGTCTGAGCCCGTTCATCGGTAAGTACTCGACTCTCGAGACTTTATTTTCTGGTGGCGACCGTTACGTGTGTGGGTCAAGCCCAAACAGTATGTCCTTAAGTTGTTGCAGGCGGGCCATGGATGCGTTGCCTTTGCTTAGAATACACATTCACTTCTCCGGGCGGCAGAATACAGCAGCCTACGTGTTTAGTAATATGCTCTGGCTGGCGGGGTCGTTTATTCAGAGGTGGGTCCTTTTGGGCTGGATATCTTGGTCGATAGAATGACTCCATGCTGCACAGAGGTGGGTCCTTTTTGGGCTGGATATCTTGGTCGATAGAATGACTCCATCCTGCACTGAGGTGGGTCCATTTGGCTGGATATCTTGGTCGATAGAATGACTCCATGCTGCACAGAGTTGGCTAACGTCTGTGTCTTATCAGTAAAAAAAAGAAAAAAAGTCGAGATTGGGTCGCGGTTTTGTGGGTTTTGGCCGCCTTATTTTATTACTAGTCCGTGACGTATGCAAAGATGTTCACTAGACAGTTAGGTAGAACAGAGTCTCAGGACTTTTTGCAAATCAAATTGAAACTTTAAAATTTCCACAAATAATACATTTTAAAATCCACCTCCATGTCCTGCCAGTCGTCTCCCTGTCACCGGCGTCGCTTCCTTACATGTTAAGACGCGCAAATTTCCGTATCTCTGCCAAGCGTGATTGCGTCATCGAAACATGTTAAAGATTTTGTTTACTACTCTGACCAATATGTTTTTCATTATGTATCTAATTTCCACACTACGAAATCAATATTAATTTTGGACACGCCGACACATAAATTTATTTGACATCGCTCCACATATTATTTGACGTCATTCCACAAATTACTTGACGTCATTCTACCCACTATTTGACATCATTTTACAGATTATGTTTATTGTTGTTGGTAAACGATCTTTGCATGAGCATCTCAACTCGCACCCCCATAATTATATTCAACATGATATTTTCACCAGTGCGCTGGTAACTACCACGCAAATCAAGCGCTCATTAACCAAACAATAGTACAACATCCAACATTCGTTTCATCATGACCGAGGGATCTAAACTGAGTCCAACCTTTGCTTGTAGACTGGAGTTCAATACCCAACATAAGCTAAGACAAGCAGAAAAATGACTAGCACCCCGAGTGGATCGTTATGAATTGAGAATTTAATCTCTTAATTTTAGACTATGGCTCGTTCTAGAAACGGTCCTTAATAAAGGACGATACCAACATTTAAAAATAATAACAAATATAACGACAATCAAGGCCAGAGCTAATTACAATTAATAACTTTTTTAATTTGTGAACTTCAAGTAAATAATAACAGCAAGAGAAATATTATTAAAATTATAAACTTACAGATTTGCTGGTACCGGTACTGTATATAAAAATACAATGAGCACAAAATTGTATGAGGAAATAGAAAACTCTACACACAACAAAGTATGACATAGCATATCTCGTGATCAAAACAAAATCTCTCCCCTCCTCCCTATCGGTCAGCCCTTTTTATAGGCATTTCCTACTAAGGTCTCTCGAACCACCTAAAACATCTAAAACAAGATGGAGTCCCGTAGGCGTTATGGCATTGACACAGTGAACATTCTGGCAACTCCTGGGAAGCTACTGGGGCCAGCCTCCATCATCCACTCAAAAAAAAAAAAAAATTTTTACCACTTGATAGATTCTGATTCAATTGATGCCTCCAATAGACTTTCAATGCTTCTGTCAGATGACAGGTTTTTTTCTAGTTTTCGCCAAGTGGGATAGCACTGCCTATTGCCAGACAAACCAATAGAAAAAATGCTTGTTCAACTGCACTCTAAACAAGCCAACCCAAATAATGCTTGTTCAACTGCACTTTAAACAAGCCAGCCCAAATAATGCTTGTTCAACTGCACTCTAAACAAGCCAACCCAAATAATGCTTGTTCAACTGCACTCGAGACAAGCCAATCTTGGTCATGTTTTTCATCATTTAAACTTCAAAATGTTAGAATACTTAAGGAATATCCAGGTTATCTATATTTTTGGGAAATGTTTTAGAAAGCCAGTATGACCTTTAATAACAAGACTGTTGATGTCAAACAAGGGTGCAGGGCGGTTTTGCTATACACACAAAGTATAGTGTATAAAGTATATATCCAACATTGTTTTTTTTGTTCAAATTTTTTATTTTTTCAAAAAAAAAATGTATTGATCCATTTATGGGCCCCCAGCCACGCTCTTCCGACATCTGTTTTGTAAAGTACTGTTGTCAGTTTATTAGATAGTTTTGTCCACGAGATGAGGTTTAAAAATGATTTAACTGGTCCTATGTTTTGTTGTTAAGGCCCCTTTACCCACATCAGCACATACAATTGCATTACCCAGTGCTGTCTGCAGCAAACATTTGGAGGACAACATTTTCATGCTGGTTAGTGTAAGAGTTATTCAACGCCAGTGTGTAGGGAATTGTTCAATTTGCCATCACATGTCCGCAGGTATTGGGAAATCAAAGGGGGGAAACTAAGTTTAAATGGAGCTGACAGAAAAGCAATCAATCTGCTTCTGGCATGCTGATTTCTCCACGGATTGTGCTTTAGATGGAATGTTTAGTGCGTCTCAGATCCCAGCCATGGCTACCAAGATCAATAGGTGAAGGCTTTTCTATAATGACCTCTTATTATCAAAAATACAGTAATTCACACAAATTAAATAATAGTTCATTATTTCAACAAAAGAGATACTACGTGTATATATCTCACGGAGTACAACAGCACGTCCGTGCATGTACAGAAGTACAATTTGCAGGGTACAACATATGAACCCAAAGAGGACAAAAATATGTCCCGCAATATACAGAAATTAAAAGTCACCAGGTACAACATATGAACCCGCCAAGCACAAATACATGTCCCGCCATGTACAGAAATACAATTCACCAGGTACAACATATGAACCCACCGAGGAAAAATACATGTCCCGCCATGTACAGAAATACAATTCACCAGGTACAACATATGAACCCACCGAGCACAACTGTTAAGTTTTAACTGAAGATTAATCAGCTGAAAGTGTCTCAGGCCAGTATTTTCCACTAAGGTTGGCTTCAACAAATTTTCCTTTCATCTTCCTTAGCTACTTACATGTGTAATGCACAGGCAAGAGTTCTTTAATCATGGCTAATATTGGGAGAAGAAAGCTAATGAGGACTTTGCAGATTCTTTTCTGTTGGGAAGCGAGAAAGTTTTTGTGTTATTTGTTCAATATGACAACGAAAATAAGTTTAAAAACTAATAAACAGATGCAGTTAGCTTAAAGCATATTGTAAATTTGAGATGATAGTGCAAGGAAGTACTAAATGGGAAATTAAGTTGAAATCTAGAGAGTCTATTTAAAATTTCTCAAAATTACGGTAAAGGGAAATATCTTAGTTATGTAGACGTCAATCATTATTGTTATTATTATAACGGGAACCTGTGATGTTCTTCAAATAGCAACCTTATGGGTTGTACATGCAAGAAGGCCTTAGATTTTTTTGGTGGGCCCTTTTGATGTGATGATTGATTCCTAGAATCCTAAAGGTAAATGACTCTTAAGGTTTGCTGGATAGTTTACCATTGCTGGGATATTCTATGACAGTTCCAACTTGTACATAATGATGGTTTAATGGATAGTTTACCATTGCTGGGATAGAGTCTATGACAGTTCCAACTTGTACATAATGATGGTTTAATGGATAGTTTACCATTGCTGGGATAGAGTCTATGACAGTTCATCTTGTACATAACTAAATGTTGAAAGAAAAAAAAACTAAACATTATTGCAAAGTAGCTACCAGGCTAAAAAAGAGTTAATGACCTTAAAGTCTGGATTTTTATTTAAGTATACTTAAAGTTTTGTGTGCAAAATTGAAAAGTAAAAAAAAAATGAAAAAATGAATAATGGATTCAGCTAGTGGATTTCATCCCTCTAACAGACTTAACAGTGGCTCATGGAAATTCTTACTGGTTGCAACTGCTCTCTAACTGGAATGTCTACATCTTAAAACTATGACTTTTTTTTTTTTTTTTGATTTGTTGTTTTGTTTTTATTGCTCTGCAGGTTTTTCTACAGCTGTGAAGAAATATCATGATTTATTACCTTCAATCCCTCTGCTGCACAAAAATTATATACATCTTAATCTGTTTCTTGTAACACTAGAACCATAAAGAATAAAAACTTTTACCTTATTCATGTTTACCTCATTTCATTAATTCTGTAGAACAAAGTCCTTTAAGACTTAAATATATTTATATTTAAAAAAAAAAGAAGAGTTGTGTGTAAGCAATAGAACATGAATGTTTGCTTCTTAAAGTTTTAGCCAGTTCAAGAAAAAATTCACAGTTTTAATGATAAAATTTTTTCAAATTAAGATTATTTTTTTTTTTATGCATGTGGATGTATAACCCAGACAACTATAACCTTTAACCTTGATACTCTGTCCTTGACCTCCTCCAGAGTGTAAAGTTTGGAGGAACCCGTTAAATTTATTCCGAGGTTCTGAGTACCAACGATTCAACTGGGCCACGGGGAAGGAACCTCTCACATACTATGACATGAACCTGTCTGCACAAGATCACCAAACCTACTTTACATGCGAAGCTGATACAGGCAAACCTGAATATGAAAGTAAGTTAATCAAATGTTGTCATGACAAAGCTTTTTTTTTTCTTTTGGATGGCATCGATCATGGGCCCTTAAACATGAAGGCACCATGAAACGATGGTTTTATTTATTGTGATGAGCCACTGGTCCGTGGAAAATATTTACAAAAATTTCCTATTTTTAATCACCTAAAAGAGCAGAGTGTCACTTTTTGAAAAGAGATTTAGTTTTCATGAACCCTATATTAGAATTTTTTTTTTTTTAATTTTCTTTTTGGCAGCAATAAGCTGGAATTAATAGTGGCCTGCCCTCCTCATTTGAATACATCAGAATGCACATAAATCTTATTGGCAGCAGCGGAAAGATTCTAGTGTAGTGTTGGCAAGTCCATGTCGTGGATCAATGAATTACCATTTTTGCACATCCTTACATCATTTGATTTTTAGGATCCACCTCTGCTCCTAAGCAATTCAACATGAGTCCAGAGATCCAGTAGTTAAAACTAATGTGTCTCCATCAGTTTATTCAAATCAAATATTTTGTTAGAACACATCTTGGAACTGGGGTGAGACTCAGCACAAGCTGTCTGTATTGTGTGATGAAGAGAAATTCATTGAGTTTCATGTCTAGTGACATTTGAGATTTCAATGATCTTAACATGAAAAACTAAAATCCCATAATCTCCTGGTCAACGGTCTTCAATGAACTTGTCCAGGTCTCAGCTAATGTCTGACCTATTTGGAATAATGATAGTGGTGGTCTGGGTAGGGGGTGGAGTAAGCCTAGCTGGGGAGGTCAATAATGGTCTTAACATTTATAATGGGCATTAAATTTCTTTGTCTGGCTGACATTTTTTATGTGTATATCATGGCCTGGGTAATGGGATAGAAGTTAAATGGAAAAGTTTCAGCTTGATCCCAGTAACATCCTGGGCTGTAACTTGATATTAGAGACAGGGGAGTTGATGTGACCTGGTGATGGGTGTGCTATTGCAAATGTTGAGGGGGGGGATATTTGTGGGGTAACTGGATTCAATATGGAAGGGAGGCTTATCTGAGGTAAGCCCAAGTTTGATGTATCGGTCTGGTTAAAATATGGGGTCGGTAAACCTTGAGCTTGTGGATGTAATGTGATGAAGGGGTGAGGAGAAAATTGAATTAATTTGTGACAGTTTTTGAGAAATATCTTTAAGATTTTTTTTCCTGTGTCATCCTTGCTCTCTGTTTTCACTTGTTTATCGGGTCAGACCTTAGGCTTCTGGTCTGTGAAGTTAATCCGGTTCAGACCTTAGGCTTCTGGTCTGTGAAGTTAATGCGCTTCAGACCTTAGGCTTCTGGTCTGTGAAGTTAATGCGGGTCAGACCATAGGCTTCTGGTCTGTGAAGTTAATGCGGGTCAGACCTTAGGCTTCTGGTCTGTGAAGTTAATGCGGGTCAGACCTTAGGCTTCTGGTCTGTGAAGTTAATGCGGGTCAGACCTTAGGCTTCTGGTCTGTGAAGTTAATGCGGGTCAGACCTTAGGCTTCTGGTCTGTGAAGTTAATGCGGGTCAGACCTTAGGCTTCTGGTCTGTGAAGTTAATGCGGGTCAGACCTTAGGCTTCTGGTCTGTGAAGTTAATGCGGGTCAGACCTTAGGCTTCTGGTCTGTGAAGTTAATGCGGGTCAGACCTTAGGCTTCTGGTCTGTGTAGTTAATGCGGGTCAGACCTTAGGCTTCTGGTCTGTCAAGTTAACGCATTCCCTCTTAATGAAATTTGGTTTTTAGATTTTTCCTATGTAGTTTGTCTTGTTTTGTTGTTGTTTTTTAAAATAATTTTCCTCTCTATTCTAATATTTGTTGTTTCTTTTTCACCTCATTTGATGTTCAGTGCCTTCGATATTTAAATGATTTTTTTTCCCCGCATTCTTCCTCTCAGTAATGCAGATGGCCTGGAGGGAAAGAAATCCTCAGTCTCGAATTAAAGCTGCCCACAATGCTTTGGAAAAGAACCCTGAGTAAGGATCACTGCGCACTTGTTAACAAGTCTCATTTTTGTTGTCATTCTTGAATTGTCATGCCAGCTGGTAGGGCTCTTCTTGTATCATTTCATCCACAAACAGTATCAATATGGCATTGAGATAGAACATTTTCTTTTGGGGTTTTTTCCTATGAATTAGTAAGGATTTGCTGATTTACTTATTACTTCTCTACTTTTGTCACACTGTTACCAAATGATCAGACCCGCACCACATGGCTACCAAATTATCAGTCCCACACCACACTGTTACCAAATGATCAGGCCCGCACCACACTGTTACCCAATGATCAGGACAGCACCACACTGTTACCAAATGATCAGGTCCGTGCCACACTGTTACCAGATGATCAGGCCCGCAACCATGGCACTTGTAAGGGGCTCGAGCTAGATAAGGGCATGCCCTTTTTCTAGTTTTTAAAATATACGCACATGTTTGAAACACGAAAGGGGCCCCAGGCAGCTGACAGGGTTTGGGGCCCCTTTTGTGTTTCAGACGTATGTTTAAGCCTGAGAAAGTAATTTTAAGTTTTGTTCAATTTGAACTTACAAATTATGGAAGTGTTTTGGTGCTGTTTACCCAAGTCTCATATTTTCTTCAGATGTGCGACTGCCATGGTGCTCTTAGCCGAGGAGGAAACAACGACAGTTTTAGAGGTGAGTCTTATATTTATGGTGTCAGCATTGCCTGTTGAGTTTTGAGACAACAGAGGCTACTGTAGTCAATATGTTACTAATAGACATCAGGTTGATGTAAATAATGAAAGTTTACTAGAAATTGCTAGTTGAAATTATTTCTACACAAATTTAGACATGATAAATGAAGACCTTGTGAAAATGGCAGAATTTTCCCCTAGTGAAGATTTCTTTGTCTTTTTTCTCCAGTGTGAAAAAATGTTCAAACAGGCATACAAAGCAGCAGAGGGCAGTTACAGAAAATCTCAAACGACACAACATCAAAACTCTACACAGGAGGCATTGCATCGTAAGTTGTGTACAGTCTCATGCAGCCAGAGTGACGAGGGTCAATAACAAAGCTGGGTTTGTTCAGCTAGCTAGAATGGAAATCATCTTAAATCAACCTGCATTACAATCAACACTGCATCTGGAATACAACACTGATGTCAACTTGACTGATTTGTTCAAAGAACTCTGACTTTTACCCATTGTGCTTTTTTCGGAATCCATTTGTCCGTCATTTTATCTCTGCGTGGCATAAATTATGGCCTGTCAATGTGTTGTGTACTCACTCTCTTAAGTTCTGATTTGATAGCTTTGATCTTTCAATAATGACAAAGAAATTACTTTAAACTGGGGCATACGTTCAACCACCCTAGGATGGTAACTGAAGCATCTGTTCAGCCATCCCATGATGGTAATTGAGGCATCCTTTCCAGCACCTTAGAGCTCCTTGACCAACCTCCCATGGGGCTCACTTGTGGTTGATTTCCTGTACATGACAGGAGTCATAAATCTTTCGTCTGAGACCAGAGTTATTGATTATTATCATTTGAAATGAGGGTTGGCAGTTTCCCTCTGTTGCTTGTAGGGGGGAATTTCTCTTATGCCAGGGATATAGATTAAGTTTCCAGCCCCCCTCCATACTGAAAATTATGTGTTGGTGCCCAATAATTCTTTGATCTTTTGCGACTTTCAATTGCATGAGACAGAAATGTGACTTTTCCTTTAGTCAGAGGATAATTTTTTTTTTAGGTCAAAGTACTGAATAGGGGAGAGCATTATTTCAAACACTGGTCACTCCTATGATTGTGGAATTATCCAGCAAGGCTTCAGTTACATTACAGAGTTATTTATTGGTTTAGTCAAGTATCTGTTTTCTCATAACTACAGCTATATTTCCACTAAAAAAATACACTGATCTTCTGTCATGAAATTGATCTTAAGCCATTGACAGATACACATTTAGTGAGTAATCATTTAGTGAGTCACTATTTAGTGAGTAATTATTTAGTGAGTAATCATTTAGTGAGTCATTATTTAGTGAGTAATCATTTAGTGAGTAATCATTTAGTGAGTAATTATTTAGTGAGTAATCATTTAGTGAGTAATCATTTAGTGAGTAATCACTTAGTGAGTAGAGTAATTATTTAGTGAGTAATCAGATGATATATTGAAGTTGTTTGTTTCATTTCTGTTTCTTTTGCTGTGTTCTGTTTCTTGTGAAATTAGTATTGTATTATTTTTTTTAAATATATTTATTTGACAGTTCGAAATATGAATGTTTTAGTATACAATTAGTATTTGTTTATTTTACTTCCAGGTCGAGTTAAGAATGTTTAAAGTACACAATTAGTATTTGTCATATTTCTTACAGGTCGAGATATGAATGTTTTAGTTTACATAAAGAGGAGACTTGCCATGTGTGCAAGAAAACTTGGGAGGACAAGAGAAGCTGTAAAAATGATGAGAGACGTGAGTAAACTTTACTGAACCCTGGTTTCTCGATTTACAGTTTGAAATATAACACGGCGAAGAATTCTTTATCTCTTTATCTGAAAAGAACAATTTTTTTTGTGCAGCTCTTTGTCATCTCAAATGTTCTTTTCAATGCAGGGTTTACCTAGAGAAAATTTTTTTTTTTTTAATGTTTAAAAATAATTTAAAGGCAAGTTTAAAGATTTCATTTTCATAAATAGCAGATAATTTAGCAAATTTCTCTATTTGTGTCTTAAAAGCCAGACTTGCTTTAGAAAAGCACTCATGCTTATTAAGTATTAATTTTTTTTCCTTTACAAGCTGACAGTTTTTTTTATTCACATATTGCCATAATATCAAAATTCGTTTTCTCTATCATGTTACAATAAAATTATAAGCATTATATTTAAGGGGGGGGGGGGGGGGGGAAGTGGGGGGGGGGGTTGTTGTTGTTAGGATCAGCTTGTTTCGGGTTTCAATTAATCTTTTAAATTAGTTTTGGGAAATAAATGTTAATACACATTTACACAAAAGAAGTAAACGATATTTTCAACATCTCAGTTGGCTTTTAAGATGTGTCCTGTTACAGTTATTGAGACTTGCAATGAATTATGAAGGAATCCCCAAGCCATCTACATACTCAGTCCAGTCCGTCTGGTGTCAGTGTGGTCTCCACATTCAAACATGTATATTTTTTTATTTCCTTGCCACAGTTGTTGAAAGAATCTCCCGTCATGAACTTCAACATTCATGAAAACTTAATAGAGGCGCTGTTAGAGTTGCAGGCCTACGCTGACGTACAGGCAGTGTTGGCCAGGTTTGATGGTATGTCGTCACGTGGAGTGTAATGGGGGTTGCTAGGGTGTAATGTGTGATTGAGAGTGGCCAGTGGATTGAGACTGGCCAGTGGGGATTTAGGAAAAGTGGCCAGGCTGGTTGTGGTCACTACTGGGTGTTTGGAAGTGTTTGAGTGTTGGTTGCATGTATGTGGAGGGCGAAGGGGTGAAAAAGACTTCTTCCGATTTCTTTCTTCAAAATTTTTGTGTCGTCTACGCATGAAAGAGTCAGAAAAGCTCCAGAATATGGTAATTAAAATGTAAATATTATTTATTGTACAGATGGGGGGGGGGTGGATAACCAAATGAGTAATATGATGATGAGTGAAAGTCATCTGGGTGTTTCTGGTCATGGTGACCTTATGAAAAGAAAAAGGGTGGTTGCCATTTCTGTGTTGGCAAGTTGAATAGTAGGACAAAACATGAAGATACTTAAACGTGCAATACTTAAAGGGGCCACTAAGAATGCCCCCCAAAAATTTGAGTTTTCTCAGAATATATTTAGGTAAATATAAAGGTATTTACTTATAACATATTTTCCATTGTATAGTTCCACTATGTTGTTTACTCTCCCCCTCCAGATATCAGCTTACCTAAGTCAGCAACAATATGTTATACAGCAGCACTGCTCAAAGCCAGGGCTGTGGCAGATAAGTGAGTATTAATGCTTTCTTTGCTATCTGCTTTTTTAAGCACATTTGTTAGACAGCCACTAAATCATGACAATTTTCTGGTTGTTGGGGGCGGGGGAATTGGTTTGAGGGCCACATATAGGTAACATAGCAACATAATAATAAGACATGTGATGACAAGTTGTGGGGTCGTTGGGGCCACATACACATAACATTATAACATCATTTAAGAAAGCATTACACTTGGGGGGGGGACGACATATAGGTGACATTCTATCAACATCATGAGTCATGATGAAAAGTTGTGGGGTTGTTGGGGACACATATACATAATATTATAACAACATCATATAAGACATGATAAGTTTTTTGGGGCACATATAAATAACATAAGAATTCATTTGAAGGTGGAGTTTAGATTAACAATAATAAACTGTTTTTTTTTTTTTTTCTAAACATATTTCATATCATGTTTATCAGTCTTCCTTTCATGGAGACTTTTTAGTGACCTCCTTCAAAATACATAATTGAACAACTAATGTCATTAACACTACCAGATGTTCAACAGCTTGAAACAAATTTAAGATCACTGAGCTAAATGATGTTTTTTAAAATACAGCAAATGAATTTGGGGCATAATATTTTCTTTTGTTTTACCCAAATGGTGTAATATATCTGCTGTGTAAAAATGGTTGGGACATTAAAAGATTAACATTGTTCAGGGATGGTGGCATACAGGGTGGGTGGTATTAGCACTAATTCAGAATCTTATAAAGTGCGTTACTTGAATGCATGTTTTGTCGAGTAACTTTAGTAGATGGGAAGTTTATGCAATGCGGCTGCAATTGTTTGGCAGGCTATATCGAGTGGTATAAAAAAAAAAATTTTTGGACAAGATAAACAAAAACCTCTCAAAAGTGTAAACAAATTCTTAATTCCGGTCATGGAATCAACTAGAAACATTGAAATAATCAAGCTGTGCTGTTAGTTAGCCATAAATAGATACATCTACCCCATTTTATTCAAAATAACATCTTTGACCTTGCATGGCCGTGCATCTCAAATATTGTAAACTTTTGTGGGTTTGTTTTTTTTATTTGTTTTCTTTTTTTTTTTGTGTCAACCTATCGCATCTTGTTGTTGTGTCAATTCTGATGGCTTGAACCACCTAATATCACACACACACACACACAAAATGGATTGTGACAGTAAATAATTGTTTTAATTTATTTTTTAAAGTGTTTCTTCTTTCTTGTGTTAAAACGTCACTTAAACAATATCTTCCAACAAAGGGTTAATTTCAAACATAAACAAGTTACCTTCTTCACAATAATACTAGAGTCATTCCTCCACCTTACACCAATGCTACATCATCTCTCCATCAGATATACCCCTGAATTACCCTCCAAAACATCCCCATCAACATTTCTGAGGTATGTTGATGTTTTTCCCACTGCGACTAGCGATTTTCATATTCAAATTATTATTTTATTTTTTTTTAAATTGCAAATTTAATTTAAAACAACTTGAGCTTTACCTGGCTGGTACAGAGGCGTCACAAGCTACAGAGTTTCTTTCAATTCCATGTCATTTTTCAATCATTTTCTTCCAAGTTTTGATCCAGCAATTTTATTTTGCTTTTTTTTTTATCTTTTGTTGCTTCAACCAATGATGCTTTATGTTCCCAGCCATTGTAAAAATATTGTCAGAGCTTACATGAAGTATTGTTTAGTGTTACTCTGAAAGTAAAGAAAATACACATACTTCTTATAACCCTAATTCAGGTTTAAATAAGCACCTTAGTTAAAAAAAATTGTAGTTGTTTCCTAACTTTAAGCTACTGTGCCCAATATTTACATTTTTTGCTCCACCTTTGCACTCTTATATAACCTTAAGCTGTCAAATGAGACATTTGTTAAAAAAATATATTTTAAGCTTTATGGAAACTTTTTTTTGTTTTTTATTTGCACAACAAAAAAAAATTTAAAAATTTTAATAATTAAAGCAAAAACTGCTTTTAATTTAAAATATAGTTATAATCATGTTTTAATAAATAAATATTGATAGTTGTCTTGAAGCAACAATAAAGACCTTACACCAAAAGATGTATAATTTTGGGTGACAGCAAATTAGAATTTATTTTGTTGTTGTTGTTGCTAGACATGTTGTAATTGATTTAAACAGTGTTTATATTTTGCCCTCAATGTTTGCAAAACTTTCCTGAGCTTTTGAAATTGTGAATAGTAGAACAGATGTTGTTATCAACAAATAATCAAAAGTGCAATGAAATATTAAGTCTTGTAATTATTGATTATTCACGCCCGAGATGTTTTATCCTTCTGCTTGGCTTGTAGTAAGCATGATCTATTTCTGATGGTTGTAAACACAATAGCCACTAGGCAATAGCTGCCTGTCTCGATTCATCTTTCTCAAACCAATTTTTTTTTTATTCTTGAATTTGCTCTGACAGATTTTCTCCAGATATAGCGTCAAAGCGAGGATTGAGCACAGCAGAAATGACAGCAGTAGAAGCTATTCACAGAGCTGTGGAGTTCAATCCACATGTTCCGAAGGTCAGTTTGGGCTCACACCGCAAAAGTTGCAGGAGGGCATCTTATAGGCATTTGAATTTTTTTTTTATTGCGGGTCCACATTTTAAATGTTAATCAAAATTGAAAATCTGATTATTATTATCCTTTTCTTAGCACAAACCAGCCAAGCGGCACTCGATTGTCTAAGATTACCTCCGATTATAGCTACATAAAGGGTTTACTCTACTGTTTATCATCTCCAGTATCTTTTAGAGATGAAGAGTCTGATTCTGCCACCTGAACATATCTTAAAGAGAGGGGACAGCGAGGCAATAGCATACTCATTCTTCCACCTCCATCACTGGAAGAGGGTGGATGGGGCCCTCAATCTTTTACACTGTACATGGGAGGGAAGTGAGTATTCATTCAACATCTTGCACGTTCTTCGCTACTATTCAACAACTGATGGTCACAACAAATTATCAAAATATTCAAAAAGTCGGTAGGCAGAGTTGCTGAAAGTGTGAACCAGAGGTCCTCAAAGTACGACCCAGAACCGTCCCGCCATGGTCATTAATGTGATGGACCTGGCCGCCATAAGGGTGACAGGTAGCAGTGACAAATATTTAACGAGACATTAATTATCTCATAAGCCATAATCAGACCCATACTTGACATAAAAATACTAAGAAGTTTATGTTGCTAAAAATAGTTATTCATTTAAAATATTGCATTGTTTTTGCCTCTTTTTTTTAGTTACAAATAAGATCTGCAGTTTGCATAGGAATTAGTTCATATTTTTTAAAACTATATTCTGGCCCCCAACAGTGTCTGAGAGGCAATGAATCAGCCCCCTGTTAAAAAAGTTTTAGGACCCCTGTTGTTAACAATAGATTCTACCTCAGAGGCTTATAATGGCAAGCCTTTATGTGGCTAATAGTTTGCCAACACTTGAGTGCAAGCCTCTATGTGACTAACACTTGATTGTGTGTTGTAGATGCGGCTTCTGTTATTTAGGCAAAACTGGAAGATTACCCGATAGATTCACAGAACATCTTCGTAGTATTGAACAGGGTAAACTTTCCCTGGTCTCATCCCATTTCAGCAGAGATAGACACAAAGGGACATCAGATATTCCCATCACTGCATTGAGTTCCTGCACTAACACACCAGCATGAGTTAGAAGGGAAATCAAATATATTCAGGCACAATATCACCATATGGAATCAATCAAATATTCTCCTACTAATGATCCTCAATTTCCCTATATTTTTCCTTTCTTACATATTTCCAAAATATTTTTATCAGTTAAATTTTATTTTTCACATTTATGATACATACATTCTTTTACTTCCTGTAATCTTGGTTTTGGAAATCCCAACCTCCGGCAATAACATTACTATAACACTTAACTACTTTCTATTTCTTGTTGTTTCTTCATATTTCCTGTTTCCTGAGGAAGGATCTTAGCTGAAACATTCTTCTTTTATTGTCTCGTCTTTATATTTCAAGCTGTCGCATACCTTGTTCCACTATTTCCTTTGCACAGCTTGAACCCAGTCCTTCATTTATTACCCATAGCTATGTATGGGAATTTTTTACTTGTGATATTTGAACCAGTTATTTCCTCTAATCTTTATCATCCACTCGTATTTCAGCATTCCGTATGATCCCGTACCCCCTTGAGAAAGGTCACCTGTTTCATCCCTACCCCACATGCACTGAAAACGCAGACAGAGAGCTATTGCCAGGTACAACAAGTTCCTTTTTATTCACTTTGGTAATTGCACGCTACTGGTCCCTCTGTCGCTCACCCTAACCCGAACCCTAAATCTATCATAAACAAAGGGAAGTGACTCCCAATAAGGGGACCACAGAAGCACATTAGCCTTCACTTTCTATGTACTCCATTTAGGCAATGTGTTTGTATATATGATATATAAATATATATTATATACTAGCCTGGGATTGCATTTGGAAAAAACTTCTACAACCTTTTAGCTAACATTGAAATTTAGGACCCTGTAAAAGTACATGTCTCCAAACAGAATACTTTTTTAAAGTTCAAACCCTCCCCCACAGTATTTCAATCTGGATAATGATGGATATTTGTGCCAGGTTTAGTCAAGATCAATCAAGCCTCGTAAAAACTTATGCTTAACAAACTAATCCACAAACAAATTTTCACTTTTATATGTATGTACACATAATTCTCTATGTAACAATGTCAGTAATGCTACCAGATAGCGTTGGTTTCACTAAATAAGATTTTAAAAAATACAGCAGTTGCGCTTGGTGCGTAAGATTGTCTTTTGTTGTATGGAAATAATTTGTGTAATAAATAAATCCGCAGGGTAAGAGGGGCTGGGACATTGGAATATTCTTATAGTTCAGGGGCGGTGGTGTAGGGCAGTAATTGGGAATATCATAAAACGCATTTCTTGAGTGCCTGTTTTGTCAAGTATCTTTAGCAGATGTGACGTTCACGCATTGCGGCCCCCATCGTTTGGCGGGCTGTAGATAGTAAATATATATATATATATATTATATATGGTTCTCTGGCTCACATTGAAATTCTTGGTTCAAGGATAGTTGCAGAGCTGTGTTGAGACCTGTTTACCCTCAAACTCTTAAAATCGTACAATATCATCACAAAACCATTCAACACATTATCGAAATAGTAAAAAAAAAAAAAAAAAAAATATTTATAATGTATACATCTCAAAATCGTACATTGTACACCAAAATCGTTAGAGTAAACAGGTCTGTATGTTTATGCCATAACGCTAAAAAATTAATTTTATAAATAAAATATATAAACCAATAAAAAAAAATTTGATACCAATGGACTTTGTAATTTGTTTATAATAAACCAAAAGGATTTAAGTATTGTTGCATTACATTATTCTTTTAATGGTTATAATCAATTAACAACATTTCAAAATAATTTTTTATCTCACTCCTTAGATTTCCCATTAGCCCTGCTACTGAGTACCGGACTCTTTTATTGTTAAATTGCATGACACCTTGAGACATATTATGATCTGATTCATTAAAAATCGTTTGTCCCTTGTGTGTGGATCGATATGTGAATACTGCTTCCCTTATGCTTATCACGTTCCTGTCCTCAGCGTTCCATGAAGTTTCTGTGTACCCCAGAAAGGAACTGCCATTCTTCATCTTGTTCACGGCCGGACTGTGTTCCTTCACCGCCCTCCTCGCCCTACTCACACATCAATACCCTGAGCCCATGGGAGTCGTTGTCAGAACGGTAGGTTATACAACAATTGCCAACCTGTTGATTCGTTGAAAAAGCAGTTTAAAAATACATAATTACTTTTGGCTATATTATGTAATGTGGTTTCAAAAATGAAATCCTTTTTTAAATTTTATGGAGAACATGCAATGAATTGTTTTGAATTTTAAAAATTTTTTGGGGTCTTTTCTTCTTTATATTCTTGGGCATACAATGGTATCTTTTTCTGCAGATGCTCGGCTGGCTTTACCTCCCTTTGAGCTACATATTGGAAAAACTGGAGGCAATTTTACCATCTAATCTGCTGCATCAGCTCTCACGCATTTAGTGAGTATTCCTTAAGCAAGTAATCATTTAGTGAGTAATCATTTAGTGAGTAATTATTTAGTGAGTAATTATTTAGTGAGTAATTATTTAGTGAGTAATTATTTAGTGAGTAATTATTTAGTGAGTAATTATTTAGTGAGTAATCATTTAGTGAGTAATTATTTAGTGAGTAATTATTTAGTGAGTAATTATTTAGTGAGTAATCATTTAGTGAGTAATTATTTAGTGAGTAATTATTTAGCGAGTAATTATTTAGTGAGTTATCATTTAGTGAGTAATTATTTAGTGAGTAATCATTTAGTGAGTAATTATTTAGTGAGTAATCATTTAGTGAGTAATTATTTAGTGAGTAATCATTTAGTGAGTAATTATTTAGTGAGTAATTATTTAGTGAGTAATTATTTAGTGAGTAATTATTTAGTGAGTAATCATTTAGTGAGTAATTATTTAGTGAGTAATTATTTAGCGAGTAATTATTTAGTGAGTTATCATTTAGTGAGTATTCCTTTAGCAAGTATTCATTTAGTGAGTAATTATTTAGTGAGTTATCATTTAGTGAGTATTCCTTTAGCAAGTATTCATTTAGTGAGTAATTATTTAGTGAGTATTCCTTTAGCAGTATTTATTTAGTGAGTAATCATTTAGTGAGTAATTTTTTTGTGAGTAATTATTTAGTGAGTAATCATTTAGTGAGTAATTATTTAGTGAGTAATTATTTAGTGAGTATTTAGTGAGTAATCATTTAGTGAGTAATCATTTAGTGAGTCATTATTTAGTGAGTAATTATTTAGTGAGTAATCATTTAGTGAGTAATCATTTAGTGAGTAATAATTTAGTGAGTAATCATTTAGTGAGTAGAGTAATTATTTAGTGAGTAATCAGATGTTATATTGAAGTTGTTTCATTTATTTTTTGTACACATCATTGCATTAAGCACAGACAATTGTTACTACTAATTAAATACCTTTTTGTCTAGAAACCCTATTGTCTGAGAACTAATCCATTCCTCTACTGTTTCTCCAGACTGAACTCATGGCTGCCAAACTGTCCTCAACACCTCGTACGATTCTGGCTCCACAAAGCAAACATCTAAGTCTATAGAATAACATTATACCTGTAGCATCGTTGATGCCATCACTGTTACCATCGCCACATCCCCATCACAGACCGCGGCGCCCAAGGGCGTTGCTTATTTCAATTCTCATCCCCATTATCAGCGCTGTTTTTGTTGTAAGCATTGTTTATTGTATCACTTGTTCAAAGCTCAGCTCCAAAACTGCCCCTACTCTTATAGTAGATACTCTTTGTTTGGTGTGATAGACAGAAACTTTCAAAGAATCTCCCAAGTTAACTGGCCAGAAGAATTTTCTAGCATAAGCTCACCTAACGAAAATTTAAGCAGTCAAGGCGTTGGCATCTTCCCAGACTTCCACTGGGAAGCCAGAAGGGCCTAATGCTTCTTTAGATTTAGTTTCAGGACTCTTAAACTTAGCCATTATTTATCATTGCTTTGAGATGTACTGTAATAGCTTCCTTCAAAGAAATTTTGGCCTACCAGTGGTTTGATTCACTTCAGAACAGGGTTTTTTTAGTTGGAGTTGGGTAAGGTATTGAGAGCAGTGCCATTTGGCCCTGGCCTCCCATACATAGGGGCCTGTAGTTAACACAAGAATGTATAATCATTTATTAAAAATCGGTGAACATTCTAAAGAAGAAAAAAAATTATCATGAATCTTTTTTTAAGAGAATTTAATGTCTCAACGGTTTTATAAGTTAATTGTAGTTAGGCATTTGCGTGGGTGTCACTGATTGAAAAGTTGAGTGACCTTGATCTCTCTCTCTCTCTCTCTCTCTCTCTCTCTCTCAGCCTCTGAAAAGAACTGATTGTATTGACAAGCTTAGCTCATTGGTTTTTTTTTAGATTCTTTCATTTAATGCCAAAAGCTCTTTTATTCATTTGATGCATTTAAATTTCAAGTACAAAGAATATTATCACCTCCCCCCACCCTCATTTTTTTTTTGTTTAAAATTAAAAGTTCATTTGCACTCTTAAATTAAACACCTTATTGATCCACGCAGATAGTGTGTGCCTGTAGTTGATGGTAGTATAATGACCATGTGTTCATTGCAGCCAAGGGATACTGCAGGATTTCATTAATGTTTTGGTGTCATTCTAATTTGTGAGCGTAAGGAACGATCTAAAGATGTCATTAATAAATCGGGACACACACACACGCAAAAAAATGTGCTTACTTTTGTTTAAAGAGCTCCAAGATCTAACATTAACTGCTTTGTGAATGACTCCAACTAACCACGACAGGCAAGCACCACATTACCACTGTTAGGCTTGTGTGTTATTTTAAATGACCCAAGAAGTAACCACACTCAAATAAGACTAAATTACCTAATGGTCCCTGTTGAGGAACCACTTGGTCCGGACTGTCTTTTAAAATGATGAACGTTGAACCCCTGATTGCTAGTTATTAATTGCCTGAGAACTAACCACACTCAAATAAGACTAAATTACCTAATGGTCCCTGTTGAGGAACCACTTGGTCCTGACTGTCTTTTAAAATGATGAACGTTGAACCCCTCCCTGATTGCTAGTTATTAATGGCCTGAGAACTAACCACACTCAAATAAGACTAAATTACCTAATGGTCCCTGTTGAGGAACCTGTTGGTCCGGACTGTCTTTTAAAATGATGAACGTTGAACCCCTGATTGCTAGTTATTAATTGCCTGAGAACTAACCACACTCCTATAGAGTTGTATACCAAACGGTTCCCATGAGGGGACCACATAGTCCCACCGTCTATGTAAACATTGCTAGACAAATTTATTCTCCCCAAGGCTGAACTTCTGTGGTGCCTCACATATATGTTTTAGAGGTTAACAACAGACTTATCAACCTACGTTCATGACAAGATGGATAACTTAGATTTTTTTTTATCATAGTTGTATGGAATAAAAAAAAAAAAACTCTGGTGGCTGCAACAGCAATATTTGTCAGACAAAATTTGTTCCTAAGATGACAGAATTTTTTAATATCTATTAAGTTGAAGATACCACTTTGGAATTTATCACACGCTTAAGGTGCTGCCTTATCAAATGAAACCACTGCTATCCACCTTACATGTAACCCTCAGACTCTCAAGCCACTTCTGTCAACAATGAGAGAGGCTTTTTAGTGTGAAAAGGGTTCATTCTTACTCCCCCTTGCTCTCATTGGTCTCCCTTGATTTTTTTTTTTTTTTGGATCATTTGTTTTTTTGTGTATCATCATCATCTTGTGTATTTCTTGTACCATGAACTTTTCAAATGAACAGTGATAAATGTTATGACATGATGCCTAGTATGGCATTGTGATGGCAAGCTGAGAAACAGACTTACAAGTGCTGGGGTATTTTACATTAAGCTGACATGACATAAAGGCCTCCATTTTTTTAAAAACGATTTTTAGAATAGCTGTTCCATTAAAATAATGGTTACAATGATTATATCAGACCTGGTTTCTCCTTTGACATTCTATGTATGATTTTGAGATGGTAAGTACTATTCTAAAATGATATTGTACTATTTTTGGAGTTCCTGGGTCTGTTATACACAGTGGTGGTGGAAAAAAAAAGGGGGGGGGGGGGGCTAAGAACCAAACGTTTTAAGATTTCAGGGTCAGTTTAAATTTCTTTTAGGCCTAGTCTGAGAATAAGGCCAGGTGTAGGCTTAAATTTAAATCATATCATGGATTATTATAGATAATTTAATTCACTTTCACTACTAACATTTTTTTTTAAAATAAAGGAATTGAATGTAAGTGCAATTAGGCAGATAGTCAAATCCTTTGGGTTTTTTTAGTCTTATAAGTACAGCTCTTCATTCAGTGATTAGAAATAGATTTATTACCTCTGAAAGAACGGTAAATGTCAATGCAAAAAATCTAGTGCAATTGTCAATGAGACATCTACTTAATAATATTAATATATTTTGAAACCATTCTGCTCTTCTCTTATATAAGTCAGTCTGAGCTGTTGTCGGCAAAACATCTTTTTGAAAACGTGGGCTAATGTGTTCATTATGAGTAGCCACCCAAAGGTGTCGCTGCCCACAGATTGAGGACCGCTGTGTTATATATTTGACAAAATTAATTAATGGATCTATTTTTAAGAGAAAAAAAAATAGCTATTAAGCTTAAAAGACTTAAAAGAATAGTTGTAAAAATAGTGGGGAGTTGTTTCTCAGCTTATTGATGAAAACATAACTGAACATAGTCTTTGTGTTCATAACTGAACATGGTCTTTGTGTTCATAACTGAACATGGTCTTTGTATGATATTGGCTGAATGTTATCTCATTTATTGAAAAGTCCAGTTTCTTGGCTTGCCAAACAATTTTTTTGTTCTTAGACAAAGGAAAGGGAAATGATTATAAATATACCTGAGCAGAGTAATGCAGTTTGCGGAATTTTGCTAAGCAGATTATTCTTACAAAATTTTCCTCAGACCCGACTCATGACTCATGTTTAAATTTTTTGCGTATTAAAAAGTCCTTTTGACTCCATGCTTCAAAGTGTTTGGTGTTTTTCTTTTGTTATTTATATTTACAGTTTGTTATGTGGTGCTACTGTTTCACGGGCTAATGATAAACATTCTAAGACAGGAGAATACAAACTACTTCTGTTCATGACACAGGAGATCAGTTAATCGCTTCCAGATGGAGGAAGAATTAATCTGCTGTGCACCGGATTAAAAAAAAAAGAAAACATGGCGCACACGTTAACAACAAAATCTGTCAGTTTCAAGACGAATGACTTCACATTGAATGGATCACTTTTAAAAAGTTGGTTACAGAGTTCAAACAATATTTCAACTAAAAAAACGCAAACTTCAGTGAGACATTGATTACAAACTCACCGCTATCAGAGACATGTTTACACTTGTATCTCACTGGAAAGTCTGGCAAATACTTATCATATACAGGGGGTGGGGGGCATTTCCAATATCGAGGGGTTCCCTGTACTTTAAATTAAAATGGCCCAAAATAAATAGTTCACACACGAATGTCCTTTCAAAAATTATCATTACTTTTGAGACAGTTAAAGAAAGTTTGTTGCATGGGGATGCTATACACTCTTACGTTAAGTCCTTATGCACCAAGGACTGCTACCTGTTTCAATTGACTGCTGAGCATTTTTTTTCCTCATTACCTGCGCCTCCATTATATTGAATTTGAGTCCTATGGCACTAGAACATCTCTCAGTGGAGTTCAACTTTAAGGACATGCCTATGTCACTAGAATAGTAGAACATCTCTCAGTGGAGTTGACAAGTACTGAAAGAATTGACTTTTAATTTAAGGCTGTTCACGTCCAGTGTAATTACAGACAGCATTTACTATAGCAGGTGTCTGGTCACGACCAGTGTAATTACAGACATCATTTTCTATAGTAAGCGTATGGTCACGTCCAATGTGATTACTGTTAGCATTTACTATGGCAGACGTCTGGTCACGTCCAATGTGATTACTGTTAGCATTTACTATAGCAGACGTCTGGTCACGTCCAATGTGATTACTGTTAGCATTTACTATAGCAGGCGTCTGGTCACGTCCAATGTGTTTACAGACAGCATTTACTATAGCAGACGTCTGGTCACGTCCAATGTGATTACTGTCAGCATTTACTATAGCAGGCGTCTGGTCACGTCCAGTGTGATTACTGTTAGCATTTACTATAGTAGACGTCTGGTCACGTCCAGTGTGATGACTGTTAGCATTTACTATAGCAGACGTCTGGTCACGTCCAGTGTGATTACTGTTAGCATTTACTATAGCAGACGTCTGGTCACGTCCAATGTGATTACTGTCAGCATTTACTATAGCAGGCGTTTCGTCACGTCCAATGTGATTACTGTTAGCATTTACTATAGCAGACGTCTGGTCACGTCCAGTGTGATTACTGTTAGCATTTACTATAGCAGGCGTCTGGTCACGTCCAATGTAATTACTGACAGCATTCACTATAGCAGGCGTCTGGTCACGTCCAGTGTGATTACTGTTAGCATTTACTATAGCAGACGTCTGGTCACGTCCAGTGTGATTACTGTTAGCATTTACTATAGCAGGCGTCTGGTTTCGTCCAATGTGTTTACAGACAGCATTTACTATAGCAGACGTCTGGTCACGTCCAATGTGATTACTGTCAGCATTTACTATAGCAGGCGTCTGGTCACGTCCAATGTGATTACTGTTAGCATTTACTATAGCAGGCGTCTGGTTTCGTCCAATGTGATTACTGTCAGCATTTACTATAGCAGACGTCTGGTCACGTCCAGTGTGATTACTGTTAGCATTCACTATAGCAGACGCCTGGTCACGTCCAGTGTGATTACTGTCAGCATTCACTATAGTAGGCGTCTGGTCACGTCCAGTGTGATTACTGTTAGCATTTACTATAGCAGGCATCTGGTCACGTCCAGTGTGATGACTGTTAGCATTTACTATAGCAGACGTCTGGTCACGTCCAATGTGATTACTGTTAGCATTTACTATAGCAGACGTCTGTTCACGTCCAATGTGATTACTGTTAGCATTTACTATAGCAGGCGTCTGGTCACGTCCAATGTAATTACTGACAACATTCACTTCCAGTGTGATTACTGTTAGCATTTACTATAGCAGACGTCTGTTCACGTCCAATGTGATTACTGTTAGCATTTACTATAGCAGGCGTCTGGTCACGTCCAATGTGATTATTGTCAGCATTTACTATAGCAGACGTCTGGTCACTTCCAATGTGATTACTGTTAGCATTTACTATAGCAGGCGTCTCGTCACGTCCAATGTGATTACTGTTAGCATTTACTATAGCAGACGTCTGGTCACGTCCAATGTGATTACTGTTAGCATTTACTATAGCAGACGTCTGGTCACGTCCAATGTGATTACTGTTAGCATTTACTATAGCAGGCGTCTGGTCACGTCCAATGTGTTTACAGACAGCATTTACTATAGCAGACGTCTGGTCACGTCCAATGTGATTACTGTCAGCATTTACTATAGCAGGCGTCTGGTCACGTCCAGTGTGATTACTGTTAGCATTTACTATTGCAGACGTCTGGTCACGTCCAGTGTGATGACTGTTAGCATTTACTATAGCAGACGTCTGGTCACGTCCAGTGTGATTACTGTTAGCATTTACTATAGCAGACGTCTGGTCACGTCCAATGTGATTACTGTCAGCATTTACTATAGCAGGCGTTTTGTCACGTCCAATGTGATTACTGTTAGCATTTACTATAGCAGACGTCTGGTCACGTCCAGTGTGATTACTGTTAGCATTTACTATAGCAGGCGTCTGGTCACGTCCAATGTAATTACTGACAGCATTCACTATAGCAGGCATCTGGTCACGTCCAGTGTGATTACTGTTAGCATTTACTATAGCAGACGTCTGGTCACGTCCAGTGTGATTACTGTTAGCATTTACTATAGCAGGCGTCTGGTTTCGTCCAATGTGATTACTGTCAGCATTTACTATAGCAGACGTCTGGTCACGTCCAGTGTGATTACTGTTAGCATTCACTATAGCAGACGCCTGGTCACGTCCAGTGTGATTACTGTCAGCATTCACTATAGTAGGCGTCTGGTCACGTCCAGTGTGATTACTGTTAGCATTTACTATAGCAGGCATCTGGTCATGTCCAGTGTGATGACTGTTAGCATTTACTATAGCAGACGTCTGGTCACGTCCAATGTAATTACTGACAGCATTCACTATAGTAGGCGTCTGGTCACGTCCAATGTGATTACTGTTAGCATTTACTATAGCAGGCGTCTGGTCACGTCCAGTGTGATTACTGTTAGCATTTACTATAGCAGACGTCTGGTCACGTCCAGTGTGATTACTGTTAGCATTTACTATAGCAGGCGTCTGGTCACGTCCAATGTGATTACTGTCAGCATTTACTATAGCAGACGTCTGGTCACGTCCAGTGTGATTACTGTTAGCATTTACTATAGCAGACGTCTGGTCACGTCCAGTGTGATTACTGTTAGCATTTACTATAGCAGACGTCTGGTCACGTCCAGTATGATTACTGTTAGCATTTACTATAGCAGGCGTCTGTTCACGTCCAATGTGATTACTGTTAGCATTTACTATAGCAGGCGTCTGGTCACGTCCAATGTAATTACTGACAACATTCACTTCCAGTGTGATTACTGTTAGCATTTACTATAGCAGACGTCTGTTCACGTCCAATGTGATTACTGTTAGCATTTACTATAGCAGGCGTCTGGTCACGTCCAATGTGATTATTGTCAGCATTTACTATAGCAGACGTCTGGTCACTTCCAATGTGATTACTGTTAGCATTTACTATAGCAGGCGTCTCGTCACGTCCAATGTGATTACTGTTAGCATTTACTATAGCAGACGTCTGGTCACGTCCAATGTGATTACTGTTAGCATTTACTATAGCAGACGTCTGGTCACGTCCAATGTGATTACTGTTAGCATTTACTATAGCAGGCGTCTGGTCACGTCCAATGTGTTTACAGACAGCATTTACTATAGCAGACGTCTGGTCACGTCCAATGTGATTACTGTCAGCATTTACTATAGCAGGCGTCTGGTCACGTCCAGTGTGATTACTGTTAGCATTTACTATTGCAGACGTCTGGTCACGTCCAGTGTGATGACTGTTAGCATTTACTATAGCAGACGTCTGGTCACGTCCAGTGTGATTACTGTTAGCATTTACTATAGCAGACGTCTGGTCACGTCCAATGTGATTACTGTCAGCATTTACTATAGCAGGCGTTTTGTCACGTCCAATGTGATTACTGTTAGCATTTACTATAGCAGACGTCTGGTCACGTCCAGTGTGATTACTGTTAGCATTTACTATAGCAGGCGTCTGGTCACGTCCAATGTAATTACTGACAGCATTCACTATAGCAGGCATCTGGTCACGTCCAGTGTGATTACTGTTAGCATTTACTATAGCAGACGTCTGGTCACGTCCAGTGTGATTACTGTTAGCATTTACTATAGCAGGCGTCTGGTTTCGTCCAATGTGATTACTGTCAGCATTTACTATAGCAGACGTCTGGTCACGTCCAGTGTGATTACTGTTAGCATTCACTATAGCAGACGCCTGGTCACGTCCAGTGTGATTACTGTCAGCATTCACTATAGTAGGCGTCTGGTCACGTCCAGTGTGATTACTGTTAGCATTTACTATAGCAGGCATCTGGTCATGTCCAGTGTGATGACTGTTAGCATTTACTATAGCAGACGTCTGGTCACGTCCAATGTAATTACTGACAGCATTCACTATAGTAGGCGTCTGGTCACGTCCAATGTGATTACTGTTAGCATTTACTATAGCAGGCGTCTGGTCACGTCCAGTGTGATTACTGTTAGCATTTACTATAGCAGACGTCTGGTCACGTCCAGTGTGATTACTGTTAGCATTTACTATAGCAGGCGTCTGGTCACGTCCAATGTGATTACTGTCAGCATTTACTATAGCAGACGTCTGGTCACGTCCAGTGTGATTACTGTTAGCATTTACTATAGCAGACGTCTGGTCACGTCCAGTGTGATTACTGTTAGCATTTACTATAGCAGACGTCTGGTCACGTCCAGTATGATTACTGTTAGCATTTACTATAGCAGGCGTCTGGTCACGTCCAGTGTGATTACCGTTAGCATTCATTATAGCAGACGTCTGGTCACGTCCAGTGTGATTACTGTCAAGAAAACTCGTATCCGTGTGTATTGTCAAAACTTTTCTCCATCTGGCCAATGAAACAAAATGGTTTAACATTATTTTCTGCATACAGGGTACAATTATTCGTAAAGTGTAAGTTTAACCTCTTTGTCTGATGTTAAACAGCTACAGTTAAATTAAGAAATGTATTTGACTCAATATTTTGAATGCAAAAGCTCTTTGCCCCGACAACGTTAAATCCTTCTCTTTAAACAACGAACACTCCCCACCTATTTCAATATTTCCAAAAAATTAAATCGTGTCTGTATCATTTAGAACATATCTCTGTCTGAGTTAAACACAAGAGCAGGTTGCATCCAGACAGTGACAGAGTGCCACGAGAGCAGGTTGCCACCAGACTGACGGAGTTCGACAAACAGAGGCGTAGCTAGAGTGTTTGGCGCCCGGGGACAAGATTCATTATAAAGCGCCTCCCATTTCTTTTTTTTTTCCACCGTCAAACCCATTATTTTCATCAATATCAAAGCTCATTTTTGCGCCCCTACCTGGTCTGGCGCCCGGGGACATCTGTCCCCCCCCCCTTTAGCGACGCCTCTGGCCACAAGAAGAGGGTGCCGACAGAGCGTCTAGTGCGTTGTTTTTTTTCCCCAAAGTGGGTCATAATTTAGCAGCTTTCACTTTAAAAAAAAAAAAAAAAAGAAATATTCATGTGTATGTCAATTCCCTTTATTTATATTTGTTTTACATTAAGTGAACAATGTGGTCTGATTATTCGGCATCTCTTTTTCGTTTATAATAATAATTGTCTTCGTTCTATGTGTTCAATCTTTTTGTTAAAAAATTCACATGTATAAAAGCTATATGATAACTTTGATCTTCAATGTCTTTGGCCCTTAAACATTAGCATCCATCTTGCGGCCAGCGAAATAACGAAATTTTCTTTTTTATTATTATTATTATTTTCTTAATAGCTTCCCCCCCCCAACCCCCACACACCCCGCAGTCCTATTTTTCTTTCGACACGCACAAGAGTTTCATAAAGTGTTAGGGCCCGGCCTTACATTTTTGAGTTGTCCAGGCCTGCTTTAAAGCAAATGAAAAAAACAAAAAATTAATTTTCTTGTGTTTTTTTTTTTTTTTTTTTGGTAGTGGTGTATATTATTATACAGTCGACCAGCGTTTTCCAAATGCAGGGTCGTGGTCAGGTATCGGGGCACGTAACTTACGTCGTAAGCAAAATTACCGGGTAACCGAAAGAAGAAACGGGGGGGGGGGGGGGAACTATTAAGAATCTGGGTAGATTATCGCGACGTGCTCTCCACAAGTCTGTAAAGAAATCAAACGTACTAATATTATTAATAATTTATTAATGAGTTAATGCTTTATTATGATATATAGAAAAACTGTTATTCGTTACCTGTAAGGCCAGTATAGGGGATACATATGTTGGTGTTTCACGAAAGAGAAGTATAAAAATAAGCGGGTCACGGAAAAAAAAAAAGAAGTTGGACAGCATTGCAATTGGTCATATATTTGGTTCTATATTTGGTTCTATATTTGGTTCTATATTTGGTTCTATATTTGGTTCTATTATATTTATAAATGTGGTTATATGTTTTGCATTTTTTATGTTTAATGTGGGGACAGGTGGCATTTTTGGCCTACTGCAGAACTTTTTAATGGAAGACAGCTGGCATCAGCACACTAGACAGCCAGCATCAAAACACCGGACAGCTTGCATCAACCGCCCAGACAGCTAGCATCAACACACCAGACAGCCAGCATCAACACACCAGACAGCCAGCATCAAAACACCGGACAGCTTGCATCAACCGACCAGACAGCTAGCACCAACGCACCAGACAGCCAGCATCAACACATCAGACAGCCAGCATCAAAACACCGGACAGCTTGCATCAACCGACCAGACAGCTAGCATCAACGCACCAGACAGCCAGCATCAACACATCAGACAGCCAGCATCAAAACACCGGACAGCCAGCATCAACCCACCAGACATCTAGCATCAACACCATGGGCGTCTTTTTGGTGGTTTTTTTTTTTGTTTTTTGGGGGGGTTGGGGACCAAAACTTGGTTGGCTTGTTATGTTGTTTATTACTTGAGACGCCACAGTGCATAACAATTTAAATAAACCTGCAAATTCAGGGAAAAGGGGGGGAGGGCATCAACACACCAGAAAGATAGCATCATCCCACCAGAGAATTAGAGTTACGTACTGTTATCAGTATGGAGAATTAATCTCTTATTTAAGTGTATGGTTCGTTCTAAAACAGTCCACAACAAAAGACGATATCAAATGATGAATACAATAACAACGAATACGATACTCAAACCAGGGGTAATTAAAAATAATGAGTTTTAATATGTTAATTATAATAAATTACAAAATCATAAGAAATATTATTAAAACTATTGACGTACAGTATATTGTTTGGCTTGTACCGGTACGATGTTACATAAAACATAAGGTCGCAGAATGTGTACAATGATGAAAAGAAATCTACACACACGCGGTAAACAAGGATCTGTCTCGTAGCAAAAATACCACACACTCCACGTATCTCGTGATAAAACGATCTTACTTCTCAAAATAGTTCTCCTGTTCCTTTATAGTCGGTTTGACTGATATCTCTAGAACTACCTTACACAATAGTTTCCTTTCCAGAGTTCTCCAGATTTTTCCACAGACTCCTGAAGAAAACTGACAATACTTTTATTTAGTTGTAAACAAGGTCGAGAAAGACTATTTTTAGCTACCCACATCCTTAAATGCAGTCCCGAGCTTGTTGTCTGATAGAGTTCATGACGTAAACACAAGTCGTCTACATAATAGTTAGCATTGAGTAGCATCTACATACCAGATAGCTAGCATCAACACAACCAGAAAGATAGCATCAACACATCAGAAAGAAAGCATCAACACACCAGAAAGATAGCATCAACACACCAGAAAGATAGCATCAACACACCAGAAAGATAGCATCAACACACCAGAAAGATAACATCAACACACCAGAAAGATAGCATCAAAACACCAAAAAAGAAAGCATCATCCCACATTAGAGTTTGCACTGAGTAGCATCAACACACCGGATAGCTAGCATCATCCCATCAGAGAGTTCGCATTGAGTAGCATCAACTGCACCAGACAGCTAGCATCAGCCCACCAAACAGCTCGCATCAACACACCAGACAGGTGAGACAGCATCAATACACCAGGCAGCTAGCTCCAACACACCATAAAATGCAACACACCATATGCCAACACACTCAGACTAATGAACATCTTGTGAACACGTACAATAATTTTTTTTTAAATTAAATAATCCAGACTCCCTCGATTATCGCTCTTGGTTACGGGGGGGAGGGGGAGTGGTGTGGGGGGGGGAGTGCATGTTTGATACGAGAATGCAGGATAGAGTAGCCATCAGAGCTTCAAATGTATTGCCTATATTAATCAGTGTCATAATTTAATGGAAATTGCTTGCAATAGACATCTTTGAGTTTGAGGTAATCCCGATTTTTTCTTTAGTTCGGAAAAAGGGGTCGGGGGTTGTGTGGTTAACAAAGAAATGGGGAAAATTATAGTCCAAATGAAAATAAATAACAAATAAAGGAGAAAAGAGGGCGGAAAAGTAAGGGGGGGGGGGTGAAAGATTAAGTGTTTGCGTTTGTATGTTTGTATTTTAGCTTTATTTTATTGATCTTAGTGTGATTTTTTTTATTGTTATTTGTTTGCTGTGTTCGCTGAGTTATTGTTTCAGACAAATTTACGTACGTATGTCTGTAATGGGTTGTTAGTGAGTAGAACGACTGCTCAAACACTATGCTTGAATTAAGTGTGTCGCAGCCGCTATGTAGATAAATCTAAGCATATTGTTAACATGTTACGTCAACTCAAACTTTCAAACAAACATTTAAATAAATATTTCTGGTTGAGCCAAATTCAGGTCAGTAAGAAAATGTATAAAATAAAACACTAATATACAACGCCTAAAAACAAAGCCCATTAACTTTAATGTAATGTCGAGTGATGGGGGGACGAGTGGGGCTAACAATTTGACAAAACATGCATACAAGGAACGCACTTTATAAGAATCCCGATTTTTGCTCCCCCCCCCCCCCCCCCCCAACCACCAAAGGCTCGCAACCGCACATTTTTTCACGCCCCTGAACTATATTAATATTCTGATTCGCACACGCTTTTGGTGGATTTATTTCACCAACAATTTTAGAAAAAAGAAAAGAAAATATTACGCACCAAACGCACTAGAGATTTTTTAATATATTATATATGTGTGTAAAGAAACTCATTTAGAGCGCAATTATCGGGAATTTTATTTTATCTTCTCCTGATTTTTGGGGGGTTGGGGCTGAAAATTTCATAGAATGTGTTGTCATCGGCAATGAGTCTAGGTACCAAGTTTCAGCTCGATAGGTTGACGGGAAGTGGGTCGATTAGCCGTCAGAAGAGTCAGCCAAAAATAAAAGCGAAAGTTATTGTAGAGGATTTAAAAATAGGAAAAACTAATATAAAATATAATTGTTTCGAAATATTTGTAGATGCAGTTTTTTTTAAGCATCTAACTACCGAGATGCACCAATGGCGTATGGAACATCCGTCGAAGGGTAATAAAATGAACGAAGTGGCTATTCGCACCCGAGTACCAGAAGTGAGAGGTTGGGATTTTAAAAAAACTATTTAGAATATTTTGTTGGGTTTGTAAAACGAAGTGAGGTATCAAATGAAAGATAAATTGAATGTTTTATATGTTTGTGAGCTTAATTCTTCAGTTTAACGAAAATAAACTACCGAAAAGCATTTTGTCAAAATGGACCCGGACAAGCAGCACCGCCATTCGCACCCGGGTCCCATTAGACTCCATGCGTACGTGTGAAAGAATCAACTATTCGTCACCGTGGTTACAAAGCAATGGCGTAACAACGGCTTGGCATTGGGACAGTTGCCAAGGGTGCCGGCCTGCACCAGTTCAAAGGGGCGCCGGTAAAAGGCGCAAAGCTGAAACTTGTCAATTTATCAAGGGCACCAAAAATAAATTAGCCAATGGCGTCAAAAACCCTGTTACACCTCTGTTACAAAGAGAAGTCTTCTGACTGTGAGAAGTCTTCTGACTGTGAGAAATTTCGAGAATAAAAAAATTAGTTTCCTGCTCATTGGGGTGAATATAAATATTTTTGGTTGAGTTATTTGTTTATGCTTCAACATCAGACATACGCAATCTTTTGAGAAATTATTATTTTTTTTGGGGGGGGGGGGGGGGGGGTAAATTTGGAGAGATAGCACCGCCTCTTTTTTACTATGGCCGCCATCTTGGTTGACACGATCCATACCTAAACCTAACCTGAACCCTAAATTTATCCCTAACCAGGGTTTTGACCCTATCGGTATCGGAACCAGGGTTTTGACCTTATCGGAATGAATTCACGGTGCTATCTCTCCAAATTAACCATTTTTAAAATAATTTAAATTTTGAGGTCTTTAAGCTTAACTGTACTGGTGACACACTCACCACTAAGCAGGACATATGTCCACATACCAAAAATAAAAAAGATAAAAATATGAGTGACGTCGTTAAAGTTTAATTTAAATGGTGTCGCGCATTTAAAATAGCATAGGAATGATACTCTCTAATCTCTAATCTCTAACCTTCTGAGGGTGTTTAAAATATTGTGTTTCTTGTTTTAAGGACTAAATTGTTTATCTCTTCTGAAAGTAGAGAGAGCGAGGGAGAGCAAGCATAGGCCGTCCACTATTTTCAAGTCGATTTAAATATAACATTCATTAAAAGTTTAACGGTTAGCGTAAACCAAATTTGGCTCCGTCACGTCATGACTCATGTGGATCAATTTGATGTACAGCATAGAAATGAACTCGGTTAGACGAACTAATCAGCATCTGATTATTTTTTTTTTTTTAATTTATAAATTTGCATATCTGTAATTATATCTAAAGCTTACAAGGAATATGAGCAGCAACAAGAAAAATATATGTTTTTAATGTCATGCAATTTATCGACAACTCTTACCGTGGGTTCGATTTTATTCATATTCCATGTTATTATCAAGTTTCAAAGTTTAGTAATTTATTTATTGGCTTTTAATTGTTCTCAATTAAATCTAAAACACCTGGTTATCGTGATAAAATTATATAATTACAAAGTTTTGGAAAACCAACGCAAAAGATGAGTCGATTTTTTTTTTTTTATTGTTTGATACAAATTTCACATCACAAAATGAGGTTGATTTTTATTAAAAAAAATGTTTTATTGATATCGATATTGTATTGGTAACTTATTGATATTGATATTTTATTGATATCGATATTGTATTGGTAACTTATTGATATTGATATTTTATTGATATCGATATCGTATTGGTAACTTATTGATATTGATATTTTATAGATATCGATATCGTATTGGTAACTTATTGATATTGATATTTTATTGATATCGATATCGTATTGGTAACTTATTGATATTGATATTTTATTGATATCGATATTGTATTGGTAACTTATTGATATTGATATTTTATTGATATCGATATCGTATTGGTAACTTATTGATATTGATATTTTATTGATATCGATATTGTATTGGTAACTTATTGATATTGATATTTTATTGATATTCAACGTGTATTTTAAAAAAGAAAACAATGACGTTAGAAAAAAAGGTGCACACAACCATAACAACAATATTGGCAAAAGGTTTCTAGCTGGAGTAGTTGTTGTTGTTGATTACGCCGTCTGGACTTGTCGCTGCTTTCATAATCTTCCGATGTGCCCGGCTAGTGTTATCATGAAGAAATTGATCACTGTCTGAACTGTGCCCGCTCCAAATGGCCACGAGGCTGCTAAACAAATCAATACAGAGAATGAGTGTATTCATTGTAGAAACACTTGGGCATATAATAATATGCTACGATGTACAGTAAATGTTTACAGTAAAAAAAAAAAAGTAGATGTTGTTGTTGTTAAATTTCAACTAGGTTCCTGGATATCTAAAATCCAGGTGAACAACAAGTAAATGTATCTCTGCCTTCCAGTGAACAACAAATAAATGTATCTCTGCCTTTCAGGTGAACAACAACTAACTGTATCTCTGCCTTCCAGGTGAACAATAATTAAATGTTAGTCTAACATCCAGGTGTACAATAATTAAATGTAAGTCTAACATCCAGGTGTACAATAATTAAATGTTTGTCTCACTCTCAGGTGTAAAATAATAAAATGTACGTCTAGCATCCAGGTGTACAGCAGCTAAATGTCTGTCAGCCATCCAGGTGTAAATCAGCTTAGTCTATGTCTACCATCATTGACCAGTCAATCGTGTTTATGTATCCATTAGTACTGACACGCATTGATCACTATGACGTGTTGATCAGTTATTGATCACGTTCGGCTGAATATTAAAACACTTGCCACTTTTCTTGAGAAAGTCACGAAGTTGTAAAACGTGAACATCTGGGTGAGTGAGGTTTTACTCAGTGATGCTTTGGTTACGAACATTACCCCCCCCCCTCATCCCTAGCAGCCTTCCCCCCCCCCCCAACCCGATGGTTCCATGGTGCAACGTTTGTATCACAGTAGCGTGGAAGGGGATGTTTTCCATTCCTTCAAAAAATAAACAAAATTTATTAACTCGACGATGGCAATGTTTACAAAGAGATGTCTGAAATGGTAACGCCAGTTAGTTATTTATTTGGCTCTTACAGTTTCTCGGCGATTTCTTGTGTCCTCTTGACCTGAACGAGACATTCCTGTTGTTGGATACCGTTACACGCTTTGGACATAGGGTGCTGAAAATAAATATATTATAAAAAAAGAGTTGACAGTAGCAATCTCTTATATATATGACGCTTCTGGTGTGACTCGTGGACTGCTTCCTAATCAGCGAATTTGGTATTGAGGGTGTATTAAAAATAATTCTAAATGTTTGAAAGAAAATATGGTTCAAAAATGAGCTCGATAGCGCGCAAAATATAATTCCCGATAACTACGCTAAATGATTTTTTTTTATAGATAACGCAACTGCGTTTGGTGCGTAATATATCTTTTCGGAAAATGAAATCGTCTCAATTTAGGTATGGTATAAAAAATATTATGTTTAAAAGTGGTTGGGACATCAGAATATTTAACATAGTTCATGGGCGTGAAATAAAAAGTGTGCAGTGACGTATCATGGGGGAAGGGGTGTAGCAAAAATTGGGATTCTTAAATGTACGTTACTTGAGTTCATGTTTTGTCAAGTAACTTTAGTAGATGGGAAATTCACGCATTGCTGTCGCCATTGTTTGGCGGGCTATATCTAGTAGATGGGAAGTTCACGCATTGCTGTCGCCATTGTTTGGCGGGCTATATCTAGTAGATGGGAAGTTCACGCATTGCTGTCGCCATTGTTTGGCGGGCTAAACTAGTTTATTATATTTCGTAACTTATTGGTTGTAAAATGTATGTTAATGGAGTGTGTTGTGTAGCGTGGGTTGTCAGCATCCTATGAAGCATTTAGCATTGCGCGGGTTCCTAGGCCCCCCGAGACCAGTGTTTCTCTCAGGCAGTTTGTTCCAAGGGTGGGAAGGTATTTTAAATCTTTGGGTGGGCAGTGCGATGGACGTAGGAAGGGGATCGAATAGGCGATCGCACCCCCGCCCCCCCCCCCCGCGCCCCTTTTTTTCTTTTATTGAGGGGTGTCATTTTCGGCCAACTTCAGATTTTTTATCGTTTAAGGGGTGAAGAGAAAAAAAAATTGCTCACCCAAGGCCACCTTAACTCTAGCTACGCCACTGGGCATTGCATCCATCAGCACCATAATTTGGCATGATGGTGACCAGGTCCAGCTGTAACTCTGCCTCATTCCCCCAACATCAACTAAATTCATTCCAGTCGTGGCGCCCCTGAGGGCATGCTTTTGGCTCCAGCTAATCGCCTCCCCCCCCCCGTTCCGGAATGTATATATATATATTTATTTATATATATATAAGAAAAGGTATATAATATATTTTTAAGTTCAAGAAAATCCTAATTAACTATTAAAATTCAGTTGTTTTTATTTAAGAGATAAAAAAAAAGTGTCATTTTTGTTTTTTTGTTTTTTATTAATGGATTGGGGCAGAAATCGAAGATGCCGATGGCTCCCGAGGAGAACTGGGGAAAGGGTCTCCCTTACCTAAAATTTTTTTGATAAGTTTAAAATGTAGGTGCGCATTTTGGTGCATGTATGTGCATCATTCGACAATTCATCGGAGAGCAACACAATTAAGATCTTTATTAAAAGACATTTTTAAGGTAATTTTTGGCACCAACGGTAAAAGAGCGACACGTGCGTTAAAGGGTGGGTGTAGGGGTGTTTAAATATTTAAAATGTTCATCTGGCATCGACGCCTATGGAACAGTATACACACCCGTAGTTAAAGTTTATAAATTGACGCATTATATTTTAACGCTACCTTTTTTAAAAAAAAATAATCATAAATATTCTTTTTGAATTAACAAATTAATTTGGTTTTAGTTCACTCCTGATGCCGACTGGGTTGGAACTTTCCGTTGCTATAATTAATGTAACGGGAGAACAAATCCACGAATTGTTCTATCCTAACTTAAAGCACGTGAGCTAGCGATCTTTAAATACAGGTGCCGTGGCTAAAGCATATACCACTACCGATTTGTGGATAGATTGGGGGGAAGGTGGTCAGTCTGAAGGTGGAAGTGGGGATATGTGTGCAGGGAGAGAGATGATAATGGTTTGAAGGTTGTTCAAGGTTCTCTAAATCCATGAGTACATTTTTAAAATGGCAAACAAGCAAGGGTTAAGACTCGATTGTCTTTCCAGTCTTATTTGTTCTCCGACAGATTGTGCCTTATTTCTCTTGCTCTCTATTTCTCTCTCTATATGTATATACCTTTATTTTTCTCTCAATCTCTCTCCGTAGAAAACCTTCTGGCGTAAGAAGAGTGGGGGTGGACGGTCGAGTTAGCACTTTGCCCCGGGTGGCACTTTTTGGGAGGGGTCCACTTATCTAAAATAATGACTTACGATTAATGTGTACACATAATGTTTTTAGATTTTCGTAATTTTGAAGGGTATAGAACAGCAGTTCTCAACATGTACATCACGACCCCTGTGGATAGAGGTCGCCTAAGACCATCGGAAAACACATATTTATAAAGTGGCAACGAAAATAATTTTATTTAACTGCATTAAATAATCGCGGCATCAGGAAGGTTGAGAACCACTGGTATAGAACATCACAGGGTGTCAAAAACTCTAACGACCTATCAGATTGTCGTTTCATATTCAGACCTCCATTTAATTACAATCAAACACTTCGCATTTCGTCAACTGTCAAATTCACATACCAAAAAGAACGGTCCCATAATATTCACAATTCAATCAATAAATGAAAAGAAACAAAAGACATAAAATTTAATCAAATTCTTGGGCTACCGTAAATTTGTTTGAAAGAGATTTCGTCGACGGAAATTTGATCGAACTGAAATTTGGTCGAATCTTTTTTTTTCCAGTTCACACGTTAAAATTGAGGTTAAATTTATTTTTGAACGAACTATGCTATATAGTAAAACAAAATAAAGCGTTCAAAAAGAAATTTGACGCAAAATTTTAACGTGTGAAGAGAAAAAGAAAAGAATCGACCAAATTTCCCTTCGATCAAATTTCCGTCGATCAATTTTCCGTCGACGAAATTTCTTTCAAACAAATTTCCGGATACGACGTTCTTAGATTTCTTCAAAAACTCATGTAACTATCATTTCTGGTTTAAGTATGTTAATCTTCTTTGACATTATGTGTCTGAACATTAAATAAAAATGTAGCCTATTTATTTGAAGGAAGACACCTACCGTTCTCTTGTCGCTTTTATCGCGACACATCCATGATGTATAAATTGTTGCATCATCTCAAGTGAGGCCTGAGGTTGGTCGTGGGGCGTCTGATGACCCGCGCCTTTCACCACGACGCGACAAAACAGACAGGTCTTAGAGTAGAATCCCCTCAGCCGACCGTCCGCCGACCACCACATTGACCGATGGGTCGTGTTGTACTCGGCCTGGTGGCGCCACGGTGTCGTCAGGAGCGCCGACTCCACCATCACGGAACTGACGATGACGTCGTAATCCCCGGTAAAGATGAGCACCTTGTACTTGTTCATCAACTCCGCCATTTCGGATTTGAGGCTAACGAAGAGGTCCCCGCCAAACTTGGCGTTGACGGCCCTGTTGATGATGCGGAACGTCCTGTTGCCCGCGTGAACGGCGTCACGAATGCGGGGCGTGTTCATGCAAACGTTGACCAACAAATAATCTGCGGGGTTTCCCGTGACGTAGTTGTCTAAAGTGGTGAGTCCGAGACTTCTGAGAATTTTATTCAGTATCTCCTTGAGTTCGACGTTTTTGAGTTCACCAGCGTGAAACTGTTGAATAAGTTTCAACGTATCTTCCCTGTATTCAGTTTTCTGAGCGTGGCTAATTACTCCCATGCTGTAGATGTACTCATAGTAGGAAAGGGTTTGAACGGGTGGGTCAAAAAATGGACCACCAATGTAGATCCCGGTTAAGGGTATGTCTGTCCGGTTTTTCTGAAGTTGTTGGTCGATGTAATGGGCGATGCTGGGAACGTATTTGCCTGCATAGGACTGGCCGCCAATGTACAGTTCCCGCTGTTTGTATTCCGGGAACATTTGGTAAAACTGTTCTATAAAGGAATAAAGATCCTTAGTTATACCTTTTTGGGTTGACCGTTGGCCAGCGTCGCCACTCTCTGTAAAGCTGTAACCTACATCCACAGGGTTATCGATGTACAACATGGCAAAAGGATCCGACCAAGAATATTCTCGTTTTTGAAAATCTGTTCTGCCAGATCTCAGTTCCAGTGGCCCATTCTCCCAGAAAAGGCCCAACATTGAGGACACGCCTGGGCCCCCATTAAGCCAAATCAATAAAGGGGCGCTGGCGTTAAGTGCCGATGGGAAAAACCAAAAAAACAAATGGTTCTTCAAATGTTTGTCCACTGTAAAGTACCCTGAGTAGCTCTCCGGAATCGTGACGCCAGTTGTATTTTCCGCAGTTATTCGGCTGTGACTCCGTGCTTCCTTAATCTGACCCTTTTCAAGATACGGCGTTAAAAATAACGGAGCAGTAGCCGAGACGATCTCAAGGAAGCCGAGCAATAAAAGTAGTCCAATCGATAATGCGAAAGAAAACTCCATGCTCAGAGGTTCTGTGGATATAAATAGATTTACAATGTTTTGCGCAATTCTGCCATTCAGAGTAAACATCCAAGATAATATTAATGGAGGGGTTTTTTCTTCTAAACATTGAAACCATGAGATAGCTCCATTAGGTCATGTTTGACAATGACACACACTTATAGCTCCATTAGGTCATTTTTGACAATGACACACACTTATAGCTACATTAGGTCATGTTTGACAATGACAATGACACATACATATACCTCTATTAGGACATGTTTGACAATTGCACATACTCATAGCTCCATTAGGTAATGTTTTAATGACACATACTTATAGCTCCATTAGAGTCATGTTTGACAATGAAACATACTTATAGCTCCATTAGAGTCATGTTTGACAATGACACATACTTATAGCTGCATTAGGGTCATGTTTGTCAATGACATATACTCATAGCTACATTAGGTCATGTTTGTCAATGACACATATAGCTACATTAGGTCATGTTTAACAATGACACATACTTATAGCTACAGTAGGGCATATTTGACAATGACACATACTTATAGCTCCATTATGTCATGTTTGACAATGACACATACTTATAGCTAAATTAGGTCTTGTTTGACAATGACACATACTTATGGCTACATTGGGGTCATGTTTGTCAATGACACATACTTATAGCTCCATTATGTCATGTTTGACAATGACACATACTAATAGCTACTTTAGGTCATGTTTGACAATGACACATACTTATAGCTAAATTAGGTCTTGTTTGACAATGACACGTAATTATGGCTACATTGGGGTCATGTTTGTCAATGACACATACTTATAGCTACATTAGGTCATGTTTGACAATGACACATACTTATAGCTCCATTAGGGCATATTTGACAATAACACATACTTATAGCTCCATTATGTCATGTTTGACAATGACAAATACTCATAGCTACATTAGGTCATGTTTGTCAATGACCATACTTATAGCTTCATTAGGTCATGTTTGACAATGACACATACTTATAGCGCCATTAGGTCATGTTTGTCAATGACACATACTTTTAGCTACATTAGATCACTTTTGTCAATGACACATAATTATAGCTCTAATAGGTCATGTTTGTCAATGACACATACTTAAAGCTCCATTAGGTCATGTTTGTCGATTTGTCAATGACACATACTTATAGCTCCATTAGGTCATGTTTTTCAATGACACATACTTATTCACTGACACATTTTCAAAGCTCCGCTACTTTTAAATTTATTAACAAGCTCACTTCTGTTAAGGAGATATTTCAATATAAAAAAGGAGATATTTCACTATAAAAAAGGAGATTTTTCAAGATAAAAAGGGAGATATTTCAATATAAAAAAGGAGATATGTCAATATAAAAAAAAGATATTTCAATATAAAAAAGGAGATATTTCAATATAAAAAGGAGATATTTCAATATAAAAAGGAGATATTTCAATATAAAAAGGAGATATTTCAATATAAAAAGGAGATATTTCAATATAAAAAAAGGAGATATTTCAATATAAAATCGTTGAAATTATGACACTGTTTTTTTTTCAATATCCGTACGTATGGCCGTGTCACATCTCCAAGACTCTTATGTTGTATGGCAAATAAAAATACTTCATAGCTTTAATTTATTTTATGCCATTCCCATTAGTGTTAAATTTAGTTTTATTTTTACAGTGGTCTTATATAGCGTGGGACCACAGCCTAAGGCTGTGTTACCGGTGCTTCACATAAATTGTCCCCTGACAATGAGCATTCAAGTTAAAAGCAAATTAATGAGACGCAAACAATATCTGTAAATTAACAATATATGTTAAAAGGTTTAATTAGGATTAGATATTTAAACAAATTCAAACATTTCCCACCATTTCATCCAAGTCAGAGCACTTCCTTTATGTTCAAACACGTTTGAAGTTAACTCCCCCTGAATGGCTCCCTTAAAAGCGGTTCACTTTACCAGCAACTTATTTTTTTCAACAACTTACTTTATCAACAACATATTTCTCAACGATGAAACGCTTCAAAGTTAAAGCCAAACAGTGGCGCACATTAATTAATCACAATGTCACCTGAAATTAATTTTGGCATTAAAACACTCAGAAGATTTGAACCCCCCCCCCCCCCCAACCCTCCTCCTTTATTGAACCAATAGAATCCTGGTTCCCGACAACGAAAAACGACTTACTATGCTCGGAGCTGCACCTCGCCTACGGCCAGGCATAGATCTGACAAGTGGAACCATCGCCCAGTGCAGTTTCTCAAGTGGCAGATTAGCCAAGGCGGCGGGGCTTGTTCTAATTATCTTTTGTTGTTGCAAAGAGATGACAACTTGTGTTAGCAGCAGAAAGAGAGGGACAGAGAGAGAGAGTGAGAGAAAGGAGAGAGAGAGAGAGGGGACGAAGGAGAAAGGGCGGTACCCGTTTACAAAAACAAGATGAGAGACGAAATGCATTTTAATTTTTTTTTTTTTAATCCTATGGGAGTCTTGGTCGGGAAAGATAGAGTTTTGGATTTTAATCGAATTCTTGAAATTTTATCAGAGACCAAATGTGTATTCTTAAAATAGACAACCGCGCGTCAGCTGATGAGCTTATTCAAAGGTTCGAATACAAGAATGATGTCGAATACCAGACTGACGTTGGATATCTGAATGACGCCGAATACCAGAACGGTATCGATAGTCGAAAAATTACCCTCCGTTTCCAATGTCCTGTGTTACTCAAGTTGTCAATGTATCCACCTGCTTTCACCCGATATGTAAAATTAGAGTATGGGATATTTTAGTATAGAATGTTATTGTGTAGAATGCTATAGTATCGAATAGTCTGTGATAGAACATTTTGTTGGACTATAGAATAGTGTAGTTTATAATGCTATAGCACAGAAGAGTGCAGAATAGAATGTTATTATAGAACAGTGTGTTAATGAAACGAAAGAATGTTATGCTCTTCAATGTTATAGTTTATATTGTTACAAGTGTGTCAGGGTGTACTACAACTTAAACATCTCTACACATCATCATCATCCTGTCCCATAGTTCTTGGACCGTTGGGGCGCCACAGATGACATGAAAACTATCTTTCTCCATTCCTCTCTGTTTTCTGCACTACGCACAGCATCGCCTAGTTTTAGTCCCGTCCACTCTTTGATGTTATCTTCCCAAATTTTTCTCTGTCTTCCTCTTTTTCTCCCTCCTTTCGTTGTGCCCTGCATGATTTCTTTGGTGAATCCTTGTTTTCTTGTCATGTGGCCATACCATTCCAGTTTGCGCTTTTTTACAGTCACCAGGAGGTCATCACACTACCCAATTGCTTGTCGAATCCTTTATTTCACTCGCTCGTTAGAGATATGGTCTCTATAGCAGATTCAAAGAATGTTTCCGAAACATCTCATCTCCATCGCCTTTATTTTCCTTTCAAGTTCTGCTGTTAATGTCCAGCACTCACAGGCATACAAGAAAATGAAGATCACTAATGAGCGCATCAGCATGATTTTAGTACTGGGGGCTATATTTTTGTCATTCCATATTTTCTTAAGCCTCTTTAGTGCTGTTGTGATCTGGGCAACCCTGACCATCAATTCGGGCTTGGAGCCTTCTTCCGAAACTATTGCTCCGAGGTACTTGAAGCTACCTACTGTCTCTAATCTTTTCCCCACCAACCTTAATTTCAGTGGAGATGCCGGTGGTGTTATTTGTCATCATTTTTGTCTTTTATGTACTGATTTGCATGCCAAAGGACGATGAAGTCTTGTCGAGACGCTTTACCAGGTTGGCTAGCTCTTCTTCGCTTCCAGCCAGTCCATCTATGTCATCCGCAAAACGTAGGTTGGTGATTGTTCTGCCACCAATGCTGACTGTATCTACATGTGCTTCCAGTGCATCTGACATAATTCTCTCCAAGAAGATGTTGAACAGGGTGGGGGAGAGCAAGCAGCTTTGTCGTCTTGAACCATTCTCCGATGTTATTGTTGAAGAAGACTGCCCTGGTGGCCTTATCATAGAGGCTGCATATCATTTTGGCTATGTTTGTGTTAATTTTGTAGTGCCTCATGGGGGCCCATAAAGCAGCATGCCAAACCCTGTCGAATTCCTTCTTGAAATCCACAAAGACGTGGTATAGGTTTTGTTGGTGTTGAGCCTATTTCTCACATAGTATTCCGAGGTTTAGTATCTGCTCAGTAGTGCCACGTCCTTTCCTGAAGCCCGCCTGTTCTTCAGCAATGAATTTGTCGGCATATGGTTTTAGTCGGTTCAATATGACCATTAGCATGACCTTGCTTGGATGGCTTATTAGAGGCTAATGGAAGTGATAGTTTTGGCATAGCTGTAGGTTACCTTTCTTGGGGAGGGTAACGATGAGAGATTGGGTGCATGACTTGGGCCATTCGCCTATCAGCCATATTTACTTACAAATATGGATTAGGGCATTTCTCATTGCTTCTCCTCCTTGTTTCACCAACTCGGTAGGGATATTATCCACTCCTGCAGTTTTTGTTGTCCTTTGCTGGAGGGACATTAAAGATCTCTGGGTCTATCTTTATATTTTCATTATACAGCTCTGAGCAGTATACAGTCCATATTTTTAGAATATCATTTTCCTCGGTCAAACATTTATCATTTTCGTCGTGTATAGTAGTACTACGCCTTTGCTTTGCAGTGGTTAGTTCTTTCACCAACTGGTTTGCCTTTGTGCTATTGTTTTTCTTCAAGCAATTTTCAATGTCGTAGCATTGCTCTTCAATCCAGTTCTTCTTTGCCCCTCTCATACCTTTCTTTGATGGCTTGGTTAACAGTCCTATATTTATTGGCCCCCTCTGTATCTACCATCTTTGTTTTCTTTAACTGCCTCCGTTTCACTGCCTCTAGACAATATAACTTTAATATCCCTGCTAAGCAATCTCTCGACATTTCACTGGAATGTTTCTAATAACTCTAGACATGTTAAAATCACCATGCTAAAACCTAGGCGTACAACACAGTCGTGGAGAGTGACCTTAGGGCCGGTAACAACAAGAGTGAACTGCTCCCCTCCCTAGCCATTAAGACCAGGCTTAGATAGACTATAAGAGATCGCCATTTTGTGATTTTTTTTTTCATCAGATCAATCATTTATCTCTAGAGAACCATAGAGATGTTTGCAGTGCCGGATTTACCTATAAACTAACCTAACAAAGCTACAGCTTGGGGCCTCACAATTTGCCGACTAAATATTTCAATTTTTATTTGAATAGATGATGTAATTTAAAAGATTAGAGGGCCTATGGCATAGGCTGTGGATTTTTTTTTTAGTTTAAGGCGTCAACAAGTCTAAGTCCGGCCATGGATATATGCTATTAAAAAATATCTTAGCGGAAAAAGGGGGGGGGGGTTATTTTCTATATATTGTTATAGTTATATGTATCCACACTTTGGAGAATAATTTAATATTACGCAAATAAGATAGTTTTCACAGTGTTTTGATATACCGGTTATATATTTTTTTAATGAACAGAAAATTAACTTCCGGTGTTTACAGCATAGGGTTGGTTCGCAAATTACGTCACGCAAAAACGACCCCCCACCCCCGGTCACAAAGTGTCACAAATTCTTTAACCTTCCACCCTACCCCTTAGTGTCACTTCTTACGTTAAAAAATAAATCATACATACAATTTTCAAAGCTCAACTAAGATTTTATTTTACTCTTTAATATAGAATTATTTATTATGTTCTCATATAAAATGGTATATTATGTTCTCATATAAAATGGTATATTATGTTCTCATATAAAATGGTATATTATGTTCTCATATAAAATGGTATATTATGTTCTCATATAAAATGGTATATTATGTTTCATATATAATTATTTATTATGTTCTCATATAGAATGGTATATTATGTTCTCATATAAAATTATTTATTATATTCTCATTAAGAATGGTATATTATGTTCTCATATAGAATGGTATATTATGTTCTCATATAGAATTATTTATTATGTTCTCATATATAATTATTTATTTTGTTTTCTTATAGAATGGTAAATTATGTTCTCATATAAAATGGTATATTATGTTCTCATATAGAATGGTATATATCTCCCAAACACCACACAGGAATTCGTTTATTTCGTTCCTCTTCACCGAGGCACAGGTTATCTCCACCCTACTTCAAGGGCGAGAATCAAAAGCTAGAGAGGGAGATTATCCGTGATATACCACATCCGCCGCTCCATCAGTGGGAAGTGGGTGGGTTTGGTTGTTGCACAATAAAAACCCAAACTCATTCCACAATAACTGGTAACATAGATTGTATAGAAATTTTAAAGAATGGGGTCGGGAAAAAAAAGGGGGGGGGGGTCCTCAAAAAAATTTGACGCTTAACCTAGATCTTAAAATTTGTCTGGCGTCAATAAGATTGTTGTAGCTTAATTTCTAATTAAGTCATGATTTCAATACTATTGTGACAACAATTCATTTTAAAGACAGTTTCAGTACTTTAAAAAAACACACAAAAAAACTAATACCCTCATTTACCAACATTGCTGTCAATTAAGTGTACAGCTGTAAATTAATTGTACAGCTTCAATAACTCCTTGGAGCACCGGTGCACAAAATCAAGACTACAGAATCATTCATAAAATACGTTTTTTTTCCTCTTCAGTTCACAACCGTATTTTGGATGAAATGAGGCCGTGGCACGAAGCTAAGACAAATTCAATAAATGTTTATTTTATAACATTGTTTTTATATATTTATTTTTTTAATGAGCAGCAAATTAACTTCCGGTGTTTACAGCACCTTTTTTTTTGTTTCCAGTGCGCATGCGCAACGAAGTGGCCGAGTTCTTACAGCAGTGCGTGACATAATGTCGGGAATGATGGTTAAGATAAGATCTCTCATCTGGAAATGTCGTACGGAAAAGGGTCAGCGGCAAGCAGATTCACAGAATGGCCCCGTGGTGTGGGTGTGGGGGGGGGGGAGGGTTGTCGGTTGATGAAGCGTCGGAATGATACCAGTCTGGCATCGTTTCATCAAGTTTAATGTCTTTTTAGAGGTTTGTGTGTGTTTGGGGGGGGGGGGGGGTTGTATGGTTGTATGGGTTCTGCGGTGTTTGTGGATGTTGATGGATTTATTAGACAATGCTCAAGCAGCAAATAACATAAAGCTCAGTGTGTCTTTGTGTGTGTGTGTGTGCTAATGGGTCAATTTATAACAGGAAAACAAAAACATCTACATTTAACATGGTCTTTCCTCCTGACGTTTGGTCACAATCCCCTTATCCAAAAAGCTGTAAATTTTTTTTTTTAAATAGTACAATTTAGAGCGTAAAAAAGTAAAGCCATTTAAACATACTATTTTTACCCTCTAAATTTTATAATTTTTCAAATACTTCAAATTAAGTTGTATTTGATGTACGCATTTTTAATCATTTATTATTCCGAACGGTGCGCTTTCAAACATCTATTAAAGGAAGGTTTTACAGTACGTTTTTTTTTTGTGCACTCATATATATATATATATATATATATATATATATATATATATATAAGAATGAGCTAGGCTGACCATAAAGCCAAAGAGACGTAACTATGTAATTACGTTCGGATTCTTAAAATCAAAAATAGAGATTCTCTAAAATTTTACAGAAATGGAATGAATTTAATTGCGCAAAAAATATTATATATCCGCTTTTGTTTTTGTAAAAGTTTAAGTATAATTATTATAAATTTCACATACTTATTGAAATATCAATATAGAAACTATTTTAAGTATTTATCGGCGTTTTTAGTGCGTTGTTAATATTGCGGTTTAACATTTAAATTAATTTCTTATAAATAATCACGCTAATGACATCATAGCGCGAATTGCCTGTTTAGGGAAAGCTCTAGGTTGTATTTTTTTAAAATTTAATGACGGTGCGTGACAAAATTGTTAATGTATTTTTCCCTTTCTTAAAAGTAAAATTAATAAACATAATTGATTGCTTTTTAAATTGTTAATATCACACACACAAATCTAGCTATGTATTTTTTTTTAATTTAATAGGTTTTTACTTTTTTTCAATCCAAAGATATTCTTCTATTAAAACTTAACCTTTAAATGTACTTTTAATGAGAAATTGCCGATTACGTAAATCGGTGCAGCTGAACTCCATAACCAAACAACATTCACTAAGGCACATATCACTCATCCAAATAAGAAAAAACCATAAAAAGTTCCAAAAAAAAAATGTGTGGTTGTATACGTAGGGGGCTACACTCCTGTAGATGATTTTATTAATTTTTAACTGGGGTTTGGGGGGGGGGGTGTCGATAATTGCATTTCGCCCCAGGCTGCATAAGACACGACTCAGAATAAAGGAATAAATTTGATAAATAATTAACCTTCTTATGTACACATATATCGGGTGGAGGATGCAGGGGGGTTTATAGTTTTACTTGGATGACACTATCTTTAAATCCTATGATATTACAGTTGTAAGAAAGAGATGCTGCACGACATTTCTACAAATAAAAATAGGTTTACCAATTAAGAAAATCAATGGCGTTAACAAATCATGGGTACACGTACATAAGTATACCCATGAATATCAAAACCCAATAATTTTACACACGTAAAAGTTTTACTTTGAAAAATGGATATGCATTAATATTTTCTTTCCAAAAAATGAAACAATATTTTTGTTTTTACATCCAAAGCTGTTACAACCGTTATAAATGTTACAGAGATTGTTGTTTTTTATAGATAAAATAACTCTTTGTTTTAGGATTTCCCGATAATATAGTAGAAAACAAAGAAAATCATATTCTTTGAATATACGGAAATACTTGTAACATTTTAAGAAAATAAAGTTCATTGATTTGGGGTTGAACATTATATTAGAACTGTTACGTAGTTCAGGAGCGTGCATGAGGGGAGCTTTGGCGCAAGGAGAGGTTTACAGTCCTTGGGGTTCTTTTTAAAAAACATGTTTTGCCAACTTTATTATAGTAGATGTGTTTGGGGAACCGGATAATCGCACGATTGTGATTTAGCTCACTATCGGCATTTAATAAAACTACGTCACTGAAATTTGTGGGTGTATTTTATGAGCAGCTTTCCAATAGCATTTAAAAAAAAAAAAAAAAAAAAAAAAATTTGTATATTCATTATAAGTTTTTAAATGCCACACGCAATAACTTTCGATCTGGATTTCGTTACCGACATCAGATAATGACACGATGATGTTACAGTTGACAACGGAACAAGACAATGAACAATGACACACAACACAACGTCATGCCGGTATCCATCAATATGTCAATGGTAATTTTTTTTTAATTATTGGTAGGACTTAAAATTTAAAATAAAATAATTCACTATCAACAAGATCTCCAATGTTCATCCTTTTATCCTTCTGGTATAATAACGGCACTACATACTAGAGAAATATGTCTGCTTGTACCGCGTGCGTTTCTATATGGTTTGATGGATCTTGATCAGGCTTGGGGTACATAGTTATTACAATTCACTGCAGTTAGATATTAAAGATTAAGCTCTTTTGGACCAGAGCACAAGAGTAAAAATGTAAGATGCGCCATCTTCGCAAATTCGTTCCGATTTCATGGCATGAATTAGAGAATTTAACTTATCTTAATATTTTTTTTTATATATCTGAATTAGTTTTTACATTGGCCCTACCTTAGGATTATCTAAAATGACCCCTTTTGGAATGGGAATCCTATTTTATTTTAATTGAGAAAATGCCAGTTTACATTTGTTAATTTCATTTATTTATTTTTTTGTGTGGGGGGGGGGGATGTTAAAATAAGGCATCCATTAAAAGTTATATTTGTCTCTAAATCATGCTAATTGGCTGTGTCCAGATTGAACAGTAACTCACGAGAGCTTGGTCCCAAATTCAAGGTTTTAATTTTAATTGAATTTGTTACTAAACAGACATTATTTGATACAAGGTATAGACCTTTCATTATCTTGGTTGGTAATTTTTAGATTAGTTCATTATCATATTCTTGTAGGAAAAGTCACCATTTTGATTTTTTTTACAACTCGATTAAAATCGGTTGTAAGGGAACCACTTTCTTTGCATAACTCAGAAAACAGACGAGAGTTCAGTACATTCCCTGTAATAAAGTTCACTGCTGCAATCACTTTATTGAGTACATTTTTCAACTCACCAGGCATGTCAACATTTAAGACGTGGTGATGCATGGAGCAGTGTGTAACAATGATGTTTTGGTATTTGTACTTAACTACAGTCTGGAAACCAGAAAGGCAACTACGCACAGCTGGAGCACCGTCAGTACACATGCCAATGATACGTTCACGTTTGATACCAGGCGCCTCAAAGAATCTGCGCATTTGGTCAAATATTATATTTTTTGCATTTGTTCAGGAGCGGAGAGTTCCGAAAAAAAAATATCATCTTCCAGCTGCTTGTCATTTTTATATCGTAGGCCTACGTGGACGCAAATATGGGCTTAGTTGACGACATCCATCATTTCACCCAGCTGGATCGCAAAGAACTTGGTAATCGATTTCTGCATCTTCAACAGTATGTTATCAGACATCTCCGCTATTATATATAACCTCCTAACAGTATCCTTTGATAAGGAAACATGCTGTAGCTTCTCAAGTTCAGAACCTCACAGCTCCTTCAATATGATATAATGTTTGCAGCAAGGTAATGCCAACTGTTCTCCGATGCTGTGGGATTTCTAGGCGGCAGATAACATCTTTGAAACTTCACAGGATATTGTGGAGTGTTCAGACCTTGGTAGTCGACCTGTGTGTACAGGTGTGGGGGGGGGGGTATCCCACATCACGGTAACGGACCAACGGTTAGGGTCCATTCAACGGCAGGTGGTCTTTACAACAGATTTTGTTATCAGTCCGGACCTGGCGGATACCGTCCAACTGATTAAACAAAGGGTCAATCGTGTCAGATTGCCCGGGACGACAATTGCGGTGCTGGTTTATGACCTATTACGCGGTGTGAGACATCCGAATGGGATCGGGGCTCTGGGAAGAAATCTATAGGGACGTGGGACTTATAAAAGGGGACAGTTAGACGGGACTACAAGTCAGAACTCAGCCGGACAGGAAAGTAGAACAGACGAGAGAAACCCTGAACGAAAAAGATAGAGTCGAACCGGGACAGTCGGAGTTGAGTACGACAGAGAGAGAGAGAAAGTGAATTCAACGTAGGAGACAATAAAAGTTCAATGACTATAACCATCGTTGAGTTGTCGAATTTGTGCAGTACGAGAGACGGACGAGGTTCTTTACAATATATTTAGACAAGCCTTAATGTTCTGCGAAAAATGTGATCGTGTCAATCCAGCCTGGATTTGTGCAATCGTTCGGCTTGGCGTTTAGAGAAATCGACGTCTTTGTTTATTTCGTCCCACCACTACTAGTCCCGACCGAAGGGTGGTAACGCAACACCTCCCCTCCGGAGTGGAAGCAAACCCGTCCTGACCCTCGGAGAGTGGACTGCGGACGCTTTAAACGCAGCGTCCTCGGTCGACCGGGCTTCCCCTATGCTAAGGGGGGAGTTCCCGGCGTCCTTCCGCACGGGCTGGCGTCGGGGAGACCTTCAGTGCGCTGGCTTGTATGGGGGAGCGCCGGGGGGCATTAAGAGCTAGCGCTCGACGGCCCACCGACGCCATCTCCTATGTGACGTTTATTGGGTTGGGATGCCTCGTTTTCCGAGTGACTCTTTAACTTGCCGGGCTGTAAAGAAGTGGATACTAACAAACACACCAGAACACAAAACACTCTGTGGTTTCTCTTCCCCACTAGACTTTATTACAGTAAATCCAAATTCCAAATATGAAACGCATAATCTCATTAACTTTTTTTTTGGAGGCACCATAATCTGAAAAAGCTAATTTACATGTTAAAATATTAAATACAAATTAGTAGTTTATGATTTTTAAGTTAAAAATTTCAAAATTATATTAAGAAGACCAATTATTTAAGACGAGTCATACCAGAAGCGTAATATATATATATATATATATATATATATATATATATATATATATATATATATATATATATATATATAAGAGATAATAGAGCATCCAAAGTATAACTAGCCTCATTTATAGAAAAGAAACTCTAAACAAAACGAAATGGAGTCGATAGGCTGTAATGCATATAAGAAAGATAAAGAATGGCTTTTTTTTTACACGCAATCTTTCTCTTGCCGTGGATTGTGAAAAGTAATTTGACAAGAGAGCGTTTGCAGACATATGCTCAGCCTAACTCACTCTTCCATCCTCTAGTGAGCTCAAAGTTTAGCTCTTAGTTTCTAAGAATTGTTACGCAGGCTTTTGGATGTGCGAGAGATAGTAATTGAAACGTCTTAGATTGGCCAGCCTCACAATATGGGAAAGATTTCTGGGAACACAGTGGGCTTGGATCTTCGGCGCACACGCTGCTGGATTCAGAGAAAGCAGTGTTGCTTAAACACTACACACCATACTAGTGGTTCTCAAATGTTAGTGACCATACCAAGTTTCACGGAAACTAAATTGGACTGCTCCACGGGGAAGTAGCAACAAGAGGCAACAATCGCAAAAAGCCCAAAATTGCAATTAAGTGACCCCTTCACGGTCCCCTTGAAACCGCTTCCAGGTCCCCTAGAGGACCGCGGAACCGATTTGAGAGAAATTCTTTCATAGAGTATATTTGACACATCTTTTACTAAATCAATTAACAATGTATTTATAATAAATATTATGAATCAAAGATGTGCCAAGTTAAATTACAGTCATAGTGTGTGTTCTACTAGTGACTGCCCTCAAAATGGAATATGTAGGAGCTTTGTTGCCATGGGGCCAGTGTATAGTGGTGGGGATTTGATGGGGGCCAGTATCAAGTCGTGTTGATTTGATGGGACCAGTGTCAAGTGGTGGGGATTTGATGGGGGCCAGTGTCAAGTGGTGGGGATTGGATGGGGGCCAGTTTCAAGTGGTGGTGATTTGATGCGACCAGTGTCAAGTGGTGGTGATATGATGGGGGCCAGTGTCAAGTGGTGGTGATTCGATGGGGGCCAGTGTCAAGTGGTGGGGATTTGATGGGGGTCAGTGTCAAGTGGTGGTGATTTGATGCGACCAGTTTCAAGTGACGGGGATATGATGGGGCCAGTGTCAAGTGGTGGTGATTCGATGGGGGCCAGTGTCAAGTGGTGGTGATTTGATGGGGGCCAGTGTCATGTGGTGGTGATTTGATGGGGGCCAGTGTCATGTGGTGGGGATTTGATGGGGGGGGGTCAATTTAAAGTGGTGGAGATGTTATTGGACGAATATTAAGTGGTTGCGATTCGATGGGGCCCATGAAAAGTGGGGGACATGAATCGTCTAATTTTTTTAATGCACGCACTTGTAATGTATAAGTACATAAATTATATCTCTATTACACCGTGAACATTTTAAAATAGAAATGGCTGTACATACAACGAGTTAAAAGAAATAAAAGAATATGTTTAATCTTTAAATCACTAAGATGGGTTCGTGCTAGGAATCTAGTAAGTAGAGGACTAAACGTCACGACCAGGAAACCACACTGGCGTTGACTCTCCTTTCATCTCGGAATGTTTATTGTGAGTTCCAGATACTTTGGTGGAGATTTAAGAGGGGCAAATAAACACAAAGCTGATCTACCTCAGTTGTTGTTTTTTTGGCGTTGGGTTTGGTGAGCGCTGTCATGCAAGGTTCTAGCAGGGCAACTTTTGTTTTTGGCGGCACGCGTCCTTTCAACAAACCAGATGTTGTGGGGCGAGGTTAAAGGAGGGGGTTTGTGGGTGGGTAATATATAAGAAGGCAGTTACGGGCATTAATGGGACGTGCGAAAGAGTAAGTGTGTGTGGATGAGTCAGTGGGGGGAAAAAGCATCGTTATATGACTAGGTAGTCAATCTTCATGACATAGGTAACATTGTACAATGTAAACTGGTAACTTCGTAGCAGGACATGGCTACCTTTTCGATGTCATTGATAGCATTGTATCATGACATCAGTAACTTCGTTTCGTGACGTTTGCCAGTTAGTATTTTTAGATTTTGTAGTTTTTAACATTTGACAAATTTTATTTATTTTTCATTTCAACATTGTGCTTTTGTCGATTTTAAGTATTAAAAACTTAAAGTTTAACAATATTTTCAATAAGAATATGCCGTTTAAGCCTTTAAACTCAACCTGGACAATACTGCCGTGAACTCGACATCGATCGAAAGCTTCAAGGCTGCCCTGGCATCTGCTAGGAGCCGTTAGAATGGCAACATCGCTTCCCCAACCGTTGCACATATGCCAGTATATGGATGCAACAACGTACCGAACCAGAACCAGAAAATTGATAGCCAAATACCGAATTGAACTTTGGAATACATTAATACATTATTATAATGTTTAAATCAATATCCAAAATCTTTCAACAGTCGGCCTTATGCGTAAAACGAATTTTTTTAGAAGATGTAAAATAATTAGTGGTAAAAGGAGGCTAGAGCTTTAGAATTTTAATAAAGTTAAGGGGCGTGCAAAAGATGTGTGGTTGCGTACGGGCTACCGTCTAGTGAATGATTTTATTAATATTTCTTAAACACTGTGTGTGTGGGGTGGGGTGGGGGGGGGTGATATTTTCATTTTGCCCCAAGCAGTACAAAATTCGCCCAAGAACGATGGAGGGAATTCAATAAATAATTTATTTTCTTCTGTAACAATATATTGGGGGGAGAGGGTGGGGTTGTAGAGTGTGTTCATTTTAACGTGGGTGACAATATCTTTAAATCCAAAGAGATTAGAGTCGTGAAAAAGAGGTGTTACATTTTCTTTTTAAAAATTTATATATATATATCATTCCAATTAATAAAATATAGTTCAAGGGCGTTGACACACCGTGGGTATATTTACTTCTGTGTACCTGTGCTTCCAAAAAACATCTCAAAACCAGTGGCGTAGTGAGGAGGGGGGCAAGGGGGGCAACATGCCCGGGCGCTACTCATAAAGGGGCGCCAAATGGTATTTTTTACAATAATATTGTATGGTTTTCGAATAGGGGGGGCGCTAAAAAGGTATTGGGGGCGCTAAAAAGGTATTGTGCCCCGGGCGCAAGTTAAGCTCGCTACGCCACTGCTCAAAACCAAAACATTTTACCCACATGAAAATTAAATCTTAACAATTTGTTTTGCTTAAAAGTTCATGGGCGTGGAAAAAAAGGATGGATTCAGATTTTCTTTCAAATCGTGAAAATGTATTTATTTTGTTTCCCCTTTGCCTAAAAGTAAGTTACATTGAAAAAAATGAATGCAAATTTCTATGTGATTAATAATATATTTTTTTTTTAAAAATTGAAGGCTGTTACGAGATTCTTCTTTAGATAAAAGAAATCTGATATTTTCCGATAATATAGTTACTAAGTCTATATTTTTTAAACATAATAATAATAATTAATAATTTAATAATATTTTTAAAATAAGCACCGTTGACTTTTTTCAGGCATGTGAAATGAAACCTCAAGACACAGCGACACGCCATTCTGAATTTTATAATAAATCGGACACAGTGTCACAAGATGCTTCTGTAGTATCGAGGCCTGATGTGGACAGAATCAAATAAATCGGACAAAGTGTCACAAGATGCTTCTGTAGTATCGAGGCCTGATGTGGACATAATCAAATAAATCGGACAAAGTGTCACAAGATGCTTCTGTAGTATCGAGGCCTGATGTGGACATAATCAAATAAATCGGACACAGTGTCACAAGATGCATCTATAGTATCGATGCCTGATGTGGACAGAATCAAATAAATCGGACAAAGTGTCACAAGATGCTTCTGTAGTATCGATGCCTGATGTGGACAGAATCAAATAAATCGGACAAAGTGTCACAAGATGCATCCGTAGTATCGATGCCTGATGTGGACAGAATCAAATAAATCGGACAAAGTGTCACAAGATGCTTCTGTAGTATCGATGCCTGATGTGGACAGAATCAAATAAATCGGACAAAGTGTCACAAGATGCTTCTGTAGTATCGATGCCTGATGTGGACAGAATCAAAAAGGATCAGAGTTAAAAGTTAAAGATGATGAAAGAAACAATTCCAGAACTTTAAAGCATAAGGTAGTTCCTGTGCAGGGAACGAGCAAAGATACACGTTGGTCAGTCTTCATCTCCTGTGCTATGTAAGTATACTTTTAGTACAACAACTAATGGTACGGTAAATACATTTTATTTTTTTGAAAATAAGTCTGTTGGAGCAAAATTCAAACATAATTTAAACTTTTCTAACATTTAATTTTTTGAATGCTTCTTTGGACGAGGACAAAAACCTTCATTGTTAGGGATTATACTATATTTATGCATACGTTTATTGCTTCTGAATCTGTACCATACACTTTCGATGCATTCACATAATGTATTATTAGTATTATCAGTTAACCACTTAAGTCCATGTTACATTACTGTATGGTTATGGTTATTGGACATCAGAAGAGTTTAGGAAAGGAAAACAAATCGATGCTTTAATGAGTTTCCTGTGTTATGTATGAGTTACCTCTGTTATGTATGAGTTATCTGTGTTGTGTATGAGTAACCTGTGTTATGTATTATTTTTACTACAGCAGATCGAGAGATAAACCACATTTTTAACATAATAATTGTAGTTTTAAAAAAAAACTAGCACTGTAAATGATTTATGCATTGTTGATAACATCTTAATTGTTGTCATTAGTGTCACTTTGTTTTGAAAAGAAAAATGCAATATAAATGTCTACTCTACCAGGAGATAATTTTTTTTTAAAAAATCATTATTATAATTTCAGCCATAAAGCCTGACAGAGTTTTAAGAATTGCCAGACAGTGGTTTGACCATGGGACAATAAGACCAGAGAATGGAGAAGGAGACAGGAAACGAGTGACATCTGCAGAAATCTTTCACGTGCAGAGCCAATCCTTATGGAAGAAAGCTGAAGTAAAGAAATTTGTAACAACAACAAATGCATTTAAAATAAGTTGCACCAAGATACTCTTTATCAAGCCTGACAGACTTGAGGTAGCAGCATGCAGTCTCCTTAAAAAGGGGGGCAAACGGGGACAATCTTGAACCAAACGTTTAGAAGTCAAAGAGCTTTATCACCAATGTTAAAAAAAAAAGATGTCCTTTGTCTCCTCAGTGCTGTAGGTGGCGATGACAGAATACGGGCTATGTACAAAAACTACACCGCAATCCATTGCAGATGCTGCACACTGAGAATCGGACATTTCCTAATTTGCTATTTTAATTAATTTTTTTCCTAAATTTAAATAAAATTATTAGTGAATTTAACATTATTTTTTCTTTCCTTTTTTTAAAGAATTCATATTTATAAAAACTAATTATGTATACATTATAAAGTAGTAGCAGTCTATAGAATACACTATTAAAGGGGATAGTAGCAGTCTATACAATACACCATTAAAGGGGATAGTTACAGTCTATACGTTACACTATTACATTCTGTTGGACAGAAGGGCTAATCATTTACAATTATATATTGTATTTTATAAAATTAAATTTAAATTTGGTATGTAGGTAGTTTTTAATTTATAAAAAAAAATTGAAATATTTGTTACTGGGGATGTTATCCTTCTAAATGGATACACAGCATTTTCAAACCAAAAATAAAACCAAGTAAATAAATACATATTTTTTTTGACCTACATTTCAGTTGTCATCTTAGTCTAACTTATATTTTGAATTTATTCCAAAATTAACAAAGAATTTTCCGAAAACTTGAGCCATCGTTATGTAGGGGAAAATAGTTGAATATCTCAACACAAAAAATGGATAAACAGCATTTTGAAAATCAGCTCTTCATAGATATATATATATATATATATATAAATATATATATATATATATTATATATATATATATATATATATATATATATATTATTCATAAATATTTTATACAAATTTCCCATCACAAGATGATCATTTATTTACACACACACACACACAAGTATAATTGTTTCTATGGTAAAGTTGTAAAAGAAAAAAACAATAGAATTATTAGCAAAGTAAACGGATCGTTTTGTTTGCTTGTAATGTTTTTTTTTTGTATCTGTGTGTTGATGCCGCCATCTCAAGCCATCCCAAATTAATGCTCCTTTCATAATCTTTCAATGTGCCTGGCTAGTGTCACCACGAAGAAAATGACCACTGTCTGAAGAACTGTGTTTGCTCCAAATGACCACGATGCTGTTAAACAAATCAATACATAGGATTAATTTAGTCATAGTAGAAAGAAACATTAGAGGAATATAAAAACTTACTTAAGGGTTAGGGTTCAGATACTGGAGAAACATTAGAGCATAGAATAACTTACAATAGGATTAATGGTTAGGTTGTAGTCACTGTAGAAACATTATATGATAGTATAACTTACTCTAGGGTTAGGCTAAGGGTTTAGTCATTAGAGAAACATTAAATCACATAATAACATACTATAGCCTTAGGGTTGTGCTGAAATGAATTTTTCAAAGATGTTTTTCAATTTGCAAACCAGGTTCTTGCCATTCTACCATCCAGATGTACACCATCCAAAATGTCTGACTAATATAAAGGTGTACATCAGCTGAATTTCTGTCTAATTTAAAATTGTACCACCGCTAAATATATGTCTAACCAAAAGTGTTAAAACGATTAGGTGAATCTGGTGTACAACTATCTGTATGCCATTCAGGTAATAGAAAAAGTGTACGCCTATCTGCCCTTTCGGGTGTACACTAGTTAAGTGTATGCCTACAATCCAGATGTACAATAACTATTTGTCTACCAGCTCTCGTATCCCCGAATTCAGAGTGCAGATCGATTAGCGACCACGTTTAAGCCGTTAGGAGAAAAAGGCTGGTCACTTTTGTTGTTAAAGTCGCAGAGCTTTAAAGAGTGACCACTTTGGGTGGCCTGTTTATACAACAAACTTGCTTATTGGAACGGAGATGAACGGACACACTATTTAAGGATCTTTACGTCACCCCCACGCCCCCCCCTTTTTTCCGAATCCTGCCGATGGTCGCAAAGTAAAACTTGCAGTAATTAAATTTGATGACTGAGGAGGATCAGCAGGCACGTCATTTGGGTTAGGGCGGGGTAGGTCATTAGTCGTTTCCCCCCCCCCCCCCCATTGAATTTGCAAGTTTTCTTTAAATTGCTATGTACTGTGGCGCCTCCAATAATAAACAACTTAACAAGCCGACCAAGGTTAGATTTTTGCCCCCCCCCCCTCCCCCCAAATTTTCTGGGGAAAAAATGAAATGATGCCCCTGAATCAGAATCTTCACACAAACACACACAAATTCTATGCGTTCACTTTCAAAGAGATACCTTGCTTTTCAAGAAACTTTCCCCCCCCCCCCGCCCCCGCCCCAGACACACACACAGACACACACCAATGTTCATTTCAAATTAGATTGAGATCTCTTATTTTGACAGTGGATATCGCCGTTAAATAAAATGTTTTTTCATTCGTTTAAAAAAAGCTACCATGACCAAAAAAATGACGTAGGTAGGCGAAAAAGGGGGGGGGGCGAAAACAGCCTCATTCCTGGCCAACTCCGGAGAGTTTTCGTGGAATGTGGGGGCAGAAAAATTCTTGGCTCGCCACGGGGTGGCATTATACCCTAGCTACGCCTCTTCGTGGCAATGTTCAGAAAGGGATTTTTTTCCCATGATTCACCATTTTCATGTACCAAAACGATACCACCAATCTTAAAGTCGATGCTCACAGTTTCTAAGGCATTCCTTGCCTCCTCCACTTGACATGGACAAGACAGTTCCAGGCGCTGACCATCGGTTGCTTAAAAAAAAAGGAATTGGAAAATAGAAATTTAAGGAGAACTATATATTCGAAATAATTAAATACCAAATCTTTAATTATTTCGAATTAAATTTATATGAATAACTGGATTGTGTTTGCGTGGGTTGTCAGGGCCCCGGGACAATAAAAAAAAGTATTGCCCTCACTCCCCAAAAGAAGAACTATTTTTTAACTCTTACATCAAAATTTGATTTTTTTAAAAATATAAATTCAATTCAATTAATTCAATTTGTTTGGCTTTCTTCCCAGTGCCGAATGGGTTGACATTTCTGTTACCAAAGATGGGTTGGCATTTATGTTACCAAAGATGGGTTGGCATTTCTGTTACCAAAGATGCGTTGGCATTTCTGTTACCAAAGATGGGTTGGCGTTTCTGTTACCAACGTTTCTGTAACTGTTGTAACAGAACGCACTGTATCACTGATTCCTGGGACATGCTAACCGGTGTTGACCACCTTTTAAAAAAGAGGTTCGGTGATTAAGATATGTAAACTGTTTAATTTGTGGATCTACGTGTAATAGGGAAAAAGTTATACAATGGGATGGGAAAGATGGTGTGGTTCTGGAGAGAGATGACGAGGTTTAGAGGTTTTTCATGGTTCTTATAATCCATGACTACAATTTTAATATAATAACTGGTTTTCTTGCTGTCCAATTTGCTTTTTGCCTCACCACCACTCTTGCCCCACGCCCCACTACTTTTCTCTCTCTCTTACTCTCGTTGTATAAAACCATCTGGTGAAGATAAAGTGGCTGTAGGTACGGTCTTCCCCGGATGGCTTCTTTTAGGAGAGAGGGATCATGTTCAATCCACTTTATGAATGGCTTAAGTATTTAATCTATATTCTGCATGTTTTGTGAGTTTCAATTACCCATTACGTTTTTGTTTTCGATGATTTTGTTTTTAAAAAACCCTCTTGATATTTTTTTTTAACCTAAATAGAAAAATATCCCATTTAAGTTAAGTTAATCCATGATTACAATTTTATAACTGCAAAAATAATAAATGGAAGAACTCGTTTTCTGACAGTCTGATTAGCTTTTTGCCCCTCCACCAATCTTGCCCCCCTACACCTTTCCCTCTGTAGAAAACAACCTGGCGTAGAAAGAGTGGGTTTAGGGTCGATCTTCCCTTGATGGCATATTTTAGGAAGGATCGGTGATTTTCGATCCACTTTATACATTATATAAATGGATTGAGTCTTTACTGCATATTCTGAATTTTATATGACTTTCAATTACCCATTACCTTTTTGTTTCGTTGATTTTGTTTTTTTTAAAAACCTTCCTGGTATTTGTTTAACCTAAAAGGAAAAAGTCACATTTAAGTAAATGACTTCACCTACTCTGTCATCACGACACATCCGTGTTCAATGAATTGCTGCATCATCTCAAGCGAGGCCTGAGGTTGGTCGTGGGGCGTCTGATGACCCGCGCCTTTCACCACGACACGACAAAACTGACCGGTCTTGGAGTAGAATCCCCTCAGCTGACCTTCCGCTGAACGCCACACTGAGCGATGGGTCGTGTTGTACTCGGCCTGGTGGCGCCACGGTGTCGTGAGGAGCGCCGACTCGACCATCACGGAACTGATGATGGCGTCGTAATCCCCAGTAAAGATGAGCACCTTGTACTTGTTCATCAACTCCGCCATTTCGGATTTGAGGCTAACGAAAAAGTCACCGTCCAACTTGTCCTGGACGTCATAGTTGATGACGTGGAACGTCCTGTTACCCGCGTGCACGGCGTCACGAATGCGGGGCGTGTTCATGAACACGTTGACCAACGTATAGTCTGCTGGGCGTCCCGTGACGTAGTTGTCATAAGAGTCGATGCCCAGATTTTTATACAGTTTACCGAGTCCATCAGTAAGTTTGGCATTTGTGAGTTCGCCGGCTTCAAAGTGTTGAATAACATCCAAAATGTCTTGCCTGTAATCATTTTTCTGAGCGTAGCTAATCGCTCCAACGCTGTAAAAATAATCGTACAAGTAGTGCATTTGAACGGGTGGGTCAAAAAATGGACCACCAATGTAGACCCCGGTTAAGGGTATGTCTGTCCTGTTTTCCTGAAGTTGTTGATCGATGTAATGAGCGATGCTGGGAACGTATTTGCCTGCATAGGACTGACCGCCAATGTAAAGTTCCCTCTGTTTATATTCTGGGAACATTTGGTAAAACTGTTCTATAAAGGAATAAAGATCCTTGGCTATAGCTTTTTGGGTTGACCTGTGGCCAGCGTCGCCACTCTCTGTAAAGCTGTAACCTACATCCACAGGGTTATCGATGTACAACATGGCAAAAGGATCCGACCAAGAATATTCTCGTTTTTGAAAGTCTGTACAGCCAGATCGAAGTTCCAGTGGCCCATTCTCCCAGAATAGGCCCAACATTGAGGACACGCCTGGGCCCCCATTTAGCCAAATCAATAAAGGGGCGCTGGCGTTGAGTGCCGATGGGAAAAACCAAAAAAACAAATGGTTCTTCAAATGTTTGTCCACTGTAATGTACCCTGAGTAGCTCTTCGGAATCGTGACGACAGTTGTATTTTTCAAAATTACTCGGCTGTGACTCCGTGCTTCCTTGATTTGGTCTTTTTCTAGATACGGTGTTAGAAATAACGGAACACCTGCTGAAACATTCTGCAGCAAGGTCAGCACTCCCAGCAGGCTAATCGCGATTGTCGGGAAAGATGGCCCCATATTTGGAGGTTCTGTGGACATAAATAGATTTTTTAATGTTTTGCGTCATGTTTCCACTCATCCCTAACTTTCCTGATAAAATGAAATGTATGGTTTAATAAGAATTTTTTTTTATAATAGCAACCAATACAGCTATATTATATTATTGCAACCATAAATTATTATGTGATAATATAAAACAAAATATATATGAATATCCACCGATATCCAAAATGTGTATGTATACCACCGATATCCAAAACATGTATGTATATCCGTCAGTGGCGTAGCGAGCTTAACTCGCGCCCGGGGCACAATACCTTTTTAGCGCCCCCAATACCTTTTTAGCGCCCCCCCCCCATTCGAAAACCATACAATATTATAGTAAAATATACCATTTGGCGCCCCTTTGTGAGTAGCGCCCGGGGCATGATGCCCCTCTTGCCCCCCCCCCTCACTACACCACTGATATCCGTCTATTATTTCAAAAGGGCTTACGAAACGTATTATCACCGGTACCAAGTTTGGCCTAGATGCAACAATTTACGTAGATGCGGGCATTGTTACCCATGCCCTTTTGTATAGATGTGTCTGTTATAAGGAAAATAAATTTTGGAAACATCAAAAATATAATTAAACCTGCTTCAGTAACATTTGAGGACATCATAGACATTTATAGAAGCATGAAATGGAGATTTATATGTTTGTAGCCGGGTCGTGAGTGACTGGCCGTTTCAAGTGTTTATGTAGAAACTTTTTAAAAAATCAGATCCCTAGAGCTATAGCTTTATTGGTTCTGAGGACTATAGCTTTATTGGTTCTGAGGACTATAGCTTTATTGGTTCTGAGGACTATAGCTTTATTGGTTCTGAGGACTATAGCTTTATTGGTTCTGAGGACTATAGCTTTATTGGTTCTGAGGACTATAGCTTTATTGGTTCTGAGGACTATAGCTTTATTGGTTCTGAGGACTATAGCTTTATTGGTTCTGAGGACTATAGCTTTATTGGTTCTGAGGACTATAGCTTTATTGGTTCTGAGGACTATAGCTTTATTGGTTCTGAGGACTACAGCTTTATTGGTGCTGAGGACTATAGCTTTATAGGTGCTAAGGACTACAGCTTTATTGGTGCTGAGAACTATAGCTTTATTGGTGCTGATGACTATAGCTTTATTCGTTGCTGAGGACTACAGCTTTATTGGTGCTGAGGTTAAGGGCTAGCTTCATGAGCTTGGGACTTAGACTTAACGAAAGACACATCTTAACATGGCCAGTAATGGACAGGAATCGCCCCCATTACAACAACATAATAAAATAATTCTCTACAACACAAACATCAAACAATGCGCATGGCTTCTTCCAGAGCGGCCGTATACAGAGAAATATAAAAACCCAATATATATAGGCCATACATAGACACCATGACGTCAGCGTCACGAGTTTTTCATAGGTCAAACACGGGGCAGGAATTACTCATGGGGTGTGTGGGTGACCCAACAAAGCCTCTACGACCCAGCATACGCCTGTGTGCTACTTTTTAACGTTAAGTGGGTGAGTACATGCCTGGGCTTAACAGTTACGACAGTAGCATTCGGGGTGAGTTGATTTTTTTTCCTGTAGGGTGACACACTGCCTCATAATCGTAAACCATTTTTTAATCGGACATTCTAGAATAAGATGTTTCAACAACAAAAAAAACGTTTAAAAAATATATTAACCGATTACGGGGGAATTCCATGGGAAAAGTATACAAATCTTCGACTAAAGTTTCCAATAACTGGAACAATATAGAAATAGCTGGAAAATATTTTTTTTTTTTTTTAAATTAACCTTCAAATAATTGGTACGAACGACTTTTTCTTTATTTTTAATTATTTTTTGAGACTTAAATGTCTAAAAAAAATGTCATAATTCTTTTGTTTTCCATTATGGTTACAACTAGGACCCTCTTTGGGAACACGTTCTTTGAAGTGGGGTTTTAATTATCACTAAGATAGGGCTCCTAAATAATTTATCAGATAAATAGCCAAGTAACAACTTTTTTTTTAAAAAAGGTTTCACATAAAAACGGTTTAAAAATGAAGGAGATGTATATAAGGAAAATAAGATTAGTATCTTAAGCTCTGACACATGTGATTATTATGAGCTCAAAATCCTCCAATTTTTCAAAACAGACTTCGACCAAGTTTCGTCTATATCTGTCTATTAAGTGTCATTTTATTTATATAGCTCATTTAAACAAAAATTATTTCATATTTTATAGAGTATTTTAGGTTGGATAACGAACAAAGTCTTTTTTGTTTTACAAATTGCCCCCATCAAAATCGGTTGAAGAAGAGTACCCCACCCCTTTTTCCAAAAAAAAAAGGGGGGGGGGGAGAACCTTATTATTTTGAAATGCACCGATATTTTCCACGGGACAATGACATGTATTTTTCCAAGTTTGGTCTAGATCTAACAATTTACGTAGAAGATTTCAGTGTAACGTAAACCTCCGTGTATAAGCTTGGCTTGTATAATAGCCATACATTATAGAACCTTCTACACACATCTGAAACTGTAATTGTGCTTCCGAAACATTTGATTGAAAATCCTTGAGACTAATCGGAACATTAAAAATATAAACAGGACAACACTTTTAACACTACGGGGTCAAAATCTGATGTCAGTAACATAAAAAAAAAATTCTAGACAAACTTAATGTGTTTGGAATTAAAGAAGCTTAGACTGAATGCACAAACATGTAAAAAAATTAGTTTTGAAAAATAACATCTAAGATGAATTGAAATTGTTCCGTGTCTAGGACTTGATGCCTTCGAGACATTGCTGTCCTCATAAAATTGATCCATCCATTCAAGAGGGTGTGGTTTAAATAAATACTTATTTGGGGTTAAATCACACACATACAATGCCCCCCCCCCAAATCCACACGCACATCTACCATGACCGTATAATAAAGTTGTAAAAAAAAAAAAAAATTAAAAATAACCCATGCCTGTAAAGTCCTAGGCACTTACGAAGCTTAAAATATTCACGCCCCTGAACAATGTATATATTCTAATGTAATAATTTATTATATATATATATATATATATATATATATATATATATATATATATATATATATATATATATACATATATATAAAGCAAATAGAATATAGCTTATATTTAAAATTGTAAAATGAACTAACCCAATCCTCAAGCCTACACGAAACATCAAGTTGCGATACACAGAACTGCAGCTCGCCTACAGCCAGGTACAGAGATGACGAGTGAACCATCGCCGAGTGCAGCTTCTCAAGTGGCACTGTGCCAAGGCGACGGGGCTGGTTTTCATATAATTTTTTATTGTTGCAATTAACAACAACTTGCGTTAGCTCAGAAAGAGAAAGAGGGAGCTAGAGAGAGAGGGGGGGGGGTGGAAAGAAAAAAGAAGTGGTACATATATGTATATATATATATATATATATATATATATATATATATATATATTTAAAGAGAGAGAGACAGAAAAAAATGTCTACATAAACACACTTGAACCTCACTATAACTCGATAGTTGGGCTCTTAACATTGCATCACCCTGATTTTACTTTTAACAATACATGAAGCCGACGACTTCTCTACTAATGGGCCTTAAAGGTCAGCCAGTCATTCGCGTATCTCTAATAGTGGGCCTTAAAGGGACAGTAGGTCATTCACATGTCTCTACTAGTGGTCCTTGAAGGCCAGTCAGTCATTCACATGTCTCCACTAGTGAGCCTTAAAGGGACAGTCAGTCATTCACATGTCTCTACTAATGGGCCTTAAAGGGACGGTCAGTCCTTCACATGTCTCTACTAATGGGCCTTAAAGGGACGGTCAGTCATTCACATGTCTGTACTAATGGGCCTTAAAGGGACAGTCAGTCATTCACATGTCTCTACTAGTGGCCCTTAAAGGTCAGTCAGAGATTCACATGTCTCTACTAATGGGCCTTAAAGGGACAGTCAGTCATTCACATGTCTCTACTAGTGGCCCTTAAAGGTCAGCCAGTCATTCACATGTCTCTACTAGTGGGCCTTGGAGGTCAGTCAGTCATTCACATGTCTCTACTAATGGGCCTTGAAGGACAGTCAGTCATTTACATGTCTCTACTAATGGGCCTTAAAGGGACAGTCAGTCATTCACATGTCTCTACTAGTGGCCCTTAAAGGTCAGCCAGTCATTCACATGTCTCTACTAGTGGACCTTAAAGGGACAGTAGGTCATTCACATGTCTCTACTAGTGGCCCTTAAAGGTCAGTCAGTCATTCACATGTCTCTACTAATGGGCCTTAAAGGACAGTCAGACATTCACATGTCTCTACTAATGGGCCTTGAAGGGACAGTCAGTCATTCACATGTCTCTACTAATGGGTGCTGGGTGGCCGAGTGGTCTAAACTGAGCAAATCTCAAGTTGATGGTCTGGAGTTCAATCCCCACCAAAGCCCAGCCAAGCAAACACACCACCAGCAGCCCGGGTGGATGGGACCCGCTAACCTTGGACGGAAACTCATCTAAGAGAAGGAAACTCTGAATTCAAACCCGGCGATGGAGTCCCGATAGGCGGATAACATTGATACAATGAAACACTCCGGCAACTCCCGGGTGGATGGGACTCGTTAACCTTGGACGGCAACTCATCTAAGAGAAGGAAACTCTGAATTCAAACCCAGGAGATGGGGAGATGGAGTTCACATGCGCCTAACTGGCAGCAGTGATGCCTCTCGAACATCGAACCTTGTAACGCGCTTCGAGCCTTTGGGGATGAAGCGTGATTTCTCAAATAAACTTCATTATTATTATTATTATTAATGGTCCTTAAAGGGACAGTCAGTCATTAACATGTCTCTACAAGTGGGCCTTAAAGGACAGTCAGACATTCACATGTCTCTACTAATGGGCCTTGAAGGGTTAGTCAGTCATTCACATGTCTCTACTAGTGGCCCTTAAAGGGACAGACAGTCATTCACATGTCTCTACTAGTGGGCCTTAAAGGGCCAGTCAGTCATTCACATGTCTCTACTAGTGGGCCTTGGAGGTCAGTCAGTCATTCACATGTCTCTACTAATGGGCCTTGAAGGACAGTCAGTCATTTACATGTCTCTACTAATGGGCCTTGAAGGGACAGTCAGTCATTCACATGTCTCTACTAAAGGGCCTTGAAGGGTTAATCAGTCATTCACATGTCTCTACTAATGGGCCTTGAAGGGACAGTCAGTCATTCACATGTCTCTACTAATGGGCCTTGAAGGGACAGTCAGTCATTCACATGTCTCTACTAGTGGGCCTTAAAGGGACAGTCAGTCACTCACATGTCTCTACTAGTGGGCCTTAAAGGGACAGTAAGTCATTCACGTGTCTCTACAAGTGGCCCTTAAAGGGACAGTCAGCCATTCACATGTCTCTACTAATGGGCCTTGAAGGGTTAGTCAGTCATTCACATGTCTCTACTAGTGGGCCTTGAAGGTCAGTCAGTCATTCACATGTACCACATGCTTTTTTATAACAGGCAGCTCACTGTTTGTCAATCAGTCACCTGTAAGTAAGTCACTCAAGTTCCCGACACTTACATTTCGCCTGATTTGTATAAGCTCTCGTTTTGGTTGATCGTTTCTTCTAACTTTAAATTAATACGTAAATTAAACCATATTAAGCTGTCAGTGTATTTACCAACTGTCTGGCCTACCCGCATTACAATTTGAGTAAACACGTCTGCAAAGTGACCTACAGATACTGACATATAAATAAATTAAAATAAACAGATCCACTGGCGACTCAGGCTGATGTTCAAGTATTTTATTCAAACGACGAAGAAAGTATGACTTTTAAAATATCTTTGTGTTAATCTTTTTTTTTTGGCTCTAAAATAACTCTAATTTGATATTACATGTAGATGTAGAGTTTAAAATTATTCAGAGATGGGCCCCAAATAAAATGTTTTCTGTTACGTATTGACATATCTGTGATACAGTACATAGTTTCAATCATTCATTGTTTTTAGTCCAGGAGTTTCACAACTATCATACTTTAGTATATACTTAAGTCAACAACTATTTAACATGCATTTCAAAATATTTAATAGGTCACCAAATGAATCAATATGTTTAGCTTTTAAAACTTGTATGTTAAATTTCACTTTTAAAAAATACCTGCAAGATAACTACTTAACTCTTTACATTCCTTAACATTTGTCCTTTATTTCTTGAGATATCTTGTGGCCTTATCAAGGAGTCATTTACTTTTAGAATCCATGTCTAAAGTTTAAGATGTTGCATATCAAATTGTAGGGAAATGCAAGAGGCTTTTATCAATTTTGTTTTTAAATATATGAGTATATAAGAATATAAGTTCAACATTTTGCGGTTGTGAGGGGAAAAAAGAAATTATTTTTTATGAAAATGTGTAATAAATTTTTTGGGGCTCTCATACAAAGAAGAAAAAAAAAGTACTTCTTGGAATATGTTCATAAAAACTGTTTATTCAGAAAGACAATTATTTTTTGTATGTCATATAAAGAGATCAGAACTATGTATTGGGATTAGCCCAAAATCTAAAAGATTTAGTGAAATGTATCAATAAGGAGAAATAATAAAATTAAAATAATTGACACACACACAAAAAGTGTTAATGCTTTCTGTTTTTTATAAACGTTTATTTATTTCTTCAAATGTAATTTTTATAATTGTTTTATATAAATATATATATTGATTTGAGTACTTTTATAGCGCTCATTTCCATGCTATGTTAGCATGCTCACGGCGCTCCGATGTCCTAAAATGTCCTGTCAAGAAATGACACACTGCGAAACGACTGAGTTTGTTTTGAGTGAACAATTTCATCTTCTTAACAGTCCAAGAAACATTCAGATCCAAAAATTTCCAACTATCCAGGAAGATACTTTGAAGAAAACATTTCAAAAATGTGCGAGAGATTTCACTGCTGCCTGTTAGGAAAGTATCAAGTGAACTGGGTATAATGTCAGTAGAAGGAGCAAGTAAGCTTCAATTTATCATCATACGAAAGAAATTATACGCATCTGAAGTCATACATTCAGATTCCGGCAAAAAGTTATTAAATGTAATTTTCAACAAAATGGACACATTCCTAAAATAAATTTTTGCTGAATATCATATTTCTTTATTATTTTGCTCTTGTTGTAATTATTCCGCCATCTTGTCGCAGCCGGAAGTTAAGAAGGAGCTGTTTAGCTTCATTTTATCATCTTACTAGACGAATAATACGTTTCCGGAGACATAAATTCTGATTTTGGCCAAAGTCTTTAGTGTATTTTCCACAGATTTTACCATTTCTTAAATTAATTTTTATCAAAATTTCAGATTTCATTTCTTTTGTGCTCTTGATCTTTTTATTCTGCCATCTTGTTGCAGTCGGAAGTTGTATATATCAATATATTATATCGTTATGTAGACGACGTGTTTACGTCATCTTTCCTCGTGAATGAACTCTAGCGGACCCCAAGCTCTTATTCGTATTGGGTGGGGCTAGCTAAAAATAATCTCTCTTGATCTTGTTTACAGCTAAATCCCATTAATAGTCTGTTTCCTTAGAATTATGTGAAATTATCTGGAGAACACAGGAAAGGAAACCATTGTGTAAGGTCTCTATAGAATAATCAGTAGAACAGACTACGAAAGGGGACGAGCGTTATTTTTGATGGTGTGCTTTGATTTGATCAAGAGATATTTTGAGCGTGTGTTATTTTTGCTACGAGACAAGAGATTTGTTTACTTTGTGTGTGTGTGTGTGTGTATTCCTTTTCATCATTGTACCTTTGTCAACATTGTATATTCTTCAACATTGTACCGGTACAAGCCAATTATTATTCTGTAAGTCGATAGCTTTAATTTACTTCTTTTTGATTTTGTAATTTATCATTAACAAATTAAAATTTATTAATTGTAATTGGCCCTGGTTTGAGAATCGTATTCTTTGTTATAGTATTTAACTTATGGTATCGTCTTTTGTTGCGTACTGTTTTAGAACAAGCCATAAACTTAAATAAGAGATTAATTTCTCCATATAGATAACAGCACGTAACAATATACTTAATTATATGTATAGATACATGCTAAGATCCTACCGAACCCGGAACAAAAATACTGAGCAGTGGTTCTCTACCAATATCTATATGAAGGTTAAAGTTAAAGTCAGTGGTAATAATTTTTATTGTACGACATAATCAACTTGATAATAATCTGTTTTTTATTGATCTTGTGCACTATTTGCATATCTGTAAAGTTTTTAATGCAGGAAGGACTATGTGAATCTGATTATTGCTGATAAGTCAAGCTGTAAAAATTACCATCTTGTTTTAGATCAGGGATAAGAAGTAACACGTAAACAAACAGCATAATATTTACAGTTGAGCTATTTATATCAGCTATCATTGACCAAATGAGAAAAATATCACACTACTCTTGTAAAAACTCTATCGAATGACCCTAAAGTTTTAATAAATTCTTTACATAATTTTCATTTCATAAGGAAAATATATATTTTTTTTTAATATTCTGATTTTACTTTTTACTGTTATATAAAGTTTAAACTAATAATTTATCATTTGAAGAAAAACTAAAATATAATTGTTAAAAATTGTCCCGATTTTAAATAACATTTTAAAAAGGTTTTAATTATATTAAAATTGTTGTAACTTTGTGCCCCTTACCATTGATCTAAATTTGGAGTGTGTTTAAAATGTATAAATTCATATTTGTGAATATTTTTTTTTAAAGTATGGTCGAAGAGATATTGCCGAGAAAAACGAATTTTTGAAGTAAATTATTTTACGGTCAAAGGGAAATAGCCTGGCACTGACAAATTGACACAAATTAAATGGGAACTAACTATTCCAACCTTAAGATTATTTTTTATAAATAAACGATATTCTCCCTTTGACAGAGCTAGCTTTTTTTAAGTGCAAATTTTGGGTGGTAATGTTCCTGATGGATCAGTTCGATAGATGTTGGGTGGTAAAGTGCCTGATGGATCAGTTTATACTAACTTATAACTAATAAGGCCATACAGTATCACTAAAATTGCATCAACTTTTTTTTCTACTTAACATTTGTAATATTTTAAGTAGAAACAAAAGTTATTGCAATATTAGTGATTTTATGAATATTTAAAATATAAAATTAAAATCAATTGAATACAAATAATGAGACATCATGGTGATATTAATATAAATTATTTTATAAATATAAGAATGTTGAATTTTTTTATTTAAGTACGTGGTATTTTACCATGTACCCAAAAAATGGATTTCTCAATGGCAAGCATCATTAGCATAAAAACCATTCAGTTTCTTCAGCTAACTTATCTTACGCCTGTGTGAATGATTGTTAAGAACTAGGCTGGTAATACATGATTGTTGTATATAGTTTTAAGATTAGCATTCTGTGATTGTTTATTTAACTTTAGGTCATTATAAATCAAAAAGGGTCTACTAGTAAGGAAACTGCCATGGTATAAGCTATATACTGGCCTATTATTGTGGTTATAGTAATACTATTAATAACAAATGTGGACTAAAGTTAATTAAGAATGTCAAACTCATACTAGTAGGCGTACTACCATTACTAGTCGTACTCATTGGATAATTTGTTTTTTGTATGTCTGTTCAATATCTGTTGTTTTTTATTTTGTTTATTTTTTTTTTACTAGGCCGCAACCTTATAAATGAAATATTATATATTATCAAGTTTATAATTAACCTAGGCTATATTATAATATATAATAGTTTTAAAAACCATTTAGGACTACCCTAAGATTACTCAACATAGTGTTACATTCTTTTCACTACTGTCACATAGTTGACATATTCGTACTATCTACACGCGTACGTCCATATGGGCTTTTATTATGAGCATGGCTATTTCAAGAAGGGTCTGTTCAGTGTGAAAATGATAAAAGTGATTTTAAATAAATTTGAACAATTTCATCGGTCTATGCTATGAACACTTTTAACTATGAGTATATTTTTATTATTTTGAGCAATCCTTCAGTCATGAAATTTCAATTAATAATTAATTGGTTATCAGAAATGGTATTTAACTTTAACCTTCGAAGGTGTGAGTCACTTGATTCTTTTTTTTAAGGGTTCCCCGACAAGTGCTGCAATAGACTAGGGTGGTCCCTCTTCAAAGTCTAAACCTTTCGAATAGCTTGGCATTGCGGCTCTGTTTATTGTTCCTACCGAGCGAGATATCACGTTCACCCAACCAGGTTTAGTTTAACCCGTCGGTCGGGATACGAACACACACTACATCCTGATCTTGGGCAAATGCTGAAAGATATCACTATGCGTCTTTTGTTCCAATAGGGTCAAAACCCTGGTTAGTGATAAGTTTAGGGTTCAGGTTACATTTAGGTATAAATTTAGGAGATAAATTCGCGAGTCGCGGCAACCAAGATGGCGGCACGCGGTGATATCTCTAAGCATTTACTCTGATCTTAACCAACAAGCCGAGAGACAAACGGATTAAAACATGCTAAGCCATGTCGTATTTTCAAATATTTTAATCGTAGTGCAATCTATTTCCATGGCGGACATTTTGATAAAACAGCTGCAATGTCGTCACGTGAAAAAAAGTAATGGTGTGATTGGTTATCGAATCAAGTAACTAAGTATTTTATCAAATTCTCATTTTAGTCCAGAATTAAACAACTTTTCAAAACAAATTTGTTCGTATACATCCTTTATAAAATGTAATATCGAAAAATGTGGTGTGGTGCTGAAAATTTGAGAAAACACTCATACAAGTAACACAATTCATAAGAATCCCAAGATATATATGTAATTACTGCGGTAGGCTGGCTACAGTTCAATGCCTCCTCTTATTTTTATGTTTTTTATTCTCCGTCATTAGCTCGGTTCACACGTATTCACCATTAAATATAATCACCTGTTCGTTTTAAATGTTTGTAATTTAAACGTATTTCAAAATCAAAGCAACGCGTATGACTTCTATATATATATATGGCCATTATTATCTCGATAATAAACGGGTCTCATGTTGACAGCGCTGCAGTGACCTACCGACTGCGAGGTGCCAGCCACAATAACCCCCCCCCCTCCCCAAAGGGCGGCGTTACCTGGGGAACAATATCATCAGTGCGTGTGCCGGCGTGGGCAGACAAGGGCCAAGCATGATATCCGCCGTAAATAAAGTAGCATATGCAGGGCTACCAGCTGTGGAAACTCGGCAGTTGGAAATAAAAGGAAGAAACAGGGTAGGGATCATGATTACAAGTTGCCGCTAATGGATATGAGGCAAGTGGCGGAGGTGGAAGCCCCTTACAGTTGCTTCCAACTACACAGCCCTTAAGGGAAGCTGTTCCTATAGGCAACCGTTTCGTCCCAACTATTTCGTGAATTAGTCGCGTGGTAGAAACCCAATGTAGAAACCCTATTACAGGGCATCCGATGCTTCCCCGGGAGATGTCAGGGGAGATATTAGGACGTAAATGTACCATCAGGACTCCCTAAGATAGTCGATTGCTGACGCTTTAAACGCAGCGTCATCGTCCGACCGGATGTCCCTAGGTCAGGGAGGCCCCCCGCAAGTGGATCGAGCGGTTGGTGGCGGTCCTGGCAGGGGGAGATCCCCAACGTGCTGCTTCGCGGCCCGGTATCTAGGGCGGGGAACCCGATATCGGGACTGGGTGGAGATGCTTTGGGGAGTGCATAAAGAGCTAACGTATATTATGGGTGCCACTGGGCTGGCCAAACTGTCGGCGCTATTAACCCGCGACACATTTATTTTATTCCTGTGACGTCGCAATTATCTATTAAATTATTTAATTTCTTTGACGTTACTATGGGGATGGGGGCTAAAAGCTTCTTGTACGTACGAGTTTGGGGGGTCGTCAAGCATTCACAGACTTGAGGTAGCAGCATGCAGTTACCACTCTGACAGACTTGAGGTAGCTGCATGCAGTTACCATTCTGACAGACATGAGGTAGCAGCATGCAGTTACCATTCTGACAGACTTGAGGTAGCTGCATGCAGTTACCATTCTGACAGACATGAGGTAGCTGCATGCAGTTACCATTCTGACAGATCTTAGGTAGCAGCATGCAGTTACCATTCTGACAAACATGAGGTAGAAGTGCAGTTACCATTCTGACCCAACCTCTCATGGTCTCCTTAACAAAGATACTAAGTGGGTCCATCTTAAACCGAATGTTTTTGAGTCAAAGAGCTTGGTCACCAATGTTTTAAAAAAAGATGTCCTTTGTCTCCTCAGTGCTGTGTGTGATGATGAAGGTTCGCACACCGCGAATCAGACACTTCCTAATTTTGTATGTTCTTTTTTTTTCTAAATTTAAATAAAATGATTTGTGAATTGTATTTTTTATTAATTTTTTATATTTTTTTTTAGAATTCATGTTTATAAAAACTAATTATGAATACATTATAAGCTAGTAGCCGTCTATACACGGGATAGTAGCATTCTATACATTACACTATTACAGGGGATAGTAGCAGTCTATTAATTACACTATTACATGGGATAGTAGCAGTCTGTACATTACACTATTACATGGGATAGTAGCAGTCTGTACATACCAATATTACATGGGATAGTAGCAGTCTATACATTACACTATTACATGGGATAGTAGCAGTCTATACATTACACTATTACATGGGATAGTAACAGTCTGTACATAACAATATTACATGTGATAGTAGCAGTCTGTACATACCAATATTACATGGGATAGTAGCAGTCTATACATTAACTATTAAATGGGATAGTAGCATTCTATTCATTACATTATTACAGGGGCGGGGGGGGGGGGGGCTTTCCAGCATTTACAACACTGTTCTGTTAAAATATATCAATAAAACACTTTAATCATACACAATTATTTTATGCATTTTACAAAATTTAATTTAATTTTGGTATGTAGGTGGTTTGTATTTATAAAAAAACTGAAATATTAGGTACTGGGAATGTTAACCTTTCAAAATGGACACACAGCATTTTTTTTCGTTAAGTAATAGTTGGATACACAGCATTTTGAAACAAAATAAAACAAAGTAAATAAATACATTTTTATTTAACTAAATTTCAATTGACATCTAATTCTAACTTATATTTTGAATATATTCCTAAATTAACATTTAGTTTTTGAAAATTCGAGCCATCATTGTGTCAAGGGGGGGGGGGGGGGGGGAACAAAAATGGATAAACAGCATTTTCTGAGAAAACCCCCAGATAGCACCACCAGACAATGTCTAACATGGAATCCACAGGGAAAAAGAAAGAGAGGACGACCTAAGAATACATGGAGACGTGAACTAGAGACATACACGCAAAATATGGGATACAACTGGAAGCAATTGGAAAGGAAAGCACAGGACCGGGATGAGTGGAAAATTCTTGTGGACGGCCTATGCCCCAGACGGGGTAAAAAGGCATAAGAAGAAGAAGAAGCATTTTGAAAATCAGCTCTTCGTATATATAAATTATATATTAATATTTTATACAGATTTCACATTACAAGATATTCATTTATTTGCAAACAAAAAAGTATAATTGTTTCTAAGGCAAGTTTGTATTTAAAAAAAACAATAGCATTATTAGCAAAATATCCGGATTATTTTTTTGGCTTATAATTTGTGCTGTGTTTCTGTGTGTGTTGATTTTGGTCTCTGGGCTTGCTTTTATAATCTTCCAATCTGCCTTGCTAGTGTCACCATGAAGAAAATTACCACTGTCTTAACTGTGTCTGCTCCAAATGAAAACGATGCTGTTAAAAAAATCAATACAAAGGATGTGTTTATTCATAGTAGAAAGAAACATTAGAGAATATAATAACTTACTTTAGGGTTAGGATTAGGATTAGGATTAGGGTTAGGATTAGGGTTATATTAGGGTAAGGATTAGGGTTAGGATTAGGGTTAGGATAAGGGTTAGGGTTAGGGTTCGGATTAGGGCTAGGATTAGGGTTAGGATTCAGGTGTAGAAAAACCCGGAGGCCCATGCCTATCTACCTTCCAGGTGTACACTAGTTAAATGTATGCCTACAATTCAGATGCACAATGGCTAATTGTCTACCATCCAGGTGTGGTGTACAACTCAAATTGTATATACTCTTTCGTAAAAACCGACATAATTTGGTTTCATACTTCAGGGGAATAAGTGGGGTGGTCGACTTATGGGCGAGTCTAAATAGATTCGTATATGGGGTGGTCGATTTATGGGTGAGTCTAAAGAGATTTGTATAAACATCTCAAGGTAAATTGAATCTATTATAAAAAAAACAACGAAGAGATAAATAAATGACGGAATTCGCCTTAAAGCCGTGTCCTAGTTTTCGACTGTCATAGTTGGCCATCAAAAGTGACTGTCATGGTTGGCCATCAAAAGCGACTGTCACCGTTGGCCATCACAGCGACTGTCAAGGTTGGCCATCAAAAGCGACTGTCATAGTTGGCTATCAAAAGCGACTGTCACCGTTGGCCATCACAGCGACTGTCAAGGTTGGCCATCAAAAGCGACTGTCATAGTTGGCTATCAAAAGCGACTGTCTTGATTGGCCATCAAAAGCGACCTTCATGGTTTGCTATCAAAAGCGACTTTCTAAAGGATGTCTATCAAAAGCGACTGCCATGGTTGGCCATCAAAAGCGACTTTCTAAAGGATGTCTATCAAAAGCGACTGTCATGGTTGGCCATCAAAAGCGACTGTCATGGTTGGCCATCAAAAGCGACTGTCATGGTTGGCCATCAAAAGCGACTTTCTAAAGGATGTCTATCAAAAGCGACTGTCAAGGTTGGCCATCAAAAGCGACTGCCATGGTTGGCCATCAAAAGCGACTGCCATGGTTGGCCATCAAAAGCGACTGTCATGGTTGGCCATCAAAAGCGACTTTCTAAAGGATGGCCATCAAAAGCGACTGTCTCGGTTGGCCATCAAAAGCGACTGTCATGGTTGGCCATCAAAAGCGACTGTCATGGTTGGCCATCAAAAGCGACTGCCATGGTTGGCTATCAAAAGCGACTTTCTAAAGGATGGCTATCAAAAGCGACTTTCTAAAGGATGGCTATCAAAAGCGACTTTCTAAAAGATGTCTATCAAAAGCGACTGCCATGGTTGGCCATCAAAAGCGACCTTCATGGTTTGCTATCAAAAGCGACTTTCTAAAGGATGGCTATCAAAAGCGACTGTCTCGGTTGGCTATTTAAGTGTCTATTTTAAATCGTACAATTTTTTGAGAAGACAGCTGAGGTTCTCTATTTTTGTTGGTAATGTTCAGTAAGTTGGACATGTTCACCGTTAGACACGCAAATCGTTTATATGTGTTATGCGCATTACTAAAGGTCTGTCAAATTTTTATTTAAAGTATTTTTACTTACAGGTTAATTCTTTTTAAAGAATAGAATTTTAATAAAACAATAATTAATTAGCACTGTTTTGCTTCTAGTGGCCTGATTTCATGGACTCTTTTTTTATATGTGTAAGACACACTTTTCTGGCTTTTCCTGGCCTAAAATGGAGGAAGCTGCCTATAATAAGCGGGCTGGCTTATGAACAAGTACATTCTTTATATGTCTACAGGTGTCAACAACAAAATAGCTAAGTTCTTGACCACTCAAACGTGTGTGTTTGTTTATCCATTAGTCCTGGCTCTCGTATGCCAGAAATCAGGGTGCAGATCGATTAGCGACCATGTTTAAGCCGTTTGGACAGAAAGGCTGGACACTTGTGTTTTAAAAGGTCACACAGTTATAAAGAGTGGACACAATGGTTGGCCTTTTTTAGTAAACAAAGTTGCTATTTTGGAATGGACATAATATTTAATGATCTTTGCGTCACATCCTCTTCCCCTCCCTGCCTGAGGATGATCAGAATAGGGACGTTATTTTGGTAGGGCGGAGTTGGACATTTGCGCCACCCCCCCCCCCCCCCCTATTTGCAAATTTTATTTAAATTGCTATATACTGTTGCGCCTCCAGTAATAAACTATTACAACTTAACAAGTCGACCAAGTTTTAAGTTTTTGTCCCCCCCCTTCTCTCTCAACCCCCCCCCCCCCAGAAACAACTTGAAATTAAGTCCCCTGGATCAGAATCGTCCCACACACACAAATTCTATGCGTTTACTTTCAAAGAATTACCTTGCTTTTCAGGAGCCCCCCCCCCCCACCCCCGCAAAAAAAAAAAAAAGTTTTGCCATTCAAACTAGAGTGAGATCCCTTATTTTGACAATAGACTTCTCCCTTAAATTGAATGTTTTTCATTCGTTCAAAAAAGTGACATGAAATTTATGAACGCTACCAGGACAAAAATGACGTAGGTAGGCTGGGGCGGAAGGGGTGGCACACTTTTTTTTTAACGGAACAGCCCCATTTTTCCAGGAATGCGGGCAGAAAAATTCTTGGCTCGCCCAGGGGCGACACTGACACTAGCTACGCCTCTGCATGGCAGTGTTCACAAAGAGTTTCTTTTTTCCATGCGTGACCATTTAGAACCAAAAAGCGCTACCAGGAATATAAAAGTTGATGCTCACAGTTTCTAGGGCATTCCTTGCCTCCACTTGTCATGGACGAAATAGTTCCAGGCGTTGGACATCGTCTGCTTAAAAGAATTTGAAAATAGACATATAAGAGAACTAGATTCGAAATAATTAAATACCGTCTCTTAAATTATTTCAATTTAAATTGATATGAATAAAAGGGGAAGGGGTGCCGTTGCGTGGGTTGTTAGGGCCCCGGGACAAAAAAAAAGTGCCCCCCCCCCCCGCGACAATTTTTTTTTTTTTAATCCGTCAAACGTTCACAATCACTTTCGTTCCCCACCTCCTTCACAAGCACAGTATTGTATTTTCATTTTAAAAAATACAGTATTTAAAGCAATTTTTACGCCACTTGCAAACGTTTCTGTGAACCCCCCCCCCCCCCCCCCACGCTGCGCCACGTATAAAGAGAGACGTGTGTGTGTGTTAAAGAGTGTAAATATTTAAGCATCCCATCTGTCGTCCACGCCTATGCTACCCGTGTGTGTGTTAAAGAGTGTAGATATTTAAACACGCCATCTTACATCCACTACTATGGCACCGGGTTAGGACACACATCTGCAGTTAACGTTGGTATTTTTTTTCCCCTGATATTCCGAGTTATTTTTTTTTTGTAAGAATAACAACCAGAACAGAACCATTCTAACAGGAAAAAAAATTAAGAATCCTAATTCATTGTGTATGATTGGGTTGGGTTGGGTTGGGGGGGTAGGGAGAGAGAAAAACAAATGTTTTAACTCTTAATTTATAATTTGACTTTTTTTTTTTAATTCAAGTAATTACATTTGTTTGGCTATCTTCCCAGTGCCGAATCGGTTGGCATTTCTGTTACTAAAGTCTCTGTAACTGCTGTAGCTGAACTTACTGAATCACTGATTCATGGGACATGGTTACCAGAGTTAACCACCTTTTAAAAAAAAAGAGGTTCGTTGAGTAAAATGTGTTAATGTGTTTCATTTGTGGATCTACGCGTCATGGAAAAAAGTTATACAGTCGGATGGGATAGATGGTGTGGTTCGGGAGAGATTATGATGATGAGGTTTAGAGACTGCTCAGGGATTCCCTTAAACAATGATTACAATTTTATAACTGCAAAAATAATAAATGGAAGAACTCGTTTTCTGACAGTCTGATTAGCTTTTTGCCCCTCCAACAATCTTGCCCCCCCCCCTACACCTTTCCCTCTGTAGAAAACAACCTGGCGTAGAAAGAGTGGGTTTAGGGTCGATCTTCCCTTGATGGCATATTTTAGGAAGGATCGGTCATTTTCGATCCACTTTATACATTATATAAATGGATTGAGTCTTTACTGCATATTCTGAATTTTGTATGACCTTCAATTACCCATTACCTTTTTGTTTCGTTGTTTTTGTTTTTTTTAAAAACCTTCCTGGTATTTGTTTAACCTAAAAGGAAAAAGTCACATTTAAGTAAATGACTTCACCTACTCTGTCATCACGACACATCCATGTTCAATGAATTGTTGCATCATCTCAAGTGAGGCCTGAGGTTGGTCGTGGGGCGTCTGATGACCCGCGCCTTTCACCACGACACGACAAAACTGACCGGTCTTAGAATAGAATCCCCTCAGCTGACCTTCCGCTGAACGCCACACTGACCGATGGGTCGTGTTGTATTCGGCCTGGTGGCGCCACGGTGTCGTCAGGAGCGCCGACTCGACCATCACGGAACTGACGATTGCGTCGTAATCCCCAGTAAAGATGAGCACCTTGTACTTGTTCATCAACTCCGCCATTTCGGATTTGAGGCTAACAAAGAAGTCCCCGCCAAACTTAAAATAGAGGTCATTGTTAATTATTTGGAACGTCCTGTTACCCGCGTGCACGGCGTCACGAATGCGGGGCGTGTTCATGGACACATTGACCAAAGTATAGTCTGCTGGGCTTTCCGTCACGTAGTTGTCTAAAGAGGGTAGGCCCATATTTTTAAAAATTTTGTCGAGCAGTGTATCATTAAATTTGAGGTTTGCGAGTTCACCGGCGTGAAACTGTTGAATAAGATTCAATATGTCTTGCCTGTAATCAACTTTCTGAGCGTGGCTAATCGCTCCAACGCTGTACACATATTCGTAGGATGATAGCATTTGGACGGGTGGGTCAAAAAATGGACCACCAATGTAGACCCCGGTTAAGGGTATGTCTGTCCTGTTTTCCTGAAGTTGTTGGTCGATGTAATGAGCGATGCTGGGAACGTATTTGCCTGCGTAGGACTGGCCGCCAATGTAAAGTTCCCGCTGTTTATATTCCGGGAACATTTGGTAAAACTGTTCTATAAAGGAATAAAGATCCTTGGCTACAAAATCTTGGGTTGACCTTTGGCCAGCGTCACCACTCTCTGTATAGCTGTAACCTACATCCACCGGGTTATCGATGTACAACATGGCAAAAGGATCCGACCAAGAATATTCTCGTTTTTGAAAGTCTGTACAGCCAGATCGAAGTTCCAGTGGCCCATTCTCCCAGAACACGCCCAACATTGAGGACACGCCTGGGCCCCCATTAAGCCAAATCAATAAAGGGGCGCTGGCGTTGAGTGCCGATGGGAAAAACCAAAAAAACAAATGGTTCTTCAAATATTTGTCCACTGTAATGAAACCTGAGTAGCTCTCCGGAATCGTGAAGCCATTTGAATTTTCCGCAGTTACTCGGCTGTGACTCCGTGCTTCCTTGATCTGGCCTTTTTCTAGATACGGTGTTAGAAATAACGGAACACTTGCCGAAACATTCTGCAGCAAGGTCAGCACTTCCAGCAGGCAAATCGCGATTGACGGGAAAGATGGACCCATATTTGGAGGTTCTGTGGACATAAATAGATGTTCAATGTTTTGCGTCATGTTTACACTCGTACTTGAATTTCAAATTAAAATTTCAAAAATATGGTGTAATAAGCCTTTTTTTAACTATAGCGACCAAGACAGCTACGTTATATTATTGCCACCATAAATTATTCTGTGATATTAGGAAACAAAATATATATGTATTTTATGAGGTAGTCCTATTCTAACCGTTAATAATATTAATCAACAAATGTAGGTATGCTCTCTATACCCTATATACTTGGCCTTTTCGGGTAGTATTTGGGGGGGGGGGGGGACTTACTAAAAACACTTCGCTAAATGAACTATTAAGATTTAAATATTCTCATATATTAGTCACGATTCATAGTAATTTTTGTGAACATTGAGCTTGGGGCCCATCTTGTTTCAATCTGTTTTCCTGAAACCAGAGTGCTTGCGATTGTACTGAGTTGCCTGCCATTGTACCGTTTATTAAGGGAATAAGCTGGAATTAAAGACCAAATCAAACTTTTAGAAGATTTATTAGAAAAAAAGGTATTCACCAAGGCAAGATACAATGTCCGTTTATCAATTAAAATTAAATATGATCTTCATTCAAAAGAGGCCATTTTAGTTATCCCTTACATTAAATTCTCAATATACTGTTGTTCACCTATTTTAAGCACGGAGACGCCTGTGGTACTGAAATGTTACCTTAGGAAATGGCGTCGTTTGGGCCTTCGAGCGTTAGCTCTTAATGCCCTCCCCAAAACACACCCCCGCTAAAAAACAGCCCCCCTCCCGTACCAAGCTGTGAGGTGGCACTCAGGGATCCCCCCTGGTACTGAGCTGTGAGGTGGCACTCAGGGATCCCCCTCGGTACCGAGCTGTGAGGTGGCACTCAGGGATCACCCTCCAACTGGACTGTCCCCACCCACACCCGATTGAACGGGCTTCGAATGGAGGCCGCCCCAACCTAAGGACTTCCGGTCGACCTCGGACGCTGCGTTTAAAGCGTCCGCTACCGACTCTCCAAGTCCTAATATCTTCCGCACCCATCCCGGAGGGTTTCTACAATGGATTTCTACTACGCAACTATTTTATGAATTTGCTGGGGCGAAACTGTTGCCTAGAAACAGCTTTCTCATGGCTGTTTGTTTAGTTTTATCGGCTAGAGGTTTCCACCATCGCCTCTTGCCTCGTATCCATTAGCGGCAGCTCGTAATCACGATCCCTACCCTATCTTTGCCTTTACTTCCAACTGTAAATCGTCACAGCTGGTAGCCCTGTAGGTGCCATTTTTTTTCCGGCAGGTACCATCCATGTCCCTTGACTGCCCACGCAGAACACTCAATGGTGGTCTTTTTCCCCCGGTAACGTCGACGCCTCCCAATCGGCAAGCCACCACAGGCTTGTAAATCGGAGCCCCGGGGAGTCAACTGATTGAGATAACAATACATTTCTAGATACCAAAGCATTGCAAGTACGCCTTACCCAACATTACAATACAACTTCTAAATGGAGACAGGTGTACCCGTGGGTCTATCCCGTCACTGCTGTATTTACTAGAATTTTAATTGTAAACGACTTTTGGCAGATGTCGAAACAGCTGAGTCTGAAGCATATGACGTATTCACGGAAAAACACAACTCTTCACCCATATGATTATACATTAATGAGGTGTAATTGACACAAAGAACTAACTAACATACATATTATGATGAAGGTCTGAAATTACTCTCGTTTATGACCACAGTTAGTACACTGGCTACCAGCTCCATCTTCTGAGCTGAGGCATACAACATTTTCCTCGCGTAGTGTTCTCCAATCGCCCATGTGAAGAACTGTGTCCTTGTGGTGATAGGTATTATGAAAAAAAAAACTTACGTCTGAACATGGTGAAAGACCCGGTCCAATTTGTATTTTATTTTATAGTGTTGTTGTTTACAGCACCGTGGTTTAATTCGCACGTTGGCCAAAACTCGAACAGGTCATACTAAAATCCACGAATTACACAAGCTATAAATGAAACATTCTAGATTCACTCATATGTTATGTCTAAAATTGTCAAGTAAAGATGGAGTTCATCGAGTTATGAAATATGCTTTCACACTGACAATAACTTACCTGTAAAAAAAAATAATATTTGACGTGAAAACCCTCTCGGTCGATCGGGTACCTATCTTGTGTATGAAACCACTTTGAACCCACGAACTGACTGTTCGGAACTCAAGTCTAACCTTAGCTGGCTAACTCTTTAGCAACGGATAGCGCCGATCTTATACCACTGATAACCTGGGTTGGCTAATTTTTTTTTAAAGTGGGGAGGGGGGGTTTGTGAAGTGCTAGACAATGATTGAGCGTTGAGCGTCATTGTGCACTGTGTGATCATGTGACAATAAATGTCAGTGCACTAAAAATCTGATACATATATTTTTTTAATTTTTATGTAAAAAAAATAATTTAAAAATTGTTTCTAACACCCCCCACCACATCTCCCACCTCCCCCAAACATTGTCAGGGGCACAATAAGGCCTATCTCATTATCCCAGCTCGCCTCCTTCACTTTAAGTTAAGACTTTCTCGTTTTTTTTTTAACGATTGTGTCACTGATATGAATACCGGTATGAATATATGGGAGATAAGTAATACGGTAATTAATACTTATTTAATATACAGAGTATCCGAAGGCAGATAAGAATGGTACAACGAAACATTCCGACAACTCCTGCGACGCCACTGGGGCCAAGCTGTATCATCCACATGATGTTCCCTTGGGTAATCCATCGGCGTGGAGAGAGAGGCGATTCGCTGTTGGGAACCAGCTCATAATCCTAGAGGAATAATCCCAGGTCTTGTGTATTTCGTCCTGCGAATTCCCACACCATCATCACATTTGAGAGAAAACTGGCCACTATGGGCGAAGAGTGAAACAAAGGGAAGGAAGTTGAATAAAAATGGGAGCTAAATCATGAAGGTTTGTATTAGAAGATTGAGCAGAGGTCGTTGCTGTTCTAAATGAAGAGTACATAGAGTGTTGGCACATTAGCAAGCAGAGAAGATTACCCAGTAGTTAGTCATTGAAATTCAGATGATAAGTTCCAAAGTGTTTAAGGATATATATTTTTGTGTGAGATTTATATCTTATAGATAACGTCACTGAACGTGGATAGTAAAATGTCGGTCACGATTCGAGCCACATCGCCTCCAGTATGACTTATTGCTAAACTGTACAGTGATTTTTTTTAAAAAATAATTTTTAAATAATTTTTTTTTAAATAATTTTTTTTAAAGTGTCAAATTGTTTCTAACTCATCGTATGAGAGTAAGCAGTTAACACTTAACTGTTCTACATCAGTATTGTGAAGACTTCCGTAATGTAGTTTGGTTTTTTTGGGGGGGGGGGGGGGGGGGGGTTCTAAAGACGTTAGTGTAAAGAAAACAAAATAATTCGTACCTTATAGTCATACACATGAGGTGACCTTTTTTTTACGCTTTTGGGGGGGGGGGGGGTGAGGGCATATTTTATAACGCCCACTTTAACATTTAATTTCGCTCCATCCCCCACCCACCGCATTTTCCCCAGTTATTCATCTTTTTTTAAACATGTTTTTATGCCTTGGCCTTCTTCCCCCCACCCCCAATGAGTTAATCATACAGCATAATGTATAGCGTCAGATCATTGATGTCAAAACCGCTGGGTACCCTAAAAAAAATTCCTGCGTAAATAGTGGGTTTTTTTTAAATTTATTTATTATAAAACCCGAGGTCACTTTGTCTTTCTAGGCGTGCATCTATGGTACCGGTAAAGGTCAATGTCGCTGCACGGGCAGAACTTATCTAGATTCTAACTGGGATGTGAAGACAGTGGTTGGAATAGTTTTCTTATGTTTGTATACACATTTTTCCATAACAATCGAACACGAATAATTAATATTATTATAAAAGACAGAAATTTTCGTCCAATCGGGTTTCAGAAAATAGACGTTAATTATGTACCATACATATATACAGTCCATGTAGGGCACTTGGCTTACTCCATCACAACTTCCATTAGGAGCGATCCATAGCTTTCCTCGTCCATGCGCGGACAACCTCCCCCCCCCCTTTTTTTTCCAGCTGGTGTAAGTCATTTTTCACATCATCAATCCATCTCAGTCGGCCATCAGCCCCTAGGTTTCGGCCAGTAGATCTGCCAGTAGATCTGTCTGTAGATCTGCCAGTAGATCTGCATGTAGATCTGCCAGTAGGTCTCATGACGCTCTACAGTTCGGCGTTCTCTCAATGTGTCCTGTACAGCGCAGGCGGCCTTTTTTAAAATTTGATTCGACTGTGGGTCGATCCTAGAACATTGAATGTACATACTTGTTTTGTACGAAGTCTCCATCCATCATTGTAATTCACTGAACCGTATATTTTGCTCTCCAGTGTATTGAGCAGTTTCTCTGCTTTTTTCTTCTATTTTTTTTTATGACTTAAGAAACCAGGTCCTATATGCATAAATTACAACTGGATTTCTCACAAACATAACGGTGTATTTGGTGTTTTAATGCTTTTGTAGGCTGATATTGAAATTAGAACCGCTGTTATCGTGTATTTAATTTTGTTTTCTCTGCCATTGTTCCATCGTGCTCTTTGTAATACTGTAGCTCCGAGGTATTCGAAAGTAGCCACTCTCTCGAAGTTGTGGTTGCTTATGTTGATGTCGTCATCAGTGTATGTGTGCGTACTCAATGCCATTACCATATAATTTTTCGTCGCTTCATTTACTTTAAGACCAGCTTGAACTTTAATTATGTCATTGCTGTTTCTGGCCAGTAGAGAATTAGAGATGTCGTCCGAATATGGCCGGGTACAGCAATGGTTGGCGATTTAAAGCGTCGTTAAATAAATAAATTATCGTTAAACATCGCTATTAGGGACCGTGCAACACCAACAAATTTTGCGTTTGGTGAATTATTATTAAATCGTGTTGGTTAACTTCACTAACAGAGATCCGATCATGTATATATCGTTATGTATACATCATTGTATATATTTCTTTGGTGAAAAAAAAAAAGGGGGGGGTGGCATTGAATGGTGTAACACCTCGAAGTGTTGTTTCTTTTGTGACGAGCTGCCGTCATTAACCATACCAATATGTTACCTACCGCTATAATGTGGTGAGAATTTACTCTCTTATTTAACTAAATGGCTCGTTGATATACAGTGCATAACAAAGGACGATACCATTACTTAAGATGTGATAAGATAAGATTCTTTTATTGATCCAAACAAATATGTTTTTAATTGCATTGTACATTTTCAGCACATAAATAAATCAATTTAAACAAGAGATATCTACTTTAAATTATTTCACTAGTGGAAAAAAAACAGCCAGTGAATTCTCTTGACCATATCATGAAGAGTTCTTAGTTCTCATTAAGATTTGTGACTAGGGCTAATTACAAATTATAATTTGTTAAGTTAATTTACAATGGAAAAAATAAAATAGAATAAAACTAAGGTTATTGACTTAAAGTACGGCAATGAACTTGTACCGGTACAATGTTGAAAAAGGTGCACACACGATAACGTGGAAATATTAATAAAAATTATACACAACTTTCTCTTTGTCTCGTATCATAATAGCAAAATCTCTCGCCTCCGCTCTATCCCTTTATGTCTTTTGTCGATAGGCGACTGTATAGTCTTTCTTAGAGACTTTTCCCACGCAGAGCCATCACGTGACATTCAGTGGCGTAGTGAGGGGGGGCAAGGGGGGCATCATGCCCCGGGCGCTACTCACAAAGGGGTGCCAAATGGTATATTTTACTATAATATTGTATGGTTTTCGAATAGGGGGGGGCGCTAAAAAGGTATTGGGGGCGCTAAAAAGGTATTGTGCCCCGGGCGCGAGTTAAGCTCGCTACGCCACTGGTGACATTTGGAGGTCCCCTGCCACTTTGCGGTTTCTTGCCTAATACTTTCAAAGTTTACAGTTTTTTGTTTGTTTTTTTCGCCAACTTCACAACTTTGGGTCCCTTATATATCAAAGGTCACGTGCAGCCACATGGGACGCAGGGCCCAGCCACATGGGACGCAGGACCCAGCCACATGGGACGCAGGGCCCATCCACATGGGATGCAGGGCCTAGCCACATGGGACGCAGGGCCCTGCCACATGGGATGCAGGGCCCAGCCACATGGGACGCAGGGCCCAGCCACATGGGACGCAGGGCACAGCCACATAGGACGCAGGGCCCAGCCACATGAGACGCAGGGCCCAGCCACATGGGACGCAGGGCCCAGCCACATAGGACGCAGGGCCCAGCCACATGGGATGCAGGGCCCAGCCACATGGGACGCAGGGCCCAGCCACATGGGATGCAGGGCCCAGCCACATGGGACGCAGGGCCCAGCCACATGGGACGCAGGGCCCAGCCACATGGGACGCAGGGCCCAGCCACATGGGATGCAGGGCCCAGCCACATGGGATGCAGGGCCCAGCCACATGGGACGCAGGGCCCAGCCACATGGGATGCAGGGCCCAGCCACATGGGATGCAGGGCCCAGCCACATGGGATGCAGGGCCCAGCCACATGGGACGCAGGGCCCAGCCACATGGGATGCAGGGCCCAGCCACATGGGACGCAGGGCCCAGCCACATGGGACGCAGGGCCCAGCCACATGGGATGCAGGGCCCAGCCACATGGGATGCAGGGCCCAGCCACATGGGACGCAGGGCCCAGCCAGATAGGACGCAGGGCCCAGCCACATAGGACGCAGGGCCCAGCCACATAGGACGCAGGGCTCATCCACATGGGACGCAGGGCACAGCCACGTGCGATGCCGGTCCCACGGGACGGCTCTGATCAGAGTTCAAAGGACACACCGGTACCTTGAGTCGCATTGTTTTGGCTGCTGCCCGTGACGTCAAATGTGCACCTATCAAAATTGCCAGTTTCCAAACTGTAGGATAGGTTTGTAGATTTCCTTGACTTTGGGGGAGGGGACGGGAAGGGTAAGCCACTGCCTCAACAATATTGTAACACCATAAAATGTCAGGAGACCGGTAATTGAAAACCATTTTCCTTAATTACATTAGAATATTAAATTTTCTTATCAGAAGGAACAGGAGGATCAATAAATGTCCCAAAAACTGTGACACACTCAGAGATTTTGACATTTCATTGGCTTAGGCTCCATGAACCGCCACGCCCTATTAACGTTCTACAGCTGTGAATGAGAAAAACCAAGATATCAAAGTATCTGTAATATAATACGGAACAATAATGAGGTTATGGTGACCAAAACTAAGGTGGTCCTCTAAACGTGATCAAGTTACAGAACAAAGGTGATTTGTGCACTATGGCGTGGTAACCTTACATCTTATGGGTACTCAGTGGCGTGGTAACCTTACATCTGATGGGTGCTCTTTGGCGTGGTAAACCTTACAGCTGACGGGTGCTCTATGGCGTGGTAACCTTACATCTGACGGGTGCTCTATGGCGTGGTAACCTTACATCTGATGGGTGCTCTTTGGCGTGGTAAACCTTACAGCTGACGGGTGCTCTATGGCGTGGTAACCTTACAGCTGACGGGTTCTCTATGGCGTGGTAACCTTACATCTGATGGGTGCTCTATGGCGTGGTAACCTTACATCTGATGGGTGCTCTATGGCGTGGTAACCTTACAGCTGACGGGACCTCTATGGCGTGGTAACCTTACATCTGATGGGTGCTCTATGGCGTGGTAACCTTACAGCTGACGGGTGCTCTATGGCGTGGTAACCTTACAGCTGACGGGTGCTCTATGGCGTGGTAACCTTACAGCTGACGGGTTCTCTATGGCGTGGTAACCTTACATCTGATGGGTGCTCTATGGCGTGGTAACCTTACATCTGATGGGTGCTCTATGGCGTGGTAACCTTACAGCTGACGGGTTCTCTATGGCGTGGTAACCTTACATCTGATGGGTGCTCTATGGCGTGGTAACCTTACAGCTGACGGGTTCTCTATGGCGTGGTAACCTTACATCTGATGGGTGCTCTATGGCGTGGTAACCTTACAGCTGACGGGTTCTCTATGGCGTGGTAACCTTACAGCTGACGGGTGCTCTATGGCGTGGTAACCTTACATCTGGTGGGTGCTCTATGGTGTGGTAACCTTACAGCTGACGGGTGCTCTATGGCGTGGTAACCTTACAGCTGACGGGTGCTCTATGGCGTGGTAACCTTACATCTGATGGGTGCTCTATGGCGTGGTAACCTTACAGCTGACGGGTTCTCTATGGCGTGGTAACCTTACATCTGATGGGTGCTCTATGGCGTGGTAACCTTACAGCTGACGGGTTCTCTATGGCGTGGTAACCTTACAGCTGACGGGTGCTCTATGGCGTGGTAACCTTACATCTGGTGGGTGCTCTATGGTGTGGTAACCTTACAGCTGACGGGTGCTCTATGGCGTGGTAACCTTACAGCTGACGGGTGCTCTATGGCGTGGTAACCTTACATCTGATGGGTGCTCTATGGCGTGGTAACCTTACATCTGATGGGTGCTCTATGGCGTGGTAATCTTATGTTTGATGGTTGCTCCATGGCTATGCTCTTGTTTTATTAAGCGGAGACCATGGGAAAGTTGATTTTATAGCTGTTTTATTTTTTTTTATCAAGATTTAATTTTGGATTGAAATTGGTTTCTCAAAATTTTAGAACTGGGACAGACTGTGAGTGCAGGGGTAGATGGAAGGTTTTTAAAGTTTAAGAAATTGAAAATGTTCTTTTAATGAAAACATGCAGATAATTTCTAAAAAGACTTGCTGGGTATGTCTAAGACATGCACATGCAAGGGAATACCTGTTTGGGGACATATTGGACATGATAGAAACGTCGTTACAAAGTGTTAAACATTGATTTTCAGAGGCGCAAATAGAATTGTCCGATTTTCTTGTGGCAGTCATGCTCAACAGATAAATGAATTACACACAAAAATATAGAGTAAAAATGGATACTGATTTTGGCTGGTGTATAAAAATAAAAAAAATGCAGAGTAAAAAAATTCCAATGATATTTGCGTGACTCCACGGTTTACTGCACACCGTTGTGTGGGAAGACAATTGAGCATATTCAAAGTGTAGCTCCGATTTCAGAAATACCTGAATTAAGGTTGTTAGGTTACCCCCCCTCCCCCACCCCAGTGGCGTAGCGAGCTTAACTCGCGCCCGGGGCACAATACCTTTTTAGCGCCCCCCAAAACCTTTTTTGCGCCCCCCTATTCTAAAACCATACAATATTATAGTAAAATATACCATTTGGCGCCCCTTTGTGAGCAGCGCCCGGGGCATGATGCCCCCCCCCTCACTACGCCACTGCCCAAACCCACCCCCACACACTGTCGAAGACGTTTCAAAGTCAGCTTCCTGACACGCGAAGTGGCGAATACAGACAAACGACTGACATTTTAACCGGGTTGACTTCAAACAGATTTGAAACTTGATCCTCAACTCAAGCTCAACTTTACACACCCGTAGGGGTCTACAAAACACCTCTTCACATTTCTGTGATTTCGATGCCCTAACGTCATCACTGAGTGCAACTGCCTAGGGCAGTGGTTCTCAACCTTCCTAATGCTGCGACCCTTTAATACAGTTCCTCTTGTTGTGGCGACCCCCCAAACACAAAATTATTTTCGTTGCCACTTCATAACTGTAGCGTACATGTGTTTTCTATGGCGGCCCCTAGGAAAGGGTCGTGCGACCCCCAAAAGGGTCGCGACCCACAGGTTGAGAACCGCTGGGCCTAGTACAAAAAGCAGCGGAGTTATAGACTCTGAGGTTGTTTCTGTGGCCGTGCGGAGGGGACCTACTCCTAGACGACTATCCGCCATAAAAGTCTTGAAACAAAGACTGTCAAAGCAGTGAACAACGATACGATAACATTTGTAAAATTAGGTTAACAACCCATATAGTAATAAACCCATATAGGAATAGACCCATATAGGAATTTGCAGCCCTGAGAAAGCTGCTCCTAGGCAACCGTTTCGTCCCAGCTACTTCGAGAATTAGTTGCGAGGTGGAAACCTACTGTAGAATGCCTCTTAGAGGGCGTCCTATGCTTCCCCGGGACGGGTGGGGGGAGAAATTATGACGTTAATTTGCCGTCCCGGCCCTAGGAGAGTGGACAGCGGACGTTTTAAACGCATCGTTTTCGGTCGACCAGACGTCTTCGGGCGGGGAGGGTCTCAGTCGGCAAACCCGATCGAGCGGTTGCTGGCGGGGACGATCCACGCCAGGGGAGATCTCTGTCGTTCTCCCGCACGGGCCGACGTCGAGGAAACCCGGCGCCTGGCTTGTGTGGGTGGGCGCCAGGGAGGGCATAAAGACCCGCTGATTTCCTAATGTGATACTTCTTTCAGGAATTTGCACTACCGCGGCGCTCAGTGAATTGTAAAATAATACGTTTAATGATTGAATTTGGTATAAATATTTGCAATCAGATCTGGCAACGTTGAAATCTATAGCAAGCAATAAAAATTAAGATGACGTTTTAAAATGTACAGTACAAGCTGGATCAAAATAAAAGTTTAATGTTCGCATTTTCATGATTTATTAAAGCCAGAAAGTTTAATCAGATTAATTAATTCTTCTACAAAGAAAATGTATCTTTATAAATAATTTATATAATTTATATAGTTAAGACACGCGAACGAATAAGTTGTATAGAAGTCCAGTCGTGTAAAGTTAAACCTGCTTTCTTACATACGTGTTTTGACGTAATTTACCACCAAAAAAATAATATGTAGTCCAATTACCGCTACTGACGTGTTAATACAAGAATAAAATGTCATTAACAATCAAATGTAGCCATTGCAGTCAACCCCTCTCCCCCCCCCCCCAATCACCACCACCGCCACAACCACCCTCTCTCTCTCTATCTATCTATCTATATATATATATATATATCTATCTATCTCTCTCTCTCTATCTATATATCTATCTATCTATATATCTATCTATCTATCTATCTATATATCTATCTCTCTATCTATCTATCTCTCTCTCTCTATATCTATCTATCTATCTATCTATCTATCTCACGCGCACATTACAAGATCTTCCTTAATTTCTAGAAGCAGGGAAAAAATCGTGGTTGTGGGTCACAACAACTTCGCAATTTTGTTTAAAAAATCAGCACTGAAATGTTTGATGTAGGCCTACACTGTTAAGTAATCCCTGGTGCACTAAAATGCATCAAAAGAGAATGCAAAACCAGTGCAGGTGACTCATGACAACATGAATGGCTTGTAATTCTAAGAAGATAATTATAATATATGAGCACGTTAAGGGCCCCGCCCCCCATAATGTGCGTCACACCCCGGAGGGGAGGGTTGGAGAGGTGGTCTAAGAAAGTGTGACAGTTTGTGACACGGTTTGGGGGGGGGGGGGGGGTCGGGGGGAGATCTTATGTGACGTCACACTTTAAAAAAAAAATCACATGTATAAAACCGGAAATAGGCATTGGTGTTGAACTTTCTGTTGTGCTGGATGTATACTTACTGACAGTGTGCCTTTTATTAATTTAATAGTGAAGTGTGTGTGTGGGAGATTAAAGTTTAATAGTGTTTTTGTTTTCAAACGATTTTTTTTTAGTTAGAAAGTGTGAGGTACTTGGGGGGTGGGTGAGTCTGAGATTTGAGACAGACTGTTATAAGGGGGGGGGGGGGGGGAGGAATTGTCCCAAAAAAGCGTTACGTACCTTATGGACGACCAGAGCCGTTCTTATTGATAGGCAAACTAGGGGACCGCCTGGAGCCCCACTGCCAAGGGGGCCGTGCCTGGCGCATTTTTTTTTAAAAAGACTACAACTTGAAAGTTCATATTAGTCCAAATAAGTTCATATTAGTCCAAATAAGTTCATATTAGTCCAAATAAGTTCATATTAGTCCAAATAAGTTCATATTAGTCCAAATAAGTTCATATTAGTCCAAATAAGTTCATATTAGTCCAAATAAGTTCATATTAGTCCAAATAAGTTCATATTAGTCCAAATAAGTTCATATTAGTCCAAATAAGTTCATATTAGTCCAAATAAGTTCATATTAGTCCAAATAAGTTAATATTAGTCCAAATAAGTTCATATTAGTCCAAATAAGTTCATATTAGTCCAAATAAGTTCATATTAGTCCAAATAAGTTCATATTAGTCCAAATAAGTTCATATTAGTCCAAATAAGTTCATATTAGTCCAAATAAGTTCATATTAGTCCAAATAAGTTCATATTAGTCCAAATAAGTTCATATTAGTCCAAATAAGTTCATATTAGTCTAAATAAGTTCATATTAGTCCAAATGAGTTCATATTAGTCCAAATAAGTTCATATTAGTCCAAATAAGTTCATATTAGTCCAAATAAGTTCATATTAGTCCAAATAAGTTCATATTAGTCCAAATAAGTTCATATTAGTCCAAATAAGTTCATATTAGTCCAAATTTTCTCTGGTGGCGGAATTATCAATATGGTTTGTGGTTACACGTCAGCAAAGAGAAAACAGTGACAAAGGCAGAATGGAGTGATTGGGGGTCGTTCGTAAATTACGTCACGCAAAATATGACCTTCTTAGAACCCCCTCCCCCCTGTCTCGAAGTGTCACAAATTATTTAACCACCCCCCCCCCCCTCGTGTCACGTCACACCTAAAAAATCAAAACTTAAATACAATTTTTATAAATAAACTAAGATTTTATTTCATTTTTTTTAACATTTTCTCATAATGGATTAAGATGTAGTATTATTAGAAAACTGTGACGCGAAACAACGAAGTATTCCACAAGCCGAAAGTAAGATGGCCACAACAGATTTTGCGTCATTTTTTGATATGCGCAAAAGGTGTGAGCGACTGAGTTTCATAGTACCTATAATACCTGGGTCAATTTAACACGTTTCTTTCTTCTTTTCTTTCTTCCAAACAATATTTAATTCTGTTTTATTCGAAACAAATTAAAAACTTGTCATGACATTGCATCCGTGTTTTCCGATAACAGTTTTAACGGCCAAATTATTATGCTCCATTTTGGAATGATTACTTGGGAATTTTTTTTAGATTGGGGGGCGGGGTACTTATTACGACAGATATTCCCTATTCATCAATACATTGGTAGTGTCTTAAATGGTGATTTAGTATTAGATTTAAAGCAGAATTTATACAAGCAAGATAAATTTATTTCTTATAGTAAATGAGTGCTACTAAAATGGACCTGACATTGTTAGGGAGGTCAAGACAAATGTCACATATAATGGGGTGGGGGTTGTGTCTACTTTTAATTAGACTTCTTGAAGATTTTACCTACTACCAGTATTATACCAACTTTAACAGTGATAAATTTTCCTGATTTCCCTTTAATTATGTGATGAACCAGAACACTAATGTTACTTTTAAAATAGAAGAAAAGCATTCCTCTTGCTGTTCTCCCGGACATTACATTGCAGCTAAGGTTTTTTTCTTCTTTTAATATTGTTTATACTGTTGTTAGGTCGCTGAAGAAGGCTTCTCTGCAGACACAATTTTTGTTTTGTTGCGCCCTCTTTTTTTAGGTTTTTCCCAAACTTTGTTTTGGTTATTTCTGTCTTCCTAACCTGATTGCAGTCTCTCGCCCTAACTACCATCTTTATTTATAATTTGACTTAAACCACTTGAAGATTTTACTTACAACCAGCATTATACCAACTATAACACTGATAAATTTGGGAGATTTCCATTTAATTTTAATACTTTTAAAATCGAAGAGGTGAAAGAAAAAAGAGCATTCTTTCAATGTGTATAATTGTGTTTTATTAGTGATTTAAACAATCACTTTAAAAAGAATGTTTCTTGAAAAAAATATATATATATATCATTACCACACATGCATCCACACCTTTAATATCTACTGTCACCAGCATGAAATTAACTTTAAAATATATGTACAAATTTTCTGGAATGTTTTTTTTTAAAACAAGAAATCGCTCTTTGATTGTATTAGTACTTGACAAGCTTAATTGAACTTCTTGAACAATGATAAATTGTAATTAGGCTTTTGTTTGTTATTACTATTCTAGGGTTTCCAAACTTGATCCATTTACAACAATAATATCTTCTGAAGGCAATTTGAAAACATCTATGAACTTCTAAATATTCAAGATTTCCCTAAGGCTCTGCGAGCAGCCTTAATCAAGGGCCTCAGGGTCGCTAAAGGCATGGGCCTTTTCAGAAACGGATGCTTCAAAAGGTCAGCTGAACTGGACCTCTTGTCTACATCTACTTCTAAGCATTTGTCTAAGAAATGTTTGAGCTCCATTGATAGTTTGCTTTCCTCTTTGATTGTTGGTTTACCCTGTAAGATGAAGAACATTTCATTTACAAGCTTCGTCAAATTCTTTTAGGTCATAATATGAGCATGCTATCATAGCATGGAAATGAGCGCTATATAAGTACTCAAATCAAAAATCAAATCAATATCCTTTGTTGCTACAGCCAAAGCTTTTAACTAATCTTGTTTGATGAAACAAAAATGATCTTTTCACATCATCTGACCAATGCATTCATTCCAATAGTACATGTTGTTTTCTGAGAAATTTTAAGTTATTTTTAAAAACAAAGTGACTATTAATAATACTAAATGTATTTAAAATAATATTTTGGCAAGGAGCGGATTCACTGCATGGCTTAATGAGATTTTACTGATTGTTCTTTTTATTTATTTGCAAAAACTAGAATCAATCCAGAAATATATTAGAAAATAATAAAAGAAACCTTAGTCTAATTTAAAAAAATATTATATAGTATTATATTTTTGCTAATCTCCTACCAAAAAGTAGTTTTCTTGTGCTAAGAATATGAGGACATTTTGAATAAAATACACCAACCTTTGTACCAATCAGGTAGAGTATTTTTAGAGGTCTCTCATGCAAATAAGGAGGCTGTCCTTCTATCATTTCAATAACCATAATACCAAGACTCCAGATATCTATCTTTTTGCCATACTGTTTTCTGTGATTGTACAAAAATAGCAAGTGTAACAGGGCAGGTGTTGCCAAAAAAAGGAAAAGAGAAAAAGATTTCCATCACGCTCAACCCAGGACTAAACATAAAAAAACAGTTGTTTTTGTTTTTTTCTTAATTATTCAAATTTGTGCAATGAGTTAAATATTTAACTTCTTAAGATAGAAATAGGGAATAACAAAAATAAAAGGCACAAAAAAAATTAATTAATTCTGACAACTGTTTTAGTGGTAGTAAGTCATTTTATTTTGTTTCATTTTATTATTAAAGAAACATGTAGATGATTTGTATTTAGTTTTTTTTTATAATTTTATTAATAAAATACTTGTCATGTGGTTTGAGGACCATTTCATTGTGTGTTAAACACTGCTGTGCAAGCAGAAGTAAGACCTCATGCACATCTACTCTTCTCCTTCTACTTTTCTCCTTCTACTTCTATCCTATCAATGTCACAAAGAATGTGAACAAAGTGTTTTATTTATTTTTTTTTTAAAGAACACCTCACCTTGAAACCACCTCTGGTGCCATCCAGCTATACGTCCCAACCATTGTGTCTCTTTTACTCTTCTCCCCACTAAGCTGGGCGCAGAAGCCGAAATCCGTGAGCTTGACAGTCCCTATCATGCCGAGTAGCACATTGTCACTTTTAATATCTCTATGAATGATGTTCCTTTCATGAAGAAATTGTAAGGCTTTAAGGCATTCGAGACAAATAGCGGCCATCTGCCCTTCCTGCATTACAGTTTGAGTGACCACATCTGCAAGGGGACCTCCATCTAAATACTGACAGATAAATAAATTTAAATAAACAGCTGCAATCGCTACTCAGATTGTTGTTAAATTTTTAGATTTTAACCACAAGGAAAGTTTGACTTTTTAAATTGTCTCTTCTGTTATTCTTTCTCTTTTGCTCAATGTGAGTTCAAAAAATAACTCTTATTTGATAAAATCTCTAAAGTTTAGAGTATTTAGAGATGAGACAAAAACAATAAAGTTTTCTGTTACTTATTGACATACATATGATACAGTAAACATTTTCAGTCATATATTATGCTTAGTCCTGGAGTTTTACAACTATCATACTTTGTTATAAAATTATCATCAACTATTTAACATGCATTTCCAACTATTTAATAGGTCACCAAATGAATCAATTAAATAATAAATAAAAGTAACTCATTACATTCCTTAAAATTTTTCTTTTTTTTTCTTGACATTTCTAGTGACTTTACAAAAGAGTCAATTACTTTTAGAATCCATATGATGTCACACACCAATATATAGGGAAATGCACAAAGTTTTTATAAATGTTGTTTCTAAACATAATATGTTAATATAAGTTCAATATTTTGAGGTTGTGAGGGGGAAATGTGAAATAAATTTTTTTTTGGTGATCTGATGCAAAGAATTTTTAAAAAGGAACCATCTGGAATTTTATTATAAAAACTGTTTATTATAGAAATAAAATTCATTTTTTATTTCATATTAAAGTATTCACAAAAATTACAGGCATTATAATTTTACTGGTTTAAAATTATTTACACACATGAAAACATATCAGTAGAAAATGTAAACTTTATGGATCTCAATAATAAATTTTCTTGTTTTATTAAAACTTTATGGAACTCAATAAGACATTTTCTTGTTTTATTAAAACTTTATGGAACTCAAAAAGACATTTTCTTGTTTTATTGAAATAAAAATAAGTATCACAAGAGCTACTTTTTATTGTGGATTTGAAAAACTATTTTTACATTCCTAATTTACAGTCCACTCTACCATTTCTTTGTATATCTGTACATTCAGTAACTATTGGATGTACTCTATTGTATGATGTTGTTCTTTATACATGATGCACTTGGAACGTTATCAGTTTGAGTAATCTGCCTAATGCTCAAATAAGCTCCAGTGTGAAATCAACTTGGTGTTCAATATTAGGAAGCTATAGTTCATACAAGTCAGGATTTTATTTTCTGCACTCATGAAGTGAGAACAAATTTTGAAAAAAGTCTTTAGGATGAAGTTACTGCCTCACTGTATCCCTTGTTAAACTTTCTTCCCTCAGATGTAAGCCTGGCTTTCTGGCTGGGAGAAACTAAAAAATGGGAACAGATGGGCTATCATCGCAAACATCATATGAGTTTATCCTGTGAATGTTAAAGAATAACTAATATTATATATTCTTCTTTGAGGTATGAAATTAATAAACTATACATATGCCTACTGCTACTTCACTTACATTCCAGTTTTCATATCTTCCAATATTTTAAAATATACTATCATTGAATATGATTTTTGTTTGAATATTGAACATTCACAGATGTCAAATTTCTTATTTAAGATCATATATATCATCATAAATTGTTCCAAATGCATTATTTACCATCCTTTTTACAGTCCCTAAGAATAACGACTTCAGTATTATCTAATGTAATCTAATATTTATGCATTATAGAATGATGTAATTTAAGTAATTTCATTTCAAAATGGCTAGTAAATATTTCAATATACTTTAAAACAAAATTAAACCAAATTATAATAAAACTCAGAAAAACGTATAATGATGCAATACTTAAAAACTAACCTTCTGATATTTACTACTTCAATGGGCTGTAATAGATGATTTTCATCAAAAATGGGAATCAGAATCACTTGATTATCTTCCTCAGCAGATTCAGTTAGAAATCGATCGATATTTTCACGAGTAATATTCATTTTCATAGTGATTGCACTGTCATGTCCATTTGGGTCTAACAAAAAATGTCCCTAAGTTGAGGATTGGTGCGGCATGTCATGTGTTTTCAAACTCGCAAAATAGATCAAAATTATTTAAATCTTTAAATTTTTTTACAATATTTTTATTCAAAATGTATGATTAAATAAACATATACTTTAAGAGAGAAAAAAAAGGCAAAATTTTTTAATCGAAAATAAAGTTATGCTTTTGTATAAGAGAAATGAAAAGAGCCAAATAGATTGTAGATAATAATAATAATAATAAAGCTTATTTAAAAATTACGCTTCATCCCCAAAGGCTTGAAGTGCGTTACAAAGTCAACCGTACGAAAAGAGAAATGAAACAATCTATACCTTACCACACCTAAACACAAAACGCAACACCACAAAAACTACACACGAGCACACCCATTCAAAGTCTTTCATCCCCTCACAAGCACAAACAACCCAAGCCAATATACACCCAGGAGACAATAGCATTCAGTTTGGACTTGGATTGGACCACCCTGTCAAAGTTTTTATGATTGTAACACTCCCTGCATAAACAAACCTACAGATAACACTGATATTCATGTAACACATTTTGAATAATATAAATTCCTTAAAAAAGCAAGCTTATTTTTACACAGACCTCCATGACAACCCACAGCTCCTCTCCTAGATGATAACAATCCAGGAAGTTGACAATATTCTCATGTCTGTGGAGTTTCATGACTTTAATCTCTGATATAATTAGCTCCTTCTTAGGCTGCCTATTGAGGTCCATCATCTTGATGGCTACCATCTGTGGGGAAACCATCGGCGTGGCCTCTTTACACCTGGCCAAGCAAACTGTACCTGAAGCCCTGCAAAATAAAGAATTTGGGTTGGGGGTCAGTTTCATCAATGAAAAGTATATATATATACACATGGCACCTGCGGGCTGTTTTGCAGGGTTTGGGGGGGGGGGGGGGGGTCTGTCAGCTCTAGGCAGAAGAATTAGTTTGATGATAAGTTGACTGTCATGTAATTAAAAACTAGAGGGCTTGAATATTTCAATTAATCACACACTGTCTTAATATTGGCTGCCAGTTTCTTACGCACTGCTTAATTAATCTTTTAAGTTAAATTTAACATGTGATAATTCAGTTGGGGTTCAGTAAGCTTAATTTAAATATCCAACTCACCCAGCACCCAGTTTGTTCTGAATATCATATTTTTGATATGGATCTCCTGGACTGGCTAGGGCTTCTGAAGAAATAAAAGTAAAAAATTTCATTGCCAAATAGTTTTTTCTAAACATTACTACAATTATTTTTCTTTTATTTGACCATCATATTTTACTCCCTAATTTACCTGTTAGGAATCTGGAATAATCTTAGTAAGAAATAAATTTGCTATTTTCCAGCACTTCAAAAACTCTGAAACACAACTTAAATGCGATATCTTAGTAGGACTATTTCATAATCAGCCAAAAAGACTGAAGCAATCAAATCCATTTTATCAACCTTACTTAATGCAGCATTTACTTGGGCGTCATGTTTTGTCACTACTTGATGACGAAGTCGTATTCCAGGACCATCAAGATCATCCCCTCCATCTGTTGCTATTAATGGACCATCAGCCTCATCAACTGAGTCTAAATATGGTGATGAATCAGCTGATGGTGTTAAGGGGTCAGAAGAAGGCAACGACTCATCTGACTCGAAGATTGTTGTTTCAACCATCATAAATTTAGCAGTTGAGTTTTGGAGTTTTATAGTCATTTGGTAGGTCTTCAAAGAATTGAGAACAGCTTCTGGGTTCGCCGACTGCTCTGATTTCCTGTAAAAATTTTGTAAGACTCAGAATAGATATTTTTAAAATTACTTTCAATGAAAATGGTAAAAAAAAATAATTTTTAAACTGAATCTTTGTTTATGTTAATATTTAAAAATGTGTATAGAAAAAGTAATTGTTTTCACTTATCAATTTCAAATTAGTGAAATGAATAAATAAGGTTTCACATCATTCAGGATGTCTGCTTGGATTCCTCTTGTCATTTTTTACAAATATTGCTGGATTGAAAAATATTATTTTAAGTACATTATAAGAGTGAAAACTTACGATATATCTGAAGTATCTAGCAGCTGCTCCCATGATTTAGGCAATCCAAGAAATTCTTTTTTGCCTGCGTCATATTCCACGTGGAAGTTTTGATCCATATTGAGAGGATTCTCTAAAGGCATTATAACTTTATTGTCTTCCTTCAAAGATATTCTGTTTGTCTGTGCCTCCTATATATCTTTGAGATAAAAAAACAAAAAGAAGCCTTAGTCACCTGAAATAATATATACTGCATTTTAAAGATTTGCTTTTTTTTAAAAAGGGGGGGGGGGGTTAATTTTTTTTACCCCCTAACTTGATTTCACAAATGCTAATGGTAGTAATAGTCTAAAATATATATAGGCTTATTTTTTTATATATTAAATAATTCTAGGAAGAAATATATTTTTTCTCATCAGTTTACTTCTGTGATGTGCTTTTAAAATTACATGACTGCCTTGCACCTCTTTGCCACACATGATCCACAAACCATTTAATTTAGCGGTTCTCAACATGTGGGTTGCGATCCCTTTGGGGGTGGAACTACCCTTATAGAGGGGTGGCCTAAGACCATCGGAAAACACATTCATATTTATGAAGAAGAAGCGAAAATAATTATATGGTTGGGGGCCACCACAACATGAGGAACTGTATTAAAGGGTCGTGGCATTAGGAATGTTGAGAACCACTGCTTTAATTAAGACATATAGCAAATAGTGAATATAGTTATATTTTTTTTATTGTATAGTGAAGTGAACATGTGTTAATTAGGGGCTAAGAACTGTAAAAAATATGAAACTATTGCAATACAGGTCAGATGACTGAGATATGGTTTTTTTTTTCTTTTATGTTTATGCAACTTATATTTAAAGAAATGAAAGAAACAATCGCAAATAATAAATAGCTAAGTTTTTTTATGTATGGCTGTAATACTGTATTCAATAGGCGCACACAATAAAATTCCCCGGAGTTTGCACTGATTTGGATTATGGGATTCTTATAAAAAGTATTACTTGTTGGCATGTTATATCAATTTACTTAAGTAAGTGGGAGGTTCACGCATTGCTTCCGCCATTGTTTAGCTGGCTATTTCTAGTAAATAATAAAGTTTATGATTTTAATGATTGCATGCAGATAAATCCCACCTAATTGCTTAGACTTGGTTAGGCATATTTATCACCTGTTATAAGGTATTAAGCCACACAAAATTCCACCGCAAACATTTATCATCATTTTGAGACTTCGCTACATTGACCATGTTTCTATGCATAACGCTTGGAGGTGGGGATGTGGATCATAAATCGGGGGTCATGAGTTGAAAACAGTACAGTTTAACACACCAAAAAAGATTTTAATGAATTTTTCAATTTATCAATAGTTAAGTACATATGATATTCAGGCTTATAGCATAGCTAGAGTTAGTGCCACCCGGTGTTGACAAAGATTGATAGATTGTTGTGCCCTCCCCCACACCCTCCACAAAAAAACTTTGCAGTTGGATAAAAATCCCTCCCCTTTGCCTTTAAATAAAGAATATGTAACCCTGGGGCACATATATATATATAATGCCTATAGTCTATATAAAATACATAGATAATTTACACTTTGGCGCCCCCCCCCCAAAACCGCCAACGCTGCTGGCGTCTGGCAAGACCACCACCTTCGCCCCCCCCCCCCTTTTTTTTTTCGCACGGCCCCGGGCAGGCACCACCTTTAATTTCTTGGAGACACTGACCGATGATATCTCTCATCACACAATCTGTCTTTAGGCCCCGCTGAACAGTTGGCTTCATTGTAATTGTAAATTACTATTAGTATTAGTAATTATATTGCCAGATCCACACTCCAAATCGGCACGGCACGGTCAATCTATTAATTACACTTACCTAGAAAATATTTAGGCCCAAACCCTAACTACTCAGACTACTGTTTATGTTGACACCGTTAGGAATGATCTGTTTCACTTATTTTGAAACCATGTAATTCTGAAAACATTAGTCATTAGTGACAGAAAGGGGCTAACACATCAGAACGGGAAACTTTCTGTGTCCAAATGACATGATAGTGCCTATAAATAGACCTAAAGTTAAAGCCATAAATAGAGCTGATAAACTCATCTGGATGGTTTCCCTTGGTCATTGGGTGGTAGAATGTATCTTACTGTACATTATACTAAATGTAGATACATTACTCTACACCGCAGAAAAATGTAAGGACTAGTTTTCCTGTTTTATTATTTTTTTCTGAAACATCACAAGGGACAAAGCAGGAAATTTACACACTTAAATTTAAGCTCAGTTCATATTATAAAATTTTCGATCATACATTTGATGCGTTTTTTGTATGATTATGAAACAATGTCACTCCTTTCAAATCACTATGCAAATTTTTTAGTACCGGTATTATTACGCGACCTCGATATCACGAGCACAAAAGTAAATGCTAGTCATTCGCTATCGAGTTTACATTGACTACGCTAAGTTATGGACACAACAAACAGCTTCCAAATAAGAATTATGTACTTATAATAAATTGATGAAATAATTACTTTAAAATTTAGACAATAAATGGGCACGGTGTAATTGAAAGTTGTTTATAATTAGGCTTCATGTATAGTGAGGAGCCATGCATAAGCTTATAGTTAGGGCTTGGGGCAATGCCCATGCATTAAGTAAGTAAAGTTAGGGACCATACACATACATAAATTACATCATGCAACAAGGGGGAGAGAGAGGAGCTGCTCGAATTTGTGATTATGCCTAATGGTGTTGAATGTATAATGAGGTTCTTGAAAATATTGTAATTTTTTTTATAATTATTTGGTTGGGGGGGGGGGGGGGGGGGGTGCTAAAATGGCGTTAAAATATTTGCAGTAAATTGTATGTACTAAAAAGTATTTCTTAAAATGTCCACCAGAACTTCAGAGTTTCTACAGCGGTATGTTTATGGCTCCAATCGATTGTGATCTTCACAAGTGAAACGAAATAAGCGATAGCGCTGCATGCATGTATTTATGATTTTCAAAGAAATTGAGTTCATGAGCGCATTATGGTTTTTTAACAAATCATGTGACTTTAAAAGTTTGGTGAACATATCATTTTTGGAAGAGTTAAAAAAAAAAAAAAAAAAAAAAAAAGCATATTTTTATAATTCTTTATTTTTTACTTTTTAATCTTGGTGGATGGTATAAGTTATAGGAACTCTGATCCGAATGTTGTTTGAAACTTATGACTAAAGAAGCGTGTGGCGCCCGTTAAATTCATGCACGTGAAATGTTATTTGTAACATTTCGGTAACATTTTTTGTTGTCAGCGTTATCGGGCGCGAGTAACCATGCAAAAGGAAAGAGTATAGAGTGTAGGGGAAAAAACTCAAATTCCCTATCACTTTTCGTTCCTGAAAATATCCGCAAGAGGCTTCTCGAGGGTATGTCTTCAAAGCCTCAGTTCAATTGGACATCATCAAATGGGTCACATTTTCAGCACCACCCTCATGGCTCGATATTATAAATTTTATAAAGGATTTAATAACGAAACACTTTGTTTTTAGGAGCTGCTTAATGTGTCTTAAAGTTAAATCCGTGTTTAAAAATATTGTTACTTTTTTTCAACAAAAATTTTTTTTTTAAAAATTGTAACACCTTAAATGCCGCATATACCGTAAAAAAAAATATATATTGATTAACGTTACTTGGTATTCTTACGCCCGTCGTAGCTTGTACTTCATTACAACTAATGCGGTAATGGATGTTGTGATCTGCTGGTGCGAATACCTCGTTGTCTGGGGGATCCTGCCATGCCATAGTTTGCTTGGGGTACCTTTTGTGGAAAAATAAGACCTGGAATTTTTTATTCATTTCATAACTATTTTTATTTGGAGCGAATTTAAATGATTTATTTTTTACATAAGAGCTTGTGTACATTTATAACTTTAAACTCTAGATTCGTTAATCAATCAAAGTAGTGTTTTTAAGACTAAATTAAGAGGGAAAAACAAATAGAAAGGAACATTCGCATGGTTAATTATTCACAAGCTTTAAAGCTACTTATATATATGTATATTTATATATTCTTTACATTGTTTTTATTATATACGGAAAGGATTATTATTTTTTAAAATTCTGGTTCCAATGTGTACTGTTATTTAATGTTTAAACTATTTACCAGGCATTCAAAGAAAAACTAAAATATAATTGCCACAAATAGTCCCGATTTTAAATACAATCTTTAAAAGGGGTTGATTAAATTGAATCTTTTTGTAAATTTGTGCCCTTTACCATTGATTTAAATTGAAGTTCATTTAAAATGTATAAATTCAAAGTTTATGATTAATTTTAAAAAGGATTGTTTAAGAGAGATAACCGAGAAAAAAGATTTTTTGAATATATTATATTACTGTCAAAGGGAAATAGCGTGGCACTTAAAAATTTAATTCTTAAAAAATATGTTACACATTAAACGGGGAATAACTTTTCCAATGTAAAGATTTTTAAAAATTAATACACGATAGCCTCCCCTTGACCTTAAGACACTAATCTTTTTAAGTTTAAAATATTTTTAAAAATACACGAAGCCTCCCTTTTACCGCACGAATTGAAAAAGGTCATTGAAAAATTATTAAATGGTTATAAAATAACAACTCCAGTATTTTCCTAGCATAGTGATGAGACAAGCTTACCCCGCATTTGTCTCAAATTAATCACTAATGAACAAAAGCTTCCAAGTCCAATGTTATGCATGCTGGAGAACAATGGTTTGTCTTAGTCCGTGGCTACGTGAAGAAAGAGGCTGTCAAACCAAAAACACATTTCAACTTTACTAAATAGTAAATTAAGGAACAATTCACGTATACGAAATAAAATAAGAGTAGATGAGACGAGAAAGTGAACACAACACAAAGAAAATGGATTGTGACGAAGCAGGACATAATAAAACACAGAATATGTGCAAGCCATAGTGAGCGTGCACTATTGATGCATTGATGGTGGCCCATCAGAAAATATGGACTTGGCATTACACTTGGCAAATTCCATCACTGGCCACAATCAATACAAAAAACATATGTCTAAACTTACACTTTGCCATGTTACACACCTTCAAGTTAAATGGAATAAATGGCATGCAATCAAACATAGTAACTTGATAAGTAAAAATGCAATTTAAAAGCCATATATATGTACATGAGATAACAATTTATCTAATTTTTTTTTTAAATGTCAAAATATACATAATTTGAAATCTCTTTCTACTTAGAAATGAATACATTTATAAAAATGTATTGAATAGTAAGCAAAGAGAAAAGGAGTGGGTTTGCATTATATTCATTTTTTCTGCACATATCATATGACATCATAAAAAAAAGTTTTTCCACACATAAAAACTCCTAACATAATATAAACTATTTTTTCTGCTCATTTAATTTAATATAATAAAAAAAAAAAATTCTACACATGGAAAGTTTAAATTTATTTTGAATCTTATTTTTGGAATGTTTGTTTTGTAAAATTTAATTTTATTTAAAACCTTTTTTAAAAAAAGTTTCTACAAATAGGTTGCGTTTTTATGATCATCCAGGGCCTAAGATAAAAAACAGGTTATAAGGAAGAAAAAAAAATTGGAGAACACAATCACTGAACAACAGCCCCTCAAAGAATGCAAGTGCCTAGGAAGTAAGGTCACACGAGGTGGCAACTGTGACAGTGACAAGGTCTTGATTACACTCTATGTTGGAAGACCACTATCACATTAAAATGGAAGCTTTAAACCAAATGCATAAGAAGCTCCCATAGAATATTGGATTGGATTGGAGTACTTATATAGCGCTCATTCCATGCTATGATAGCATGCTCACGGCGCTCCGATGTTCGAGAGGTCTCACTGCTGCCAGTTAGGCACCCGTGAACTCCATCTCCTTATCTCCGGGTTTGAATTCAGAGTAGCCTTCTCTTAGATGGGTTACCGTCCAAGGTTAACGAGTCCCATCCACCCAAAGACATTGCAATGAAGAACTGAAACGCCAATTAAGAGTAACAATCACTGTGGTAAAAAAAATGCTTGAATTAAAAGTAATTACCGGAGACCGTTTTGATATATACGTAGAATACACTTAACAGGACAGCGCTAGGAATTAAACGAGAGGCAATCGGATATTTTATCGGGACTTAATAAACCATACTAAAGCATGTCGTACTTTCAAATATTTTAATCGTATTGCAATTTATTTCCATTGCTGCCATTTGGATAAAGCAGATGAAGTGTCATCACGTGGAAAAAAAGGTAATAATGGGGGAGACTGTGGAAAAAAAGTAATTCTGCGATTAATTATCGCATCTAACAACTTAGTATTTTTTTATCAAATTCTCATTTTTGTCCGGAATTAAACAACCCCAAAAATACATTTGTTCGTATAAATCCTTTACCGGTATAAAATGTAATATCGAATAATGTGGAGTCACTGGTGTGGAGCTGAAAATTTGACACAACGTGCATAAAACATGTAGCGTAATTCATAAGAATCTCAAATAGTGCTCCCCGCTTCCCCAAGACTCGCAACCGCACATTGTTTTCACGTCCAAGACTATATTAATACTAGTTATAGCTCGTCGAAAATTGTCGACGGCCATGCGTGAACTTCCCATCTACTCAAGTTACTTGACAAAACATGAACTCAAGTCACGCACATTTAAGAATCCAAATTTTTGCTACACCCCTTTCCCCATGATACGTCACTGCACACTTTGTATTTCACGCACATGAACTATACTAAATATTCTAATGCCCTAACCACTTTTAAACCGATATTTTTTACACCATTGAGACGATTTCATTTTCCAAAAAGAAAATATTACGCGCCAAACGTTGTTGCGATATATAAAAAAATAAATATCATTTAACGTAGTTATCGGGAATTATATTTGAACTCATTATTGAACCATGCTTGTTTTTCAAACATTTAGAATTATTTAATTTGTAATATACTCTCAATACCAAATTCACTGATTAGGAAGCAGTCCATTGGGCAGCAGAGTCCATTAGGAAGCAGTCCACGAGTCCCACCAGAAGCAAGGAGATTATAATGACCAACCGGCTTTTACACAGCAGATTTATTTTCAAAAACTATTTAAGAAAAACAAAAGGAAATATTAAGCACCAAACCCACTTGCGATATATTTTTTGGAAGAATCTTATTTAGCGCAGTTATCGGGAATTTTATTTCATGAAAACAGTGGCATCATATTTCCTTTCTTGTTCCCCTTGAAAAAAAAGGAACAACTTATATTTTTTTTTTGTATTGGGCTGAATATTCGATACAATGAGTCGTCATCGGCAACGAGTCTATGTGCCAAGCTTCAGCGCCATATGTTGAAGATCCAGCCAGCCACTAACAAACAAAAGTGAAGTTAAAATAAAAGATTTCTTTTTTTCTTTTTTTAAAAGCACGCACAAAATGGTGCAATCAGACACGAATTTGACGAAAAGTTTGATCGTGTGATTCGAGGATTAGTATGTTAAAATTCACTAATGCAGTATATCCTTAAATGTGAGCATTTCTGAAATGACATAATCTTATGATTTGAACGCTGAAACACGAAACCCGCCGTCACCGAAGCCCCTTCTTTTGATAAGACAATTATGGCAACTTGCCACAATATATATTTTTAAGTCGACCGGGATGTTTTAATAATATGTACTGCTCTCGACAACTGCATATGCAAGAAATAACTTGGCTTCAGAATGGCCCGTAGGTTTTGCTTACCTAAATACATTTTTATAACGCATAGTCACTATTTGAGTTTGTACTACCCAGTACTAAGTGGTTGTAAAGATTCCAACGAGAACAAGATGGGTGGGGGAAGGAGGATGCTGGAGTACAATGAGAAATTGGAGTCATAAATAAAAAATTAACAAGAGGCTGTGAGTTTTGAATTTTTGTTTATTTGTATATATTGAAATATTTGTTGTGATATAAGACAAATGTTCAAGGATAAAGTAACAATGCAACAGGAACACAATCATACATTGATCAGTATCCCTAATGTTATTTCATGCTGAAAAACTGCAGTACAATGCTTTTCCTTCGCTTTTTATCTTGCATATTTTTATTTTTTTTAAAAGGTGTAGAATTAGAATTTCTGAGGTAATATAAAAGCAGGTCACCTGTGAGCAAACTTCATTGTGAGTGAGGAATCTTTGCATTCAAATGGTATACTATTAGTATAAGCCAGTGGTCTGCAAACTCATTAGTCAAAAGAGCCGAAAATCAGCAGCATGGCGATTAAAATAAATTTTGAGAGCCTAATTTCTATTCAAGAACCATGTTTTTCGGAGTCGAAGCTCGATTTGTGGCAGAATGGCCGATCGTCATTTAGGTCGCTAAAGAGCCCCATACGGCTCACAAGCCACGGTTTGCCGACCACTGGTATAGGCAATAGAGTGATTTGGATCTTATTTGCAGAGAGAAATTTTACTTTGTTATATCAAAGCAATGATTGACATACACTTTGTCTCTGCTAAACTAATTGCATGTTCCATGCTTAGTTGGTTAAAATAACCATTGTTCATGGAGCCACATGAATAAGTTGAAGCAGTTTGAACAAAAGTAAAGAAATTTAACCAGCCTTTCGAGACAAAATTGGTGGGAAAAAAAAACTAGTATCGTACTGAGTCAAATAATATTTTTTTTACACAAAAAGAAAAAAAAATAATTTAGTTTATTAAAAGATGGGGGTTAACAGAGCATTTCAATGTTGTGATCTTTGCACTTAAATTATCAATCACACCAACTTCTGCAAAATGCAAATTTTCAATCCAACCGTTATGATGTTGGTGTCTCCTGCTCATGTCTATAAATGAATGTGTGAATTATCAAAATGGAAACAAAAAGAATAAACATTTAAAAAAAATATATGTATTTAGTTATATATTTGGTTTATATAGCACAGGCCAAATAATTCATTTAATCAGTTGGCCTCAATTCTCATGATTTCATACTCGTAGTCATAGCATTTTAAATTTAAATACTTTATGGTGAGCAATTTTACAACTGAAAGCATTGGATTATTCTTAAAGGCAACATCAAAATAAATGACAATAAAAAGTCGCACATTGAAAATGCGAAGTTGCAAGTGCTAAAATTAAAGTGTTGTGATGCATGCCTTATAGAAGAACATAGATATGTTTTGCTTCCTTGATAATTATTAAATCATTAAGTCTTAAAACAAAGTTATACATTAAACAAATAATAGAAATTTTGATTTATCAGACAGATACTCACAAACGTCTTGAACATATTGAAGAGGAGCAAGGTTTATGAAAATAGTTTTTAATATTTCGCAGTACACATTCATTAGAGTAGTATGATATGCTAAGCTTTTTTTTTTTCAAATACGACAATGTGTTTAAGAGACTGAAATGTTTATTCAGATCAACAGACATGATGATGAAACTATGTCTCATGGGACACTAACATCATATGGCATAAAATAGTTTTCAGGTAGCCACAACAAGCTTAGTAAAATATACAGTATTTATATCTATATGAATTTGATTTTTAATGTTTTTTAATTTCAAATTTGCCAAACAAATCTGAGGTATATTTGGAACACAATAAACAGCCTTCTCATAAAATGTCATAAAATAGACATGTATTTTTGTGCTAAGTGATGTACTTGCTTTTCAGGCCAACCCTCCAAAAATACAAACCCTCCAAAAATACAAACCCTCCACAGCACCTTTAAAATAGAAATTTCTTTTAACCTAGCATATAAATTACAAGATTTAATAGAAAGAGCAAAGAAAACAATGGCAGGCAGTAGTTTTCCAAGTTTGAAATAGTGGAAGGCACAGAATAGAAAGAAAACAACAACCTCATTACAATAAAAATTATTGAAAGTTAAAGTTCTTGGTTTTCAACACAAGGGAAACGAATAAATATATGTCATTATATATGTAAAGAAGAAATTTTCTTTGAGGGCAGACAGACTACATATGAAATAGACGAGACGTCTGCAAAATTGTGAATTGGAATGCTAAAAGATTAAGGCACAGTATAAAAAAGTTGTAACATTTGTGACAAGGATGGAAGGCACAGGAGGTTGCAGTTATAGAAACTATCACATTCAATTATTTAAAGAAATAAATCATCTTTTCACTGTATAGATACAAAAAAAATAGTTATTAAAGTGCATTTGAACTAGCCTAAATCTGCCTACTTATAAGAACTGGAACAAAAAAAAAGTTCTTTGAAGCAACTTGCCACTGTGCAAAAAAGGAATGATTTGTTCTTTCAGTAAACATATGATAAAGAAAGAAACATCAATGAATAAATACATCCCCCGCTCTTCTCATGCTGGCGATGGAATATCAGCGCAGCTTTTTATAAAAAAAATGAAGTTTACCATATAAAATTTTCAAGACAAATGTTTACTTATAAAAAAACTAACTTAAAGCTGTCAACTATCCCCGCCCCTCAACCCCAATCTACAACAGACATAAGATTAACATAATTGTTATATTAATATATTGACTGGACTGCATACAGCACTAATTTTTTTTTATTTTTAAAAACAAGTTTTTGCACATTACCTAAAAAAGCAAATAAAATAGGGAGCTTTTACTTCAAGTAAAATATATCATGTAATTGAGAATGTAGTCTAACCATATATATATAATCAATTTGTTAAACACAGCCAAGATCAGCTAAATTTTGTGCACATGAAACTTCATTGTCGATCACAATAATCAAGAGAAAAATAATAATTTTTTACAACAAATAGTTTCATCAAAGCTGTAAAGTTTTAATCAAATAAACTGGAAAACAGAAATACAATAAAATAACTAAATTTTAAAAAAATTAGTAGCAATTTTGTTATTTTCAATTCTCTATGTCATTTACAATAGTTTATTATGCACATTTTACTATAGACCTTTGTTAAATTTATACATTTAAGAAATAGATTAAAGTTAAATTAGTAAAAAATTCTAAACCAATTTATAAAAAAAAAAAAAAAGTTTCTTAAATAAGAAGAAAAAAAAAATGTTTCAGGCCAGGCACAAGTCATTTTCTTCATACAATTATGGCTCAATTTATCCGTGTTCACAAGATATGTACATGAAATGTGTTTAGAGACACTTTCTTGGACAATAGTTCAAAAGTCCTTTGATAACTTTCAGCATTAAGTACAATTCTCTCTCTTCTCTCAAGCACAGTAGAATATTTTCAGAATTTTGACAACTAAAAAAAACAGCAAGAGAAGAGAAAAATGTCAGATGCAAGATAAGTTTGATGGGAAGATTACAGTTTTAAACAAATTTGTCTTTTAAGGAAAAAAAAGAGTAAAGAATTCAGAACTCACACCAAAATGTTAGAGGAGACAATTAAGTAAACTGTCAACATATAGCATAAGATTTTGAAATGACAAAGTCTTATGAATATCATTAGTATTGATGTAATGTATCTTATTTCTCCCCTCTAAATTTCATAATATTTATCACTACAGAAACTTACACAAAATATATCTATTTAATAAACATGTCTCAGCTACAGCCATTTCTTAGTATATTGTTGGTTAGAAACAAACCATTTAAAAATAGACTGTTTGATTCTAAGGGGACATTACAGAAACACTGTCTAATAATAAGAATTGCTTATGGTATTTAGAATTTAGATAAAGAGATATATTTTTGTTTCATATATCCAGTCATTCTAAATGGCTTTGTCATAATTCTAACAGATTTATTTTTATAAATTTGAAATACACAACAGATCTTTGGTTGCAAAGGAAGGAAAGATATCCGATTCCTAAGAAAATCCTTTAAAGTAATGTTTATATAATTTGCTATGATAGACATAAATTTTCTGAACCTTTATACATGAATTATTTTATAATCATGCAGAGCCAATGCAAGGAATGTCCTCAAGTTATTAGCAGATTTCATTCAATACATCTCTTCTCTAAGTGGATAAAACAGATCTGACTTGTAACACTCAGCATTATTTTACATTTAGCAAAGAACACATTTCTAACCAACTTGAACAAATAACTTAATATGTTCACAATCGAACTTCTTCCTTCCTAACTTGCAAAATTATTTGACAGTGGTTTTCAAATATTTTTGTTTACATTATATTTAAATTACTTTACTCACCAGGTTGCTACGACCATATTGAATTAAATTGTCTTATTATTTGCTATTTTCCTATTAAAAACTTAGGAATTAACATATTTGCAATCAACCTTATTTCTTTCACCAAAATTTATTTGTATTCTCAGAATTTAGACAGCATTACTTATTAAAATAGATGCTCTGTAATCAAAGAATTTGTGAGAATGAAAAAATATTAATGATGTGAATAATAAAAAAATCCAACTAAGTAGTCTTTGGTTTCTCTAAGATTTTCCCATAGCATTGCGAGCAGCTGCTATTAAAGGTCTGAGAGTAGATAAGGCCATGGACTTTTTCAAAAATGGATGTTCTAAAAGCTGTGCTGCACTGGCCCTGGCATCTACTTCAACTTCCAAGCACTTGTCTATAAAATCTTTCAGCTCCTTTGATAGTTTCTGTTCATCCTTGATTTCTGGTTTACCCTGTGAATGGAAAATATGAACACTTACATTTATTCACACATTTAATTTCATGCACCATTCTTTTCATTGCCAAGATAAATCTTTTGCATTTATTTCTTTCTAAAATATCCATTACTGTAGTACTAAAACAATGACATTGATAACTGTACATAAATACTAATGCTATTTATTGTAGATCAAGCTGTTCAGAACTCAATTCTTTGTAAAATAAAAAATAATGTATCTCATATTTCTATTATATTAAAAACTTAATAATGCTACCTTACAAATTAATCTGGAACATTAGCTTTTCACCATTTTAACAAATCAGATAAGAGATTATCCTGGAGGGTTCATTTGTAAATCTTTTAAAACTATTAACACCCACCTTTGTAGCGATACGGTAAATGGCTTTTAAAGGTGTTTCGTTTAGGTAAGGTGGTTCACCTTCTAGCATCTCAATTATCATGATTCCAAGACTCCAGATATCCACTTTGTTACCATATTGTTTTCTGTAATTTACAAAAATTTTGTAAAAACTATACCATTTAAAATATAAAGGTTATGTCGCATGTTAAAAAAGTCAATAGACCCTAAAGATCATTAAAATTAAAATGGAAATTTCTTACCTAGAAACAACCTCTGGTGCCATCCAGTAAGGTGTCCCAACCATTGTGTCTCTCTTGCCTTTATCCCCGCTAAGTTGGGCACAGAAGCCAAAATCTGTAAGCTTGACTGCCCCAACCATGCCAAGTAGCACATTGTCACTTTTAATATCTCTATGGATAATGTCCCGTTCATGAAGAAATTGCAAGGCCTTAAGGCATTCTCTACACACTGCAGCGATCTGCCCTTCCTTCATGATGGTTTCTGTAACCACATCTGTGAGAGCACCTCCATCTAAATACTGACAAGGAAAAACAGTTTGATAAAAAAATTTGTCTAAACTGATGAATTGAGGTCATTAATTTTTTTATTAAAGGAGACACATTTTGATGCATTGAAGCATGTTTGAGATAACCCTGCTACCAGTATACCTATATTACATAAGCAGTTATTATGTAACTGCACTTTATTACACCTCTTTTGTATATAAAATGATTATTTATATACAAATATATTATTTAAATAATATATGACATGGATAAACAATGATGTAATAAAAGATGTAATATTACTACAAATAGTAAATACAACAGTAAGATAATCATCAGAAACAGTCAAAAAGTTTATTTACTATAATCAAGCTTGAGGTAAATAATATAAAGAAAAAGAAAATAGACACATATTAACTTAATTAGCAAAATTTTTAGAAATAGAAAAAAATAATTGTTTTCTGTTTTAAATTGTAATACTAGTAACAGCTCCCAAGAAAATTGGGTCACTTCAGTAGTGAATATCCATTTTCTCCACTCCTGAAAATTGAATAAAGTTAGTAGCAGAGATGTTAATTTTTTTATATATTTGATTTCATAAACAAAATTAAAAAGCCAAATATTGATTACAATTCTTAGGGATTAAACCCATTGCTTAATTTTTATTGGACATACTGACCTCCATTACAACCCAGAGCTCATCTCCAATATAATAGCAGTCAAGGAAGTTAACAATATTCTCATGTCTGTAAAGTTTCATGACTTCAATCTCTGTGATGATCAATTCTTTCTTTGGTTGGTTATTCAGATCCATCATCTTAATGGCCACCACATGATCAGAATCTTTACACTTTGCCATACACACTCTTCCTGAAGCTCTGTAATAGACATAATAAAGCAGACCTGTTTACCCTCAAAATCAATATCATCACAAAATCGTTCAATACATTATCTTAATAGTAAAAAAACACACAGTATATATAATGTAATCACCTCAAAATTGTACATTGTACGCCAAAATCATACACTGTACGCCAAAATCGTAAGAGTAAACAGGTATGATAAAGTAGCTTATTAATTTCAAAGTTTTAATATACATTTATCAATGTTTATATTGTGCTGTTTTTTTTTTCAGAATTGTTTGGATAAGTGGGTGAACTATTTTATGCTGTGGTTTGTTTTTATTTGTTTTGTATTGTCAGGAGGTCCTTAAAAAAACTATGATCAAAAAAATCTCATCAGCTGTATCAATACTTATGTATTTCAGGCATGTATTGTTGTTTCTATGTTAAAGTTTTGTGTTTAAAACATGGCCTAAGAACTAATGAATGTGGACAAAGTGTAAATAAAAATGTGCTAAATTGTCATCCTTGAACTCCTACTAACATCCTCCTTGTCATCACTTGACTCCCTAACATTACCATCATTGGTGAGTGCCTATTTTGTCTTTTTTCAACATGTTTTAAAATTGTTTCAACCTTCATTTTTATTTTATTTCGTTTGCGTCAGGAATAAATTAAAATTTTTATAATGGGACGCTATGGAAATCGCAATAAACCCCTTTCAGTGCTTCCTCTTTAAGTTTCTATCTATATGTTAACATGCTTTTATCAGGGTTAATTTTGTGATTCATCAGGTGTGAAATTTCTTCAATTTTTTTATTAATATAATGCCCGATGCTGGAGAGGGTCCCCACTCTAGATTGCAAAATCAACAGACTTTCTTCTGGAGTATTATGTAATAAAAATGGATTTTGAAAAGGAATTTTGAATTCATTTTGTGAATTCTCCCTTGTATTCTATATGACAGAAATGTGTAGGTAGTGAATGCAAAAAATCCCCAATTCATTATAAGTACCTATAACTTGACATTTTCTGAAAGAATATTGCTTCCAATATCTCAAAAACTTGATTTTATGATAGTTTGAACAATTTATAGAGTATTAGGTTGGGTTGAATTTAGAAGTTAAGAAGTAAAATTTTATTCACTCCGTAAAGGTCAACATACATAATATAAAAATAAATTCTTTTCATACCATAAGATACCTTGTCCAATGTAGTACTTTCAGAAAATGTATATTTGTAAGGGTCTCTGAATACAATTAGTATGGGATTTTGTCCTTTTTGACAAGCAAATGAAAATGCTAAAAATGGCTCGACACTAGAGAAAAATGCACTTGACAGTTATAGGGTTAAGACACTATCATGCATTCATTTTGTTGATTTACAACCCATGATGCAAGTGGGAAAATGTTAACAAATATTAAATAACATATTTGAGGAAAATCAAAGTTACCCTGCACCAAGTTTCTTCTGTATATCATATTTATCTTGTGGATCACCTGGAGTAGCCAGAGATCCTGGTGAAACAAAGATTGAATATTATTGTTTTTAAATTGATGAAACAATAATTGCTTTGCATTAAATACTTGTACTGCCATTGTAAAAATGAAACAAAAGTGAGGATCCCTGAGGGGATGAGTTTAACACATACTCAAAAATATTTTAATAAAATTTTGTTGGAAGCATCATGGCACAATTATGCTTATAGCTAATGCATTTTACAAACTGCGAATGCTATATCAATTTTATCTTAATTGTTTTTTTATTTTGACAACCATCTTCTTTATTTGGGTTGCATAGCTACCACTTGTTAAGAAGAGCGATAATTAATTAGAAGCTCTTAAACCAGAAGACTTGCACTTACTTAATGCTGCATTAACTTCTCCATCAGACATAGTCTTCTTCTGTGAACGTGGCCGCCTTTCACAATGACCATCACCTTCATCCTTTGGTTCTACTCTCATTGCTGCAACATCAGCCTCTATTTCATCCGATTCTGTTTTTTCCTCTTTTACAGGAGATGCTGGCTTACGAGCTTCATCCTAGAAAGCATTGTTAATTTAAATCTAAAATTACACTTGTTTGAGAAATACCCTTTTTATAGCCGTTGTATTTTGTTGGAATTTGCTGCAACCAAGAAGAAAAAAAATGTGTAGAAATTCTACTAACTTTTATTTCTGTTTAAAAATTTATTTGAGCTACAGACCCCAGTCTCATAATTACAATAACATACACAATCAATCAAAAACATACCAATTTTTCAGCAGGTCTGACTTCATTTTTAACACTATCTGAATTATCATTTTCTTTCTGACTGTCAGTTTCATCAACATTTTTGGATGAGTCAGCTGATGATCTTTCAGAGTCAGCAGAGTCTAAAATTTCATCTGACTCACGGATTGTGGTTGCTACCATCATAAACTTGGCTGTTGAGGGCCGCCGTTTTATAGATTTTTGGTAAGTCTTTAAAGAATTCACCACAGCTTCTGGGTTTTCCCTTTGCTCTTTCTTTCTGTTTAAGGTACACAAAAAAATATTCTCAATATCCTTCTCACAACAAATTGTACTAAATGAAATGAAAATACTTTTCTAAACGTAAAATCATTTATAAATAAGTGCCACTTAAGCTGCTGTATTTTTAAATAATTATGTAATTAACCTTTTCGCTACCCACGTAACGATCACCCATTTTCAATTACCAAGAACGTCATATTTCATTGCTATATATTTCTTTATTCGTTAATCTATAGAGGAGTTAAAAAACGAATTGGATAGAGAATGAAAATACCGGAATTTTTTCAATTTTATTTTTATTTATAAAAAGTTTTTATTGCAGAGTCAGCAAAAATCAATGTCAAAACCCAGTGGTAATGAAAGGGTTAAATATCAATCAATAAATTTTTTAGATTTGGTAACACAAAGACTTTTCATTAGTACCGGGTTTCCTACATGTCATTTATGCATCTCTGAGTTAGTTACAACAAACTGAGCTCTTAGCCTCTTACGAAATGTTTGAATTATTGAGTAGCTGCTCCCAGGACTCTGGAAGCCCGACAAATTCTCCTTTGTCTTTATCAAACCCCACGTGATAATTCCGCTTGACATTAAATGGTTCTCCAATTGACATTGGAGCTTCCTCATCTCCTGACTTCGTAGAGGTGGTAGACCCCTTGGTCTTACGGAAGAAACCCTTCAAAGGCATACTGCCGTCAGGTGAATAGTGTCTGAAAAATTCTGGGAGATAACAAAAAGAAATAAACAATGTAAATCATTATATTTATATGTTGCACTTGCACTAACCATTTTTTGAGTGCATTTTATTGGAATTGTAAAACATGACAAGAGAGTGGTTTTATATTTTTCAGAAAAATTATTACTTTTGAAATTTCTTTTCATTTATGAAAGGCCAGATACCATTTTGAAAAAGTAAAAAATTATTTTTTAAAATTCAGAAGCTCTTAAATAGAATTTAAAATTTAACATTAAATTGTAAAGAAACTTTAGAAAATATATCTAATCTGTAATAATCAATTAAGAAAATAATTAAGTGTTATCTATTATAATAATAAATGTGATTTGTATATAGTTGCAGTTATTTGGATATTAGAAGACATCAGAATGTCATTTTTTCATATTAAAAATAAAACACATAATGAATCAATATCTGACTTAACTTTGTCATTAAACTGTTCATTATTTTTATATCAAAATAAAATGTTCCTTCTTAAAATACTTGTCTCATAAAATAATTATGAATTACCTTGCACAAGTTTTTTTTAAAGACTAAAGTATGAAAAGACTATTATAAAATGGAATAATCAACAGTTACTTTCAACCATAATTTGTCTCCTCCCCATCCCTTCTTCCCCCCACAACCCTGTGACAAGGATGTAAGAAATAAACATGAAAGGTGGATACTGTGGAGGAAGTGAAAATAAGATTTGATTTTATTTTCTACTCATTCATGAAAGTGTAGCCAAATTTTTCTTCTCTCTAAAAACTGAGCATCAGTTTTTTTTTAAATTAAATCTTATAAATTAGTCGGTCATTGAAGAATGATTTTTAGTAATTTTACATCCACCAGTATGTATATTCAAAAAATAGTATTTGTAAAAAGCAGATGCAAACTAACACACATCAAATAAAAAATATAAAAAAAATACTTAAAAAAAAAAAACGCTTTTCCTGAAGTACTTAAATGTATAAAATAAATGTCCCCAAAATTTCAGAGTTATTATAGTCATTGACTATAAAAAAAATAGGAAATTTTTTTTAATGCTTTTTAGTACATTTAAGAAAATCGTGTTGTTTAAATAGTATTTTTATATTTTTTTATTTTGTACTTTTTAGTCATAGTGTACAAAGTTTCAGCTCAATTGGAAATCAGGATTCAGCTCAACTGGAAATCAGGAAGTGGGTCAAAATTGAAATGCAAGATTTGACAGCAGAGGTCACTAAAGGGTCATTGAAGGTCACTGGTGACCTAATGATCATGAAGGGTTGTATTGTCATCAGGGGTGGGTAGGTGAACAAAGTTTCATCTCTATAGGAGATCAGGATGGGGTTGAAATTGAGACGCAAGATTTGTCACAGGCAGACAAAAAAAGCATGTAAAAATATTTTCTTTAGACTATTCCAACTGAACACTTTTACATTTAGAAGATAAATCTCAAGTATATCAATAATATATATTAAATATTTAATTTAACTTGAGGATGGTACTGCTTAATGTGCAATTGTAGTAATAATAATAATATAATGAAGCAGACCAAATTGATAGCGAAAAAATGGACTGAGATGTTAAGGAATAAAGAAATTTTTAATCTACCATACTCTACTTATTTCACACACACAATTTTGTGTCTTAAAACTACTATTTGAAAGTACGGGTACACTGAAAAATATGACATCAGCCTTCAAAACCCAGACAGAGACACATAGAAATCAATTGTCTAAAACAATATATGAGTGCAGGAGGAACTAAGGCTTAATATTTACATTGAAATCGATACAGTAATATTTTGTACATTAAAGGTTCATTGTGCAAATAATGATTGGTACTAAGTAGTGTAACAGTATGACTTGATGCATGCTGATTTAATATCAGATAAAATCAATTGAGACACATAAATGTATTGATATAATGGACACGGCTAAAGGCTGCCATATTGAGAGGTCGTGGTGTGATTCTTCGATCTAATAAATTGAACAATAAGTGTAAGGATGAGAGCAGATATATCTAATCAGTATAAGAAGTGAAAGTATATATATATCCTGTGCTGTAGGTAATAATATTATTTAGGATTCTTTATTATGTGAATACAAGTTCATTTCAGTAAAAGTGCTTAGTTGTGTTAAGTGGACTTGATAATTCATTTTATGTCGATGTGGCAGTGAAAGTTAAATAATACATAGATTTATATCATTTTTGTGTTCCGCACAACAACAGAGTGAATAGTTACATTGGTGTCAGAGAGTGGTCACCAGTTACATTGGTGAAGAAACTTCACAAATGAGTCAAAAAGTATGCCTACAAATTTACATTGATATCAAGGAGTGTTAGTGAGTTATATCCTTAACAGTTTGAGTTTGAACAACAGACCAAGTATATTTAAGCCCACAAATTAACATGTCTTAGTATTCAAAATAGGAAAAAAGACAATTCAACCAACAGAATTGAATAAACAGAAAATACTAAATATAAAAATGCCAAAAAAAACAAAAAAAAAGTAAAAGCTATCTTAGGTCTATGTAACTTTTATAGTGGTTTTGTACAAACGTTTTCCGACATCACTATGACATTGAGAAAATTGATTACCAAAAGGAACCAAACAAAAATAGTTTGGACTGATAAGCGTGAAACAGCTTTGAAATCTATTAAAGAAAAGTTTCAGCATGACAACATTCTAATACCATCTGAGTTTAGTAAACTTTTCACACTAGTAACAGATAATGGATTAGGAGCTTGCCTTATGCAAGAAGTTAATATCAAAATGAGACACATAATATACCTAAGCAGATCTCTAAGCGAAGCAGAAATAAACTACTCAACTATTAAAAAAGAATGTTTGGCTGTCATTTGGTTAGTCACAAACAACAAAAATATCTGTTAGGAAGAAAATTGTATCTGTTCACTGATCATAAAGAACTGATTGCACTAAATAACAAGAAAATAGCAACTAATAAAAATCAACAGATGGGTTTTTAATATTACTGGACTATCAATATGAAATAAAATCAATAAAAAGCAAAGATTATATAGTGGGAGATTTTCTGTCAAAACAGATTGAATAAAAAGACAATGACCAGGACACAGAGCTAAAACACATCAGTCAGAAATTATTCAATTTTTTTAAAACATGGTCACATCAACTATAAACCCTGTGATATACTTGAATTGATGAAATTTTCAGAAATAAAAATGTTATACTTGCACTTCTTGCTATTTTAATGGCTGCTTCCATCGATAGTTCACAGTGTTGAGTCATTTTATATCACTTTTTTTGTACCTAGTGACCCCCAAAAATGCTTTAAAAATGTGACCTAGAAATATGCCAAAAGACATAAGCAGGTCCAAGGTAATATTTTAATGCAGTTTTCTACACTGCATCTCATTAGAATATGGGTTAGGACTTATTTAGACTTCAACAATCATAAAATTTAACAAAATTCTGCTAGCAAGATGTGTTTATTCTAATTGTAAAGAAAAATTGCATGCTTAACTTATGCAAATCAGGACATCCCATTTGCATAAATATTGAGTGAGATTTCAGTTTGATTAATAAAGATCATGTTAGTTGAAGCAATTCCCTACAATAAAATATTTAGTTTTATCATTTTATATCTGTAAAGTCATTGGTTTAATTTTTAATAAATATTTTGGCACAGTAAGTGCAGGGCTTGTAACATCCACAGTAAACAAAATAAAAGATAAAAATAGAACAACAGCCAGAAATTAAGGAGGGACCCAAAAATTACTGACTGAGGAATATCAACATAAAATTGAAACTCAACTAGAATTATCCAAAAGGGAATCAGCCAGCAAAGTTGATATAAACGAGCAATGGGAAAAGATGGAGCAAATAGTAAAAAGTGTATCAGAGGAAACAATTGAATTTAAACCAATAGCGAAAAGAACAGGATGGTATGACGAAGAAGGCAAAGAACTTATAGAACCATAAAAAGCAGTAGAGTACTAGAGAGATTGGCACATCACTTTGAAGGCTTACTGAATGGCTCCGGTGGAGGAACCAATGAGGATTAAGCCCTATCACAAGGAGGACCGGACCCACTGGTCAACCAACCAACATTAAAGGAAATAAAAGATGTGATCTTCACCATGAAAAATAACATAACCCCAAGATTAAACCTTATCTCTGCAGAACTGATAAAGTTAGGTGTAACAAACTGCATAGGCAAATCCACGACCTCATCCAGAATCTGGCAAGAGGAAGAAAGGCCAATAGAATGGGACACTGCACTCATAATCCCAATTCACAAAAAAAAAGGATCTAAGTTGGTCTGCTCAAACTACAGAGGAATCTTCCTCCGTAATGTACAAAATCCTCACAAAACTGAAAATCCTAGCAAGGAAACTGAAAAAAGTATAGTGAACAGATCCTTGGAGATTACCAATGCGCATTACAACACAATAGGTCAACTACAGATCATATTTTTACTATAAGATGTCTCCTGGAGAAATGTTACAAATATAACATCGACATACACCAACTATATGTGATTACAAAACAGCATAGACATGAAATACTTATACAAGAACTTGGAGTCCATAACAAGTTTACTCTGCTCATACATATGACGATGGTTAACTCCAAAAGTAGAATCAAGATGCAGGGATAATACGCAAAAAGTTCCCTGTTAATTGAGGCCTCAGACAAGGAGACTCACAATCATGTATCCCCTTTAACATCACGCTAGAAAAAGTTATTAGAAGCATACAGGTAAGTACCAGTGGAACGATAACAAGTTACTTCCATTACAGAACAACGCCATCAGGAACCTTATATAGCCAGCCATTGCAGTACCTGGCAATATAGCACTACTGGTTAGAAATAGTAATGACATAATTAAAGCATACAGGGAACTTGAAAATGCCTCAGTCAAAGCTGGTCTTGATGTAAATTAACCAAAGACAAAATATATGATAAAGTCACGAAACTATCACGCCAATGACAACATCAATATAAACAACCACAAAATTGAGAGAGTGGCTACATTCAAATATTTTATAGGGGCAACTATAACCCTTACCAGAAAAGCAGAGAACCTTCTCAATACATTGGAGAGAAAAATCCTCAGAAAATTATACTAATTGTACAAAGACCCACCCATAGTCGCAACAATAAAAAAAAAGGCAGACTGCGCTGGGCAGAACATATTGAATGGATGCTGGAATGTACAGCAGCAAAAGTGATATACAGGCAGAAACCTAGGGGCAGACGGCTTATCGGTCGCCCAAGGATGAGATGGATCGACGATGTAGAGAAGGATTTACACCAGTTGGGGGTTCGAGCATGGAGGCGGAAAGCCATGGATTGCTCCGAATGGAAGGATGTGGTGGAGCAGGCCAGGGCCCTACATGGGCTGTAGCGCCACTGATGATGAAGTGCAGGGCTTGTGAAACGGGCTCTGTCTTCTTGGCACTAACACTCCAAAAAGGCACAGACGGCCGCCACTGCACTGTCTTGAGTATAAACCCACTGGGTTAAACCCTACTGGTAGGCACTTCAGTAAAACAAGAAGACTACTAAAAAATGTGTATGGGAAATGGGCGTGGGCGCAGGAGAATCCGAGTTTTTAATTTTTGGACATCAGTGCTTTTTCATTAATGAAAGTGAAAGGACTATTTTGTCATAAAATTGTGGTATCCTTCCACATGTTCACAATAGGGGATATCTTGACCTACATTCCATCAAAATGTTTTGCCTTATTTGGTCTACCTTAATATTGGAAATCATTGGTATATATTTTTTACAGAAATTTAAATATGTATTTCATATTTAATTCTGATGACCATTATGGATCTATATGTGTGCTAATTCTCATTGATGTAGGTTGAGTCTGACGTTCGTTATGCTTGTCCTAGTATCTGCATTTTCAAATGGTCACTCCACCTAATTTCGACCATGCCCCCTTTTGAATGGCGGAAGATGACAATACTTGGGAAATATTCAATTATTACCACTATTTATACCAGCGACGGATGCCAGGCGGTAGTGGCAGATGGCACAACCTCCTCCTTTGTCGGTGTTAAGTCAGGGGTCCCCCAGGGCTCGGTGATAGGTCCCAAGCAAGACTCTTCACAGGGGACACAGCAGTGTATAGGATGATCGCCAACAGTTCTGACCAGAACCATCTACAACAGGACCTCCATCAGTTAGCCGAGTGGGAGATGAGCTGGAATTTCATCCCATAAAGTGCCAGACCATGTCAGTCTCCAGAAGCAGAACGCCTCTACACCACCCTTACGAATTGCATGGCCATATTCTTCAGTCAGTTTCCTCTGTAAGGTACCTAGGTGTCACCATTCAAAGAGAGGTCCGATGGAACAACCACATTAACAATGTGTGCAACTGGGCAAACAAGGCCCTAGGGATCCTAAGGCGAATTCTGAAGATATGCAACTCCAGCATGAAAGAAAAAGCCTATAAAGCCTCTGTCATGCCGCTTTTAAAGTACGCTGCTTCAGTCTGGGACCCATTCACCCAGAAGTGCATCGACAGGTTGGAGTCTGTCCAGCGACGGGCAGCCCACTTTGTCCTGAACTGCAACAGAAACACCTCAAGTGTTGGCAGCATGCTGAAAATGCTGGGCTGGTCACTATTGGAGGAACGACGACGACTATCCAGGCTTTCCTTGATGTACAAGATCAAAAATTGTCTGGTCCACTGCTCCAGCAATTAAACAGACACTCGTCCCTCTCCCCCCTAGACAAAGACGAGGCCATGACAGGAAGTTCCGGCTCATACAAACAAGAACTCAGTAAAGGAACGCCTCATTCCTGCCAAAGACAATCAGGGACTGAAACAAGCTTCACAAAGCAACAGTCGAGGCAACTACATTTAACACATTTGTGTCTATTGCCTCCTGTCTTCCAACCCCGAGTTCATATTACCATCGCTGAGTAGCCCTTGCAAACAGTGAATTCTCCCCTTCAAAACCATGCAGTTACATCACGAACCCCTCTGAAACAAAGGAGCCAGAGTAATCAATACACTGATCGTGGGCCCTCAAAATATAGAAGAAGATATTTGATAACTTGTGTTTTAGATTGAACTTAGAAGGCTTTTAAACCAGAATATTTTTATTTGGGGTTTACCTGGTAGGTCCATATTATAAAGGATCATAATTTGCTGTGTGCAAAACTTCATGGACAGCCATTCACAGTAACTTGCATAATGGCTATACCGTAGTAATATTTCAGAGTTTCATTCATAAGAGTATGCCGTGTGCAAAAACTATTAAACCTTTGTTCAGGGAAAGCTTTAACTAATTAGTTATGTGCCATAGTTGAAAGTTCAAAATAAGTAGTACCTAAATGAAAGTATTTTAGTAATTAGGGATGCATTGCCTTATATAGAGTTTATAGTACATACCAGTATAATGGACGCCGTAGAAAAGCTGTATATTAATATAGACAGTGTCAACACGTCCGGCGACCGGACAAATACTGCGGGAGATATACGTCCGGCAGGCCTGTCATGTTACCTGCCGGACGACTAGTGGAAGATATTCCGGCGTCAGACATATCATGTGACCGCCAGAGGACTAGTAGGTGTTATTATTCCAGGTCACGTGACAAGAGGTTGCCGGCAAAATAGTTGCATTGCATATGATATTCCAATAATGTGTACAATAATTACATATATTAGTCAGCCAATCCCTAGATAATAAATAAATACTGAACATGTTAATATATTCATATGCTCTGAGATACATAAAGTGTACCGTATCTGACTTTGAATATTAAACTAGTCGGCCTATACTTATATACTAACTAGTAGTAATATGATTCAGACTCTTCAAAAAATAAAAGTCTGTTATCTTGGTTAAACATCTTATAAAGCTCTACCTTGAAGTCTAAAATTTAAAATATGAACCAAATAAAATAAGTCAGTACACCTATGTCTATTTTAGAATTAGTATTGCTAATGTCAAGGCTTTGTTACGGCGGTCATGTGACTTGGTCGACGGATGAATATCTTGATAAAGTATTCGTCAGGTGGTCATGTGACTTGGTCGCTAGACATGTAGAATGTAGACACTTCGTTTGCATATTATATTAAATTTACTGATAAACATAGTGCATTGTTACATAAGTTACAATTTATTGATAATTGCATAACATTATTAAAATTACTTATTTTAAAGCATTAATTCTGAAAATATAAGTTTTATAAAATTATCATTAAAACATTGATTTATTGCGCAGGACGTGACCAGCGGAATGGCGTCACAAGATGTAGAGGTGCAGTCCATCAGACCATAGTGAAAAATACTTAACAAACTTTCTCTTTAAATATTCATTCATTCATAGCTCAAAAAGTACTAAAGCTAGAAAGTTGATTCTGGTTTTATTTTTTTTCCTTTCTATGACTATAGAACTGTAAAATTTCAGTAAAATTATATTTGTTACAAACTTTAGACCAAAACCATCTTGATATGTCAAATTTGTGATTCATTTAGAGTAAAAATTAATTTAATGGCACTAAGTCACCAAGTCAAAATCAGGGTAAATGTGAAGAGATGGGACCGCGTTTTTTGCAGTGGCTAAATCTATCCCTCACCCTAACCTGTCATGCAAATGACGCCATGACCCTATCTTTACACATTAGACGAGATGTGTTCATTCAGTTAAACTTATTAATGGAAGACTTATTAAATGGGGCTATTTTGTTTTGTTTTTAATTATCAAGTAGGCTACCTTTGCAAAACTGAAGTATTATTAGGACTATACATATATTATACAAGAAGGGATAAAGCAGTAATTAGATTAATAGCTGGAAATTTAGTAAAAAGAAATAAGAATAAAATGAATGAATAGAGAAATGCGGAAGTAAACAGTAGAGCACTCAATTTTTAAAACCTAACTAAAGATGTCGCTTTCAGTTGAGTTTACAATACGAAACAGGGTGTGGTAAATGAAGTCAATAAAATTAGAATTATGTTCACAATTATTCTTCTCCTGAAGAACTTATTTACCAGATCAATGTTCTCGTGTATTTATGATGGTTTTGACCCGTATTCAATAATGCTAGCCAAAATGCATGCATTCAGGAAATAAATTTGTTTGCACTCATGATTCCATTTAACAGACGAGATTACATACCCACAATGCATGCTGAAAGGGGAGTAACCAGATTTTTCTTTTATAAGCTAATTTAAAAGCTTAATCGAATGAAGGAAGGAAACAACCATTATTTAGATTAAGATAGTGTTGAAATTCAGCTAATTATTATTAGATTAGACTTATTTTGTCAGAAATGCCTAAAAAATGGATCAGAGGCGAAGATCAAATCCAATCTATAATGTTCGTGTTTATTGGCTTCAATGAGTTCAATGATATTTGGTAGCATTATCTTTAAAAATAAAAAAAGTTGTGTGCAAAATAAAGAAGAGATTTGGAAAGTTTTCACAGTTAAGGGTACATACAAAGATAAATAAGGGGGTATACACATTTAAACAACAACAACAAAAATAAATCATAACTTCATTTCTACAAAAGCTAGAAAAATGAAATTGCCAGTTTCCCATGGTCTCACGCTTATATGGGCATCGTGAATGATCATGCTGATGCTGCCCATATTGTTGATTAGTATTGAAAGATCTTCAGGAAATAATTTGTTTTTAAAGTACACATTTTGGTGTGCTCCAATATACATCCCTGGGTTTTGAATTTAGCAAAAAATGGCAGCGCCCTCTCCTTACCAATTTTGCTCCAGGGGCCTTCGGTACCCGCGATTTCTGCTTCCCCCGATCAAAGTGACAGGATTGGGATCTTTATATCTTCAATAACCACAGTATTAATATATATGATGCCACTTAGCATCAAAACCCTCGTGAGGGACAATCACCCAAATTGCCCCTTCCCCATCTCCCGTGATTAAAAGTTTACTTTAAGCGAAGTGCTTATCGTTCAAGGGCCACACCAAGCCACACAATATCTACGCTTCTGTGTATATTGTTTGATTCCTAACATTTACTTGCCTTGGTCAGAGAGACCTATGGTTTGAAGGTGGGGAGTGGGGGAGCCAGTGCATTAATTTTCCCAAGAGCCTCAGTTTCTATTCTGACATATAAATAATAAAATAAACATCAGCATGCAAGGAGATTGACATTTAACAGCGTAATATCAAATTTTGCCATGTGAGTAGGCCTACTCCAAAACAACCAAGTTCGAATTAAAATGTGATAATAGTATTAATAGCTCGCTAATTGTGGATAATTTGCCATGAGAAATTTCATCCTTGCTTCACAAGGATGTTAAATTAGACAAAAAAATCCACAGAGTTTTTTCGTGCAAGTGGGGGGGGGGGGGGGGGGCGCACACATCTTGACCCTCCCCGAGGCACGCCACTGAAAATTTGAATCTGTTATAACTAAAACGTTATATGAAGAGGTGTGATTTAGGTTTTCGATTAGCGTTTCAAAATTGCATCCAAAATATAAATGAAACGTTTTCATGGGATATGTCATAATGCATTTTATCACTGCGCTTAATTTAATGTGTGTGTCCGCATCTCTTAAAACGGGTCAACTTAACCCCTGGTATACTTGTAAAATTAACTTACCGTGTGGTGAAAGAACTATGTCGCAAAAGTGTGTTCCCAACCAGTGTCGTCTTTAGGCAGGGGCCCACTGGGCAGTTGCCCAGGGCCTCACGCTTCAAGGGGGCCTCGCTTACCCACGTTGTTAATGAAAATATATTTTTAAAATCTTTAGGCAATGAACCATACTTTCTAAAAGCAGAGTAGGCAGGTTTTCCGGGTTATTGTTTTGTGTGTGTGTGTGTGTGTGAACAAGATTGTCTATGTTCAAGTCAATTCTTTTACTAGTTTTAGAAAAAAAATCGTCCTTAAAAATATCCAGGGGTTTATTAATATGTGTGGGTGGGGGTATGTGTATGTGTGAACTATTTTAAATGAAATTAAAGAGCTTTAAAATGGGCGCTTTATGGTTCATTAATGAGTAGCCTATCTGAAGAAACTAAAAGAAGTCTCAAAAATTCTAAATAAATATTTCAATTTAAGTCTGAGGAACGTATTGCTTTGTCTAACATTGCGTGGATGGAGGTGGATAGGGCCATGGCCCACTAGAGTATTAGTAGTTCGTGATAGGGCACACTCTCCCCAAACCCCCATATAACATCGCCAGACAATCCCCAATATGGAATCAACGGGAGGGAAAAGAAAGAGAGAAAGGCCAAAGAATACATGGAGACGCGAGCTAGTAGCAGACACATAAAGTGTGGGATACACCTGGAATACACAGCGCAGGGCCGAGATGAATGGTAAATTCTTGTAGACGGCCTAAGCCCCAGACGGGGTAAAAGGCATATGTAAGGGATATTACTTGAAAGGGTAATAGTTACTAATAGAGGAATAGAGGGGCCTCAATCAATGGATTACTTTGCCCAGGGCCCCCGATGCTTTTAAGACGGCCTTGTTGCCAACATGAAAAGGTTTAGAAAGCTCTCCTTTATGTAGCCATTCCGCTTCAAAATGGGTCAGAAGGAAACTTGGAATTATATATATATCTATCTTTATAACTATCTATATATCTATTATATATCTATACCCATCTATCTATCTATCTATCTATCTATCTATCTATCTATCTATCTATCTATCTATCTATCTATCTATCTACCTACCTACCTACCTACCTACCTACCTACCTACCTACCTACCTACCTACCTATCCATCCATCCATCCATCCATCCATCCATCCATACATCTATCTATCTATCTATCTATCTATCTATCTATCTATCTATCTATCTATCTATCTATCTATCTATCTATCTATCTATCTATATATCTATATATATATATATGCAGGAGGAAAGGTTGGGTGCGGTGTTCAAGCAATGTTTAAAACAATCAATGTTTACAAATCTGGGCATTGATTAAAATAAACAAACAACTTGAAGTGCATTAGCGTTATATTTTTTTATTCGTGTTTTGTCCCTTGTCAACAACAGGGGGGGGGGGGGGGGAGCTCGACATATGAAGTAGGTTGTTAATAGTAATGTCTGTAAAGACAACTATAATTTTCTCGCTGTAATTATTTTTATGAACTAGCCACTATTCCCCACGGAATCTCTTGCGAGGAACGTGTGATTCGGTAAAATAGTTTTTAAAAGAAAATGCCCGGCCGACGAACTGGAACAAGGTTATTAGTGATAATACGAAGCTGGATATTGATTATTCCATGAGAACTGCAAATAAAATATGTGCAATGCGCATACTTTTTATTTTAAAAGAACTCACTATAATCCGACTCCTAACAGTGTATGAGAGACAGTGGATTGACCTCTCTTAAAAAAAGGTTAGAGGACACCTGCATTATATAAAGGGTGGAGGGAGAACGTCTGAGATCGTAGGTCATAGGCCACGGGGGTTAGGTTTAGGGGGTGGGTTGGAGTGTTTTTGCAGAAAAGAGATTCTCATATCAGCAGAATGGGACATTGCAGAGTTTTAGGGATTTACATACCTATGTTATGATTATCAGAGTGGCTAGATGTTAATCAGTTAGGCTTAGCAAAATCCCGAGGAAGGCATCTGGCCGAAACGTCCGTTTATTTGTCATGTATGTTCTTTTCAAGCCTAAAAAATATAACATCTTGTTCCGCTTTCTATTTATTTGATTACTTTAAGTTTTGTCATAATTTAATTGGTAAACGAAGCCCCTTCACAATATACATTAAAACAAATTTAATTACCGTATATTTATACGTTTTGTAAAAAAAAAAAAATTCCTAAACTTTTAAAAAAAAGGAAGTGTAGATGAGCACAAAGGGTTTGAATTAAATGTAGACAAAACTTAAATTTGTTGTTTGTTTTTTTAAAATTTTTTTTGAAAATATATTCTGCACAGACTTTCTTTGTGTAATTTATTTAAGTAATCATAAATTGAAGACCCTGATGCTAAAAGTACTTAAGTCACATTTTTGTCAAAATCAATCCAAGGTGTGACTTTTTCTGATCCGGTTTAGCCAAGTGTACTGCAGAAATTTGAACACATTAAAATGTGCCCAAGTCCCTTAATTAAACAAGGCAAAATATGAAAATGATCACCAGTTATAGACAAAAAGAATATTTGAACTTGATTTTCTCAAAATGTGTATTTTATGACTTAAGTACTTTTAGCACTGTCTTCAATTATTTTCTACTTTTTAGTACGTTTTAACTCATCTTTGATAGCGAATATTTTTTTCAGAGATTAAAAAAAATATTTTTGTATTTCCTAAGTTTTGGTATTAAAATGTTAATCTATAAATTATCGACATACTTGGAATTATTTAGTTTTTTAAACACTGAATGCTTAAAAATCCTACTTAAAATGACTTAATTCTTTACCTAAACATAAAACTCAAAAAGTAGATCTGAGTTCACTCACCCACCCAATCACTCAGCGAAGCAGACACGGTCAGCCATAATAATTTGACAGACAGTGTCAACCGGCCTTCATCATCCAGTCGTTCCCCAGGTATACACAGCACCAGAAATCTTAAAATGCCATTTGCATAAACAAAACAAAAATAATGATCCATAAGAGATCCATGGAGATAAGAGTAGAGAGAAGTCTACAAAAATGTAATCATGTATTGTTTTTTTTTTTTTTTTAAATGTGTTCAGAGATGTTCTATCCACACACTGATTAATATCTGGTGAGTTATAATTGAACGGCAATCCCAACTATAACAATGATCCCAAATTATTTTTTGACCAAATAAAAACAACAAAAAAAAACACCTTGCACCTTTTTCAAATTCCATTTTAATGGGAAATTTCAAACAAACACACTATAATAAAATATACACTTTAAAATATATTATGTATAATGGCTTAGATCACAATAAGGTTCACAAAAGCAATAATAATGAAACATAAAAAACAAACAGTACATGATATGATAGTTAACAATAGTAACAGTAGGAAACAGCTCACCTAAGAGAGACATGCATATTTTTTCGTTTTTTTTTCAGAAGTAGCTCTTAATATTCCACCATAAAAAAGTATAAGCAAACATTTGTATGCCTGTCAGTTTGAATTTGATAATCTATTTCAATTAAAATTAAATACAAATTCATAAATAATTTGTAATCAAATCTAGAGAAAATAAGTCTATTTGACATTATTTATTTCAAAACCAGGAATTGCTATTTTAAAAAAAGATAATATAACGGATGTATGACTTACAAGGATTTATAAATGTGTTACAAATCATTGAAGCAATGTTCATGGAAAAAAATGAAGATGACATGAATAATGCAACAGGAAGTTATCAAATTGTCTTTGCAATTAGGAGATTCTATCATAAGTCCCCATCACATGGAGCAAAGAGCAAAGTAAAATGTTACTCTCTTAGCAAGCTGTGAACACAAAAGTTAGTGAATGGCACCACTGAGGCTAATATTTAAAATTCTTATCTCTCAAAATATTTAAATTGAGGCTAAAATGTGTTTTCTAAAATAATCTAATTTTGCATGTAAAATTGGTTAATGTTTTAAACTGTCTAAATATTAAATACATTTTTTTAAACTTCATTTAACAATTTTTGTTTTTAATGATAAAAAGTTCCAGTTCAACAGTAAATCTGAAGTTTTTAAACAGGGCAAACATATTTAATTTAAAAAGTAGATGAGCCATGGAATTATAAAAAATAGGAAAAGTATGTCATAATTTTTTATAAATGAATGAACACACTTGTAAAGTTGGCAAATTGGGACCTTAATTAAGAAGAATAAATGTATTAAATTTATCTACATAATTCCTATGTAACTAATTTTGCCAATACTTCAGCTATAAGTGGAATTATTATGCCACTTTGTGGAACCAATGCTTAGCTCTCCCATTTCATCTGTTTTTGTGCTTATAAGGTAAAAAAAAATTATTTAAAAACAATAATTCCATCATGAAACCTTGTATATTTCCACGCTTGCAAAGGAGGAAAAAAAACCCTCAGAATCAATATATACATTTATAAAAGATATTATTTGATTTGCTATTTTTCATTTATGCTGGATAGGGCAACACCCTGAGACCAATATATTTAAACCACACTCTCTTCAATTGTAGAGTAAAAAATAATGTACATTATCTTAGTTACACATTTGGTTTCAAATGTTGCATATTTGTTATCACAAACTGTGGTGAAACAAGAGAGGTGTTGCTGGAGATGGAAATACATTTTTTTATAACATAGAAGTGCATTATATTGTTCATGTGACAGTGCTTTTCAAATTTCTTCACAATAGGACTCAGTGTTGTGCATCAATTCAACATAGGTTTCCTAATACAGTCTTTAAAGGGCAAACATAATGATTAACAAAAATTGATGTTTAATGTAATTAACGTATAAAATGTATGCTTTTTAATTAGCTCAGTTGATCAAATATTTCATCTAATGATATTGTCAACAAAGATGTTGAAGCATTCTTGACTTTAAAAATAAAATAAATAATAAACTGTTTTCCATTAATGTTACTTACTTGATTACAAGTATAAATTACAGTGGTTCATGATTCTTTTAACATACCCCTATAAGTCAATAAAAGCTTGCATAATCTGCTTTAAGATGAATACATTTTTCTAAACATAAAATAGTGTAAGCACCAGGGAACATCAAGAGTTTCATCAATTCATCACTTTAAGAAGAATGTCAGTTGTGCATGAGATTTTAATGACCAACTTTGAATTTGTGCCCTAAATGACCACAAACCAGATAAGGAATCCCCCCCAAACTGTAAGCGACAGTTGGTGAGTGCCCACCATCATTAGTACCAGTACAAGTGAAATGGTTTGAGGAGCACTGACATAAAGGAAGGGAAGGAAAGATAATTCATGTTTTTTGCATAAAGTACAGGAAAAAATGCTTCACTTGACATGCAGAGATAACTGGGCATGTCTCAGGTTTCTACTGCAATATTGACCACACCATCATACACTCAGTCACTGTCAGTCTTTAACATTTCCATAGTAGTGAGTGCAATCCATACAAGTTAGCACAAAGCTTAAATACATAACAAATGGATTTTCAATAATAATGCTTAAAGAATATTTGCTGATCACGGTAGTATCCTTGCCAGGATCATTAAATTAAGTGGGTGTTTTTTTTTTAATTAACAAACACTTTCAGACAACCACAGGGTTTACATGAAATTTAAATTTGCAAAATGTAAATTAAAATAATTTAATTTAGAGTGGTTGTTTCAACCGAACTTTTCTTGAAGCCCAGATTATATTTTACAGTAAAAGATGGATAATTAGAAAAATGCCTCAAATCCAAACTTTGTAAGAATAAATTATTTTAAAAACTTTTCAGTACCGTACATTGATTTTTATCCTTCCTATCTAAATCTTGCCACAAACCTGTGATGTTCTAATGCAAGTTAGTGTCACGACAGACCAGTGAGTAGGTCAACAAAGATTCAAATCCTCCAGAGCAAATAAAATCTGAAATCATCTGGTAAATTGTACTAGACTGTTAAAAAAAGTAGTTTGCTATTACAGTGGTTCATGATTCTTTTTTAAATCAGAGAATTTTTACTATATGGGTTTTATAAATTAAATTGATTTTTTAAAAAATCTTATTTTAGTTTAAGTCATTTTCTTGTCATGAGCTTAAAGAATATCAAATCAATGGCTTGAAAAAGGTAAATGATACTTTTCTGAACATCCTAAAATTTATGGCTGAAAATCCATGCTAACCGGTACACATCCATCAGTCAAATTAAAGTTCTTAAACTTTAAATAATATATGAACCAAAGGGGAAGGTATTCAGCTGAAAGAAAGTGCCTATTAAAAAATATACTCAATATTCACACTCCATTGGAATGTGTAAACTGGGTCTCAAAATGTATGAACTAAAAAAGCTTTGCCATTTATTACATTTCACACAACCAATATGAATGAGACTTGAAAAGGGGGGAGTTTTCCAAAATAATTGAATAGTCAGTGCTATCAAATTTTGATTTGTTTTGTTTGAGATGCCCCTAGACTTGCAAATGTTAGTCTTTTTTCAGAGTTCTATGCTCAGACATCATTTTGTGCCTATTTTTATGGCAATGTGAATTTCTATTTACAAAATTTATATGCATTTTACAAAATTTGCATATTGTTTTTAAAATGTAAAAAAAATTAATAATTTTAGTATATAGAAAATGAGGACCACAAATGCATGCTTTCAGAGCCTTAAGTATGATACATTAAAGGAATGATGCTTTTTGTCATTGTTTTATACATTACAAGCAGTTAAAATAGACATGGAATCATAAAGCTAATGATGCCATTAATAGAAAGCAGAAAAATAAAATATTATTGAAATTAATATAGAGTATTTACTTTTCACCATGAAAAATATTTATTTTTTAATCAATTTATCTGCCTTTACTGTGTTGAGGAGGGTCCTTCTTCTTATGTTGTTTTGATTATTTAAAAAAATAAAAAAAAGCTTTGAACTTGTTTGAAACCATTGAACATTTTTCCACATTTGTAACATTTACCCATATGAATTTGCATCACTAGCAAAACGAAACAAAAAAAAAACCACTTTAAAAATACTTTTTACATATCTACCTCAAGGTGAATTAAGCTAAGATCAGACTGTTGACTAAAGTTTAAAAATACAAAGCTCAACAAATGTTAATTAATTAATACAAATGCAGAAAGAGTTACACATCAATGTTGGTTAGTATAGGCATGTATCAAATAATTTTAAAATAAAGATATATTTTTGTTTTGTAAATGCATTTGATTGGTTGACAACCATCCAACAGTTAACATTTCTATATGTAAAGTTTAAGATCATAAATTGTATTATTCTAATGCGCAATGTAATAAGGGATTTAAAATCACATATTAATTAGTTAAAAGTATAAAAGTTGAATTCACATTTAATTCTTGCGTTTTATAGATGGAACAAAATTTTCATCTTGAGAAAAAAATATTTTGTGGATTATTCTTTTTAGTTACATTGCACAAGTGTTTTATTTGTAACTAAAAGTAATGAACAAAAAAAAAATTAGAAAACCACAGCTTTTGAAAAACTTGATAAAATTATTTTAAAAAAGACAAAAATAAATAGGTAATTTGTTTGAAATGCTCAAAATACTTGTAAAGAAGAACTTTAAAAAATATTTTTAAAGTGAAAAGTTAGGTAACCTTATAAATAAATAATGGATGATGTTTTCCTATCTCCCTGCAAATGAAACAGATCAAAAGCTCTCAAATTCCAGAATAGTTATAAATGGGCAGGAGCCCATGTCATATCTATTTACATCCATCTCCAAAACACGGTTAAGATCAATCGCATTTATAAAAAAATCGGTATAGACAGAAAAATTCCATATTTGCTGAATAAGCCTTTTTTTTTTTTTTTTTTTTAAACTCATTTAGCAGATATATAATTTATCTAGATTCTTTACCGATTTAAAAAAGATAATTTTAAAAAAAATATCGTTATAGATAAAATCCATATCGGCTGTATAAGCCTTTTTACTGAGTCAAAAAAAAAAATCAAATCAAAATGCAAGTGGCTGTCCGCACCTGTGTATATATGTGATCACTTAAGGAAAAAAAAAAAAACTTTAAATTTGTGAAGTGTTTTTAAAATAAATTTGTGAAAAAAAAATGTAAAATGTTTCATTTTATTGAAATTTTGAAACTCCAATGACATTTTATTATTTTTCATACAAAAATGTGTTAAAATAACATTTATGGAAGTCTTTAAGTTAAAGAAAATTAATGGCAATAAATGTTATAATTTGTTTTTTTTCTTGGTTCCTGCTATTGACTTGTCGAATTCAAATTTTTGAATATTTCTTTTAAACATATAATAAAGTTAAACATTTTTTTTTTTTTTAGTAACTCAAGCAATGTAATATTTTATCAGTTTAGAACATATATCATTGGTGAACTATTTTATAAAATTTATGAAAACAATTGATAAAAAATGTATTACATATATAAAAAAAAATTTGGTTACAAATTTCTTGTTTTTTTTTCAAATACAGTAAATAAAAAATGTGAAGTACTCAGGCCTATTGACAAAACCAAAAATTGGTAAGGTGAAACACAATTCATAAGATCAATGTGACCCATTACAAATCATAAAAGAATCACAGAAGATTTTTGAAGCAATGGACACAAAATGAAAGTTTGGGGAAAAACAATATGTATACCAGTGTACCAGATCAAACAAATTCTATATTGGCATTAATGAAAATAATACAGGTGTTAAAAATAAAATGTTTGTGCTGAGATAAAATGTATTTGTAAAATGATTAAAAAATATTGTAATTTTTCACAATCATCATTCCTTTCGCTTATTATTTCTGAGATGAGCGTACTTCTATCAGTACAATTTTTGAGAGGAAGTATATATTAGTTTTGGAAGTACACTAAAGTAATTACAAAATTTTCATAAAGATTGTGTACTTACAATGACAACAAAATTAATTTCTTAGCTTTCATTTTAGGCATGCTAAAATATATTATTTAAATTTTGCTAAATTATTTGTTTATAAATAACTACATCCCACAGAAACGTAATTTATTATCAATCTAAACTTTAGAAAGTTGCAAAGTTTTCATAACAATCTGCACAAATGTACTTCTAAACAGGGACATTATTTTTAAAGAAAATGAGTTTGACTATTCTTACTTTAAAAGCGCCAACTTTTCAAGTACAAAGAATTAATTGACTTCATAAAATATTTAAATAAATAATGACTGTGAGCCTTAAGAGAAACAAAATCATTTACAGTAAAGTACCCAATTCCAGAGCTTAATTTAATCCAATTATCATTTTGATCTGTACTAGCTATTACAAGTGGTTACAAAGTTTGAAAACGCTATTGAGCAAAATCAAAATCACTAAAAAATTAAGTTAAACACCAATAATTAAATACTGATGATGTGCTTAAAAACAATTCCAATTTTTAAAAAAATGGATTTAACATTTAGTTTAATATAAATACAATATAAAACACTGTGCTCCAACTCATTCAAAATTTTAAAAAAAAAATGGATTTTCTTTTTATATATGATTCAGTTATAACATATTAACATTTGCGATGCCAACTTGGATAGTGCTGGTGGTAGGACTGAAAGTATATAATATATAGTATAGTTTAATATATTCACCAATTAAAATATGTATATACTCACACATAGGACACATCCAGGACAGAGACATGTTATACTCTGGCAAGGTGCATATTGATACCAAAGTTTTGCCACAAACTGGTGTTTCAGCAGTATATAGAACTTGTATAGGATTATGGTAACGTTAACACTATCATTGGTTAACCTGGTCTGGATAGAAATTTAACATTCATCATTTTACCTTCAAGTCATTTTACTAGCTACATAAAAGTCTCTCTTTCTTGAAAAAGTAATTAAATTTGGATAACTTGTTGAACAAAAATCAATGTATTTTTTAAAAAGGTTGTACGGTAAGAGATTGTGGTTTTTTTTATATAGTTATTTTTCAGTTTCTCCAATAAAATAATGTAAATGCATTAAGTTCATTACAACATAAAATTAGCTGAGAATATTGAAACAGAATAATATGGGAACAGTTAAACTCTTGGTGTACACATCAATGCATCTTAAAAAAGTTTTGTCAAAAGTTTAAGACCTGTTGATAAATGATCAGTATTGAAACTATTAGAGGGTGAAAAAGATTTAAGACTCCTTAAGAGGGATATTTTCAGAATTTGTCTGAGAGAGAGTTTTAATTAGTTTAATCACTCAATTGTAAGAGCTAATTTTAGGATTAATAGGGTTTAATGTTGGCAATGCTTCTCTTTAAATCCTTCCCCTTTGCAAAAGCTCATTTTAGGATTAATGTGGTTTAATCTTGGCATTGTCTCTTGACCTCAAGTTTATCTCCACTTAGACACATCAATACATTGTCTCTTGACCTCAAGTTTATCTCCCCTTAGACACATCAATACAGTTGTCTTTTCAATACAGCGGGTTTCTTAAGTGCACAATTTTTTTTTACGTCGGAAATTTAATTGAATAGAAACATGAAGAATTCCCACATTCTGCTAAAACATTTCCTAATATTTCAAATTAATACTAATGATACAACTGAAAAATAGTTGGCAAAATTAACCTGTGAGATGTGTATTAATTTCAATCAAGTTAATACTTTGAAGCAGAAAGATAAAAAAAAACTTAATTTTTTTGGTTAAAATTTAGGTATCCCAATAAAATTTAAATGGGAATGTAAATGATATTCTCTTTAAATGCAAAAAAAAAACAACAAAAACCCACCTAAATGTCATGCTTAAAAAAATCCTAACAGCTATTTCACCTAGAAAGTCAATCTATATAGAAAAAAGATAATTTTTCAAAAGTCACCATTAAGAAACTGGTGGTTAAACAACTTTCTGGGGGTTGACATAAAAAACTGTACGCATTCGTTTAACCATGCCACATAAAATAAGGACATTTCTAGGGTGTATTGGATATCAACAAAACCACCTGTATTTCGAGGGCAAGGTGGGGGAGTGGCGTGTGACACTCAAGTTATTAACCAGGATTCTAGAAGAAACCAGAAACAGGGTAATGATCAGACTAAGAAACGTCTCTGGCACCGGTGGATAATAGCTAGGCAGCACCGAGCGTCATCTCTTATGGCCGGCGTTCCGCCCAGATTCACAGGGGATCTACTTTTGGGTTGCATTCCTCCAGGTCAGAGTCTTAGTCTTACTCCCCTTCAAACAGTTCCCCAAATGTGACCAATTTAGTGACCCCGATCCTCTGGGATCACACTCTAGGTTTATGGTTAGGCCCTGGAGTCACCTTTCGGGCCCTCCCCAATCACCCAAAGCCCCTTCCCTCTGGCTAGTCCATTGGGATAGCAGTTGACCTAGATGCACCACCGCCCCACGTATTTCGGCATGTGCTTGTCCAAACTGGCCCGGGAAGTACCGTCCAGGTTGGGCTTCTATCAAGTTATTTTAGCCTTAGCTCACCCAAGCTCCTTAACTAGACAACTGTTCGGAGGATTCGCATTTTTGCCTCAAATACCATCTCCACCCCTAGTTTTGTCTGTTCCTAAGACGCCTTGTCTCCATTGATTTCAACTCGGGTCAGAGAATAAAAGAAATGTAAGGGAGGATGGGAAACCCCCCCCCCCCCCGCCCCCCATACGTTTTCGATGTTGTCTTCTCCTTCTTGCGCTGTGGGATCCTCTGGTTCCTCAGTCCTTTAGGGCCCTTCAGTAGTACTGTGCAGCACTTCTTAGCTCCTCTAATTGGCCATAGATCTTTAATTCCGAGTTCTTGCCAAAGATCTGTTCCCTGAGCTCTTTCAGGCTGTCTGCACTCTGCAAGGTGCTGTATTGCTTCAATTGTGGCCTGGCAGTGCCAACAGGTGTCACTGTCCCCGCCGTCTCATCTCCACAAAGCATTTCCTGGTCGGGCAGTGTTCAGTTCTCAGCTGCGCCCCTATTACTTGGTCCTTCCTACTCGGGTCCCACCATTTATCCGTCCTGTCTGGATGTTTTAGGTGCGCCCATGCTGCTCTTCACTTCGTACCTGTGGCCCATTTCCTTCCACGTTTCATCTGACTTAACCTTGGGGGATTGGACTGCTGTTTGCGATAAAGTCATTATTTTGCCGATGCTTTTCTGGATTTTGTTAAAGCATTGACCTGAGGAGGTTCCTCTTATTTCATTTATGAGGAATTTGTTCTCCGGTGACACTCAGTCTCTGTAGTTTGAGCAGGAGGACCCTCTTTTTTCCCCACCCGGTCATAAACCTGCTTTAGATCAAGGAAGACTGCAATCGTGCTCTCTTTTTTTTCCTGGAAGCCGTTTATGACCACTTGGGTAAATCTGAGAACTTGTGTCTGTAGCCTGCCCTCCCTTTCTGGAGCCACGCTGGTTTGGGTGGCTTGGATGATTTGTTTCCAAGTGCAAGTACAGCCTGCTCCGCACTGTTCGCTCGGTGATTTTACCGACACGGGACGTTATTGATATCGGCATATAGCTCTCAGGATCGTCCGCCTTTTCCCCACTTTCAACAGTGAAGTTATGATAGCGGATCTCCAGCACTCTGGTATTTTTCATGCCGACCATGTGTGCTGTTTATGATTCTAAGAAGGCCCATTTGCAATGAAATAAATTTGATCATTGATTGGGGAAAAAATAATTGTATGAACATTTCATCAGATAGGAATTTATCATGTTTTGTAATACATTTTAAGATTAACAAAGGAAAAATAAGTGTTAGTACATGAGAATGAAATCTATTACATATTAGTTTTACTTACAATTTCACATATATATATATATATATATTTTATATATTACTTTAATATATCTGGAATTTCATTTTTTATTATTTACATGTATCACCTTTAAAGCTTGAATACTTAAATGGAAAAAAATATTTACAAAAATAAGAAAAGAGCGGAAAATGCAGCAACAGTTTTAAGAAGTAAAAAATTTCCTACCACATAATTTCAGTGTGCAGATGGCGTAACTGAGACAGAACAAGTGACAAATAAATCAACATGCATAGTCTTAGTATATGTGATAGATTCCTAGTAAGCCCTTTGAAAATCACAAGAATACCAAGCTCTCAATACACAGGAGGGGGGGATAAAACTCTGAATCATGAAACTGTATAACATAAGATCTTCTTCTTTATGAAAAATTTGATATTTTTTTTCCCTTCAAATGCAATATGTAAACATGCAATAAGCTGGATGACTAGTTATATATGAATGAAAAAGTTTTAAAAAGGCTCTTTGCTGTCAAAAATGATTAACTAGAAAGAACCTTAGTTCCCTGGAATATTCAAATGCCATACAAACATCCAAACAAAAAAATTTAGACTAGGGAACAAAATTGATGAATACCGTTATGTGCAAACATATGCCGACTAGTGATTTATTCAAATGCTTGGCTCAAATAAGATAAAAATCTTATTATATAATATATGGTTGAATAGCCACTATGCAACAAACTATTTTTCAAATGCAAATATACTTATGATCAACATAAAACAAAATTAACAGAAATAACCCTCTCAACCCTTCCCCCCCCCCCCACTTCTTCAAAACACAAATAGATTTAAGCCCCGCAGCCTCCACATCCACCACTTTCACCCCCGCCATCAACAACACCCCCATCAACATAAACATTTCCACCAAGATCTCCACCGCCAACCCCATGGTCACCACTTCCACAGTAAAGCAAGCTGGCAGACAGATTGGAATGACTCCCACCACCGTGTCCCTCTAGCATCCCGCCCTGTCCATACCCAACACATTCGCTGCCCCCCCCAAACAAGCCCGCATTGATACCTGTTTCACTGTGATCCTTGTAGGACCCGAACCCACCATAATCTGTGTGGTTCTCAACGGCGGAGGTCCTAGAATCATCCCCATACACCTCCCAGGCACTCCTACCCCTGTGGCCGCTGTCGTTCATCAAATCACCAACGTGATCATCGCTACCTCCAAACCCGTTGACATGCTCATCCCCTGAAATGTTGTAGAATTCACAATAATAGGTATCTGCATCATTTTCATATCCTATGTCCTCACTACTGTCGTGGCCATACGAGTTCTCAAGCATCTCATTGCCATTGCTATGACTAGCATCAAACACTTCTCCTTCAGCATCATCATCATCATCATCACCCGAGCATGGTGGTCCGAAGCCTGCGCCATCATCATTTTCATCCAACTCGACTTCATCGCTGTCACTCTCCCCGTTGCCGAACAAGCCTGTCTGACTGTCAGCATCTAAGTTGTAATCATCTACCTCGAAGACTCCTTCACTCTCCTTATCAGATGCTTCCTGGCCTTCCTCCTCTCCACTCTCAGCATCATTGTCCTCCTCCACTTCTTCTCTAATACTGTCATGAGCGACGCTTACAGCAATGGCTTCTGCATGCCTCTCCTCTTTCCTCTCGTGCTCCGCAACACACAGCAGACTTGTCTGATCTGAAATGCCCTCTACATCGATTTCCTCATCACAAGGCGCTGGCATCTGCTTCAACAACTCATCTTCACTACTCTCCTTGTCATCATCACTTTCTTTGATCACAGTCAATGCAACCCCACCCATTCCACCACTGGCTTCACCTTCCTTCACCCCTGTGCTGCTGCTACCGCTGTTGCTGCTCCATTCCTCACCCCATCCAGCACTGACCTCAGCTTCGTGCAAAATAACAGGCGGCCTGCCATTTTGTTCATACCGCTCGTCCTGTTCTCTCTGGCTGCTGCGCATCATACCAGCTCCTTCTCCAAACTCTTGCTTTTTCCTTTTAAATAGATTTTTTATCGCATGATTACAAGGAGTTGCTATCAACACTCCTGCTGCAAGTAACAGGGCGATTTCTTCTGACCCTCCCAACCTGGGCAATGCTTGCTCCTCACTGCTTGAGGATGACAACTGGGGGGCCCAATTGGACGGGCGGGGCTGGCACAACACATGGATCAAGGCAACACTAAAGATGAGTCCCAGGTTCTCTGCTATCTCACACTTCTCAGAGCTTATCTCAATAAAGCCGCTGTCAAACTCAACAACACAGTCCCCGATTTCAAACTTGGAGGTGGCCAGTGAGTACAGGCGGTCAAATGAGACATAGTGCCACTTCCTGGTGCTCAGGTGGTAGAATCTAACCTCTAGGTGGCCCTCACTGCCAGAACCTGAAGGTGAGACGGAAAAAAAAGATAATGTTTACACTACTAGTTCCTTTGAAAAGTTCATGAAGTTTGAGTTGATCCAAGTGCATCAACATACACAAGAGGTTCTCAACCTTTTAATTGTGAGATGGTCAAACTGAAAATCTCTAATATAGATGACAGTTGATGTTTGGAGTAATAAACAGATATAAATGTATATATATGTGTGTAGCATTTAATTTTTAATATCTAATAAAAATATAAATTCCAACCTTTTCTGCTGGTCAGTCGTCTCTGAAAACCTTCCCACCATCCAACAGCCACACCCCAATCTCCTTTGCTACTTTTAATAAGAACTGCCCTCTGGCCTTCTTTAGGGTTCAAGGTCACACACTTTTTAGACTCTATAACCTGGAAAAACATTACAAATTAATGCTGCATATGTTGATAATTTTATTCATGACTGACTAAACACCTTTAAATAAGTTATCAAAGGACACAAAAGACTCAACAGCCTCTTGATGTGTTCATAATAAAAAAAACAAACTGAGACAATGAAACACAAATAGAGTTCCGAACTAGCAATAATAATTTTTAGAAAAAACCAAAACCAAACAGTCTGACAGATTCATGTGGTTGAAGTTACCGAGGATGGCAAGGGCAGCTGATCTCCCACAACCAAATGTGCCACTGCTGTGAGTTTATCTCCATAGAACACGTGTATGGCTGACATAAGAAGCGGCTCACTGTGTATCATTCGCACCGTGTAAACCACTCTTCTGGTGTGGTTTAGCAGCCTGTGAAGTAAACAAGATGGAAAAACTAAATCACAGTTTCCAAACCTAATTTTGATAACCACCAAACAGCGCAGAATTCACTAATTTTGAGAAGCATGCAACAGAAACTAGTAAAGGTGAGTGAAACTTGTATAAATTATTAGAGTGTAAGAAATATGATAGCAAAGAATATCTCGGATGAGATAAGAATGCCAACCTTACAAACAGTGTAGACGTCTTTTATTATCCATTTATCATTATTTTGGACAAACAGTGGCACCATCTACTTTTTCGGTATGTTTGTTTAATTGATTATTTAAAGCTTCTGATAACGTATTGGATTTTGTAGAGCATAGGGTAGACTTGGACCTCTGCAATCTACAATAATAACTTCATTATGCAATGTACCTGGAAAATATTATAAAAATCTCATATGACTCGCTCATAAGCCAACCACCCCACTGATTTAATTTTTTGTTTAAAGTTGGTTTTAGAAACCTTTATATACATATATATATACGTTAAGTTGATTTTTAAGATGACATTGCTTAAAATGAAATACAGTCATGGCTAACAACTTTTTAAAATAATTTTCTTTTTTTTTTAAATATACAATGGAATTTGAGATACCACATCTTTAAAAAAAAAACTTTACCCAAATTTCCAGGCTGAAGTAAGCTTTAGAAATTTAGTGTGGGATGAACCATGTACAGGAAGCCATGAGCAGCATATATTAAGTAAGGCTGCACCTATAGGTACACGGGTACCAGAAATGAGAGGTTGGGATTAAAAAATGATTTAAAATATTATTGTTGGGTTTGTAAGACCAAATGATGTATCAAATGAATGTACTAATAATGCTTCATTCTCTGGGGCTGAGATTCACTCTCTTAGCGCCCTGGCAATTACTTTGGCGGCTTGCCCCATCTGTTGGGCGTCACTGTAAATCAATTCTTCAAGGCAGGCCTCTGGGTTACGACCCTCGGCCCCCACACCTCCGCCGGGGCAAGCGATCACCAAGTGGGCCACTGTCTCGTCTTCTTGGCCACAGAACTTGCAACTGGGTTCCCTTCTGTCATCAAGCCTATGGAGGTAACTGCGTGTCTCGCTTTTGCTCGGTCTAGGCATTCTCCGGTACAGCTGCCGTCCTGTATCCCCTGTAATTGAATGTACTATACGTTTGTAATCTTAATTCTTCATTTTAACTAAAATAAACTACTACAAATGACATCCGAATAGCATTAGTCAAAATGGACCCGGACATGCGGCGATGCCATTTGCACCCTGGTACCATTAAGCTCAATGTTATTCGGATGTCATTTGTGGTAGTTTATTTTAGTAAAACTGAAGAATTAACATTTCAAACGTATAGTACATTCAATTATCTTTCATTTGATACATCATTTGGTCTTACAAACCCAACTATAATATTTTAAATCGTTTTTTAATCCCAACCTCTCAATTCTGGTACCCGTGTACCTATAGCCACTTCGATTAAGTAAAAGACAAAAATTAGATGTTTACATACTTGTGTGATGCAACTGAACAATGGTTGTCAACACCCGGAGGAAGGCGGGGCAATGGAATGGGCCCCCACATTGATTCTCTGTCCTCTGGCATCACACAACTTTGGTAGTCACCAGGCTCAAGCCTAAGTACACACGGACCTAACGCAGGTGCTGGACAGCTCCAAACCTGCAAGAAATTACCATAAACATGGAATAAAAAAAAAGACTTTTAAATTTATTTTTTTTAATCAAAGAAGACCCTTAGCTTCAGCTTAAGAATATATAAGTTAAAAGGTATTAACCATCTAGTATTATAGCATACTGAGATTACTGGCAAGCTTAGAAACACCAACTGGACCAACAGATGTGTGGCTTTTAAAATACTACAACTGATCAATTTTTGGTACAGTATTTTAAGCCTAATATACCAAAGAAATCAAGAGGGAATGAGAGTATGTTTTATTTATTTTCTTACTCTGGTTGTTTTCCCAGCAGTATTAGTTTTTCTGGTACCTTACATCATTCTAACACTGAACCATTATTTTGTATCAAGATTGCCCAGTAAATTCATATTATATCAGCTTGCAATTTTTGTATTGAATAGCCCGTTTTCCCAACAGGTGGAGGTTGTTCTATGTGGAAATGTGACATTTTACTGAAACTTGAGCCCTTATACCATCCAGCATATTTGTGCTGTGTCTTAATGACTGTGCAGACAAGGTAAATTTTTACTAGAAATGAAAAGACAAGGGTAATGTTTAGAGGAAAATGGATCTATTGTTTACAGTAATTTTAAAAAATAATTGGCTTATTAGTAGCAAGAGAGATAAAGATAGATTAATTATAAATATTTTTCATAAAAATATTTTTAAAATAGTGGCTTTGTTACTCAGATCACCCAAAACAATAATAAAGTTAAAATACTATTGATTAACATGTCAAGCCCAGTTGAATTTCAACTTACCAGTCCAATGGACATTCCATCACCACAATCAATTTCATCATTGGCAGTTAACCCTTTGCTGTTTAGAGGCTGGATTTTCTTCTGCAGGTCTATCTTTCCTTCACCTACCACATCATTGGTCCCTAGGCACAGCTTTCCTGATTTCTGCTGAAGGCTTGCAATTATTTTGTCGTTGTAGCGAGTATCAAAAGAAAAATGAGTATTCAATCTATGATCTTCCAAAGTTCTAGCATTACCCTTCACAGTTGCAATATTTTCTGTCACAAATAAAGACCTGTTAAAGTTTTGGTAGCCTGTGTTGTAACAAAGTTTTAACTTGTACGTTTTCCCAAGTGGAAGCCCTGATATGCGAACTTTTTCAATGAGAACATCCACCTGCTTTGTGCATACTCTGAAAATATCTTCCTTGTTCATTGCATGCAGCTTGGAATTGGGTGGTTCACCCCTATACATGGCCCCAAAATAAGAAAACTTTTCACTGAACACTTTTCTCCACAAGTTTCTGGTTTTGGCCTCAGCCATTGACAGCTTTGATCCAGCACTCCGATCATTGACCGAGTCATCGTGAGGAAGTAAACTCCCCATGTAGGCTTCTGTGTCATCTTTGTAAAACACAGGGTGCAGCATGTGCGTGTGCCACATGAGATCATTGTCATAGCATGGCACAAGAAATACTCCGGGGTTATGGCACTTTAAAAACAGAAACTTCTTATAACGTTGCAAAGCATTGTTCAAAAACTTCTCATCTCTGTAGTGAGGAAGGCTCACTTGATAGTAGAATGACTTTTGCCTTGACACTGCTAATGCTAAATTATATGTCAAGGCGGAAACAAACTCACAATCAAACCAAGGTGTGACAGCATCACATGCAGAAAAAGGCACATCAGCATATTCTTTTCTCCACAACCGTTCTGAATCTTTTAGCAACTCTTTCCGTTGAGATTTTTCCATCAAATGATGATCTATAAGCTTTCCTGCAATATTTTGACAGTCTGTGTTGTATGCTGTTGGTGACAGCATATGGCACTGCCATATCCATTCAATATCAAGTGGGGCAGGAAGTAAACGGCCGGGGTGTTTTGCAACAAGAGGTAGCCAGTATCGCTCATAGCGCTGAATTGCACATTCAACTAGCGGCCCTTCATATAATTCAGGTTTGGCTGATATTTCACTTAAAAATTCCAGAAGAAATCTAGCTGCGTCAGGCAATTCCACTGAAATGGGGATATCATTTGCATCAAATGGCGCCACTGAGCATACTGAACTTGTACTTCCAAGTCTGCCTGACATGGTTCAACTGGAGGATTATTTTCATCAATCTCAAATTTGCATTTTTGTATTGCTCATGAAGATGTTTTGATAGGTGATCCACCAGCAAAATAAAACAAAATCATATTAGCTCGCATTAATGCAGTGACCTGAAATATAAAATTAATCAAGGCTCATTAGAAATTTACATTGAATTCTCTTTTAAATGACCAAACTAAGCTTAAGGGATACAAGACTAATATACTAAACTGGCATAATCATTGATACATAGTATTCCCTTTTAAAGATAATGCATCCTAGGCAAGGTTCTTATTCTAATTTTACATGGGCTCTGTATACAAAACTTTTTATTCGTCATTTTATAAACACTTTGACCACAGAAATGAGGTTGTGCAAGTTGCAACCCTATTAAAAAATGAGAACCTGAATAATGATTTTCCTGTGATATCCCACTTTAACTAAAAAGCAAATTTTTTTAAAAAAATAGTTTCTTCCATTTTCAGAAAATGCCTCCATTTTACACTATGAAAGTTTGTGTGCACTGCTAAATTTCTCTAGAGCATTGGTTCATCATTTCCTATGCCCACAGCTATTGTTTTAGGGATATTTCATTTTAACCAAACTTGTTTTACTTTAAACTTTTTGCATTGATGAATTTTCATTTTAAGTTTTTCCATGATGCCGGTTCAAGGTACAGTCATGACACCTTTTGATTTTTAGGGTCATATCTCAAAATTGTTGAGGTATTTTTGAATAAAAGTTTTTATGACTAATGAAAATTAAATTAAGTTTCAGCATATGCTAATAAAGGTCATTTTCTAAACATTAATGATAATTACTGGTACCTCTTAGTAGTACTGTACTAGTTAATACCACAAATACTTAAATTATTATTATGAGCGATTACTTTTCCCAATTCTGATCTACAGAATTTTATTTTGCCTATAATAAGAATAAAAGTCATCAAATTAGTTTAAATTTATAAAAATAATTTCAAATAATGATATCAACAGTCAACAATCAATAAATGTCACTCCCTTCCATTTTATCATTAAATGAAATATAACCTACCAGGCTACCAGAGTCAGAGTCACCACCAAAATTTTGAATACAAGTCAAATTACATGATTAAGCAATATAGTATTTGCTCATAGTCATAGTTAAAAACATTTAATACAACTGCAAATTTTCTATTGTGAATTCTTTCCTAACCAACCAATTTCAGCTACTATTGTTAACAACAGAAAAAATTATCAGACGAAAAGAATTATGCAACTGCTATATAAGTCCAAACGTAAAATTATGACTTAAACTCAGTACTTAATCCAATGAGATTCAACATAATTATAATTATGCATTTTAAATTTACCTATCACTGTCAAGTATCTTGGTGCAGAAAGAGAGGTAATCCCACTAATATTAATAAATAGGCCTACTGGTAATTAATTATAATAACTATTGTGGGCTAATGTCTAATTATTTAGCCATGACGTCATTTGCGTGGATTTACTCCCCTTATTGTTGTAATTAGAGTTACATTTTCCTTAAATTACGATGGCATGTTTTTTTATTAAATTTTTATTGGTTGATTAAATATAATTATAAAATTTGATTGGTTGGCTGATTTAGTATTTTATGTCGTCTGCCATTTCATAAGATTATTTTAGAGGATGACCACACGTGTTTCATTCATTTTGTGGCTTTTATTTTCTGTGGAACCTGAAATAAAATGTGTAAAAGTGTATTCCATGAAACTGTAAGTTGGGTTTTCATTATTTCTTTATTGTATAATTATTTTTGGCCCATTTTAGTTTTTTTCCCTTCATTTTCCTAGTTTTCAGGGTCAAAATTCTGGGGAGAGAGTCAAAACCCTGGTTAGGGAGAGGATCAAAACCCTGGGAGAAATTAGGGTTCAGGCTAGGGTGAGGGATAGATTTAGGTCATTTTTTCATTTTTAAAAACTTTTTATTCGTCATTTTATAAAAAACATGAGTTATTTTATTTTTCCACGTCCGCCATCTTGGTTGTCCCGACCCGTGAACATGTAAAAGTTCGCCGGTCGGGCAACCAAGATGGCGGCCATGGTAAATAACGCGGACCCATTTCTTGAAATTTACCCTATTGTGTACAAGCCAAAGCCCTTGGTTGCCAACAGCAATGGCAACAAGCTTAGTAAATTTTGTAAATAAATAGTTAAATTACATTTGAATCAACTTTAACATAATCATCAAAGCCACAGGAGTGTGACAGGAGAGATACATCCATTACGCAGACTTTGGCTACTAAAACAGTAGAATATCTGAAAAGAAAAATACTAAAGGCTAGGAAATATATGACTAAGCTGTAAGAAGAGCTACTGCTACAGGCTCGGAGACAAGCTGACTTCTAGGGAGAGTCATGCAGCAATCGAAAAAATGACGAGACATAAGAAAGTTGGGACTGAGATGAAAGTATATAATATATAAAATTGCCCGTGAGGTAGTCAAGCATCATTTAATTTTTCCAAAACCCACTGTACATTGTCTCAGTCATGCAGCATAAATCAGAAGATTCATTAGCCCTTAAACTAATGGGAATAGAGTGATTAAAGTTATTTACTTGAAAATCATTCATTTATGTTATTGACAGCTTCCTGATTTTTTGATGTTTTTTCCCCACTTCAACATCCGGTTGTTTTTAGTAGATTCTATAACTTTCGCATTTTATCGACGTTGACTATTATTTTTGCTAATTTACTTACTTCTAAATAAAAATAGTTGACGATTCGTCGTTTCCATATTTAAATCTCATTAGTCTCAAAATATAACAAAATCTATGATGTTACAGTTCTTTTTGTGAGAAAATATTTTTAATTATTAATTAAACCTGGTAAGATCGATCAATCAAAAATATTCGCAGCATACCATACTACTACAAAGCTGACGACACTCGACACTGACATCACTGACACACCATAAATTTTAGTCTATTTTGAGACTAAAAATACCCAATAAAACTATCCGGTCTGCACAATAAATTATGATTAATTTTTTTTAAAGTATGGTTAATATTAGAGTTTCTCAAGTCGGATTCCGTTCGATTTTCACTATATAAAAAAATCCCGGGTACAAACTTTTATAATACCTATTTTGGCGTTTTTTAAACTTAATTTCAGCAAGTCACAAATTGTCAGAAAGTGTCACCATAAGCCAGAACCTGTAAAGTCTAGTTAAATTTTTTAAAATGGTAGTTCTAGTAGGGCACAGGTTCTCCAACGTTTTATACTTTTAAATAAAAAATGGTATTTTAAGTATCATAATTTAGATTAGTTGCTCTATTTAATATTTGATTTTTTAAACAGTCATTCTTTCCACGCACAATAATCGCTTGGAACCAACTAGACAATACCGCCGTGAACTCGACATCTGTCGAACGCTTCAAGGATGCCCTAGCATCTCCTAGGAGCCGTTAGGATGGCAGAATCGCTTCCCCAACCGTTGCACATAAAAAAAACCACTTTAAATTTCTCTTATTTTAATATTTCAGCTGGCGGCCCTATAGAAATTTTTTCTTTGCACCTGTGCTCTAGTAACTCGATTATACCAGGCTTAGTGGCGATTTATAATAGTATTGTCTTTATTTTATGTACCAAGTTTCAGCTCGATAAGATGGCGGTAAGTGTAGGCAAATTAGCCTTCCTAAAATTATGCCACAAAGAAACACACGAACAAAAGCGATTTTTTTTGGGGGGGGGGGGGGTTGAGGTTTGGGGGGTGGGGCTGAAGAATTAGTTGTCATTTGCATCAAGTATATGCGCCAAGAAACACACGAACAAAGGCGAAGTTGATATAAAGGATTTAATGAAAATAATTTTTTTTTAAAACCCCACTCCATAGACAGGCGCCCCATCATTACCATCCCATCATTACCATCTCATCATTACCATCCCATCATTACCATACCGGCATTAACATATCTACATTACCATCCCATCATTACCATCCCATCATTACCATACCAGCATTACCATGCAATCATCATTACTATGATTAAGACGGTGAACGTATAATTTAGAGTTTTAATGTTATATAAAACAGAAATCGCAGAGACCTTATGCTGGGGGGCAGTAGCTCCTTCAGCAGAGAACTTTGAAGTTTACCCAGTGGGGTAGCTAGTGTTGGTGTTTTGCATTCGGGGCGGGGCCAAGCTTTTTGCCCCCCCTTCCACAACACCCACCCTATAAAAACTCTGCTTGTTGGCCGAAAATGCCGCCCCTCAATAAAGAGTGAAAATACAGCCCGGGGCAGGGACCCCCCCCCCCCCTAAATCCGCGTTGCATTTACTCCCATAATTCTTTCTGGAAAATAAGAGTTTATAATGAAGCAAGCTATTATGTGTGTCAAACATCCCTGGCCTCCACACCATTCCAATAATTTATGTAAATCTACATTTACGTTTCTTGACGTTTTTTTTTCTTTCTTTCATTTTAAAAAAAAATTTTTTTTTGGTCATGAACATTTCAGAACTTTCAGAACCGCGCTGTGCTAACTTCGGCTTGGAGCAACTGTGACACAGTGTACGTTTAACTTTGTTTGCATTGAACGCAAAGGGTTAGGTTTGCTCATGCATTAGGCTGAGTTCACGACACCACACGCTCCATGCAGGGATACACCATGCAAAGGGGGGATTGAGTCGCGGGTTAGTATGCACGTCGGCTCTACTCGCCACGGTCTGCTTTTGTAGTGTTGTAAATCTTCTGCGATGGGGATTAGCCTATAATGCGCGCACGTAGTGTACATCGATTAGTTTTGAGTTATAGTGAGATAAAATTATTGGGTAAGTTAGATAACAATAAATGATAACATTATAGGGGGTGAGTTAGACTGTATGGGCTATTTTGTTTTAACGTGTCTGTTGTATTTCATACAAAGCTTAAAAAAATTGCACCTTGCATGGTCGTATTAAGCTGATGTGTGTGTGTGCGTGTGTGTTTGTCTGTCTGTCTTTGTTTATGTGTGTCAGTGTGGGTACTGCTTGTTGCGGTGTGTTAAGTGTCACTTAAATTTATTTCTAAGTTTTCCAAGTGACGTATTCAAGTATTGTGTATATCCATAGTTTATTGCTTTATTTTTGGTTTAGAAGCACGTGAAAACTTTTTCACGTCCTGGTGTGCGTTACATGGGTACCGCCTCTTATTACAGCTTCGGAAAGTGGTAATATGAGGTTCTCAAAATTTGTATAATCCCCCCCCCCCCGACTACCCAATTTTAAGTTAACACAAGAAGAGCCACTGGCAGCGTGAGGGGGGAGGAGCTATTATTCCCTGGAATATATGCTCTGCAAATATGCCCTGGAAATATATGCCCTGGAAATATGCCATGGAATATATGCCCTGGAAATCAGTTGAGAACGTGAGACTTTAAATGACGAATAAATGGCACTGAAACACATTTATTTTTCTAATAACGATGATCTGCCACAAGGTCAAGGTCACGTTTCTGTTGCAATCACGTCAGAAATTATTTTCTATAAACATTTATATTTTTGAAGTTAATGGTAAGAAAACAAAAATGTGTGCTTTTTGTGGGGTTTTTTTGTCGGGGGGGGGGGGGGGTGTTGCGTGTTCATATCCTTATCGTTGGTCCCTTAACTATTTTAATTTTCTAAATGGTTTTGTCCCTACAATCCTAAAGTAGAGTAGGCCACGTTTACCAAGTTGCCGGATGAAGGTGCTACATGAGGCTTTCCAGTCTGATAGTTACTACACCCAGTGATATTTAGACCAAAGAATTCATGTTGTTAATAGAAAAGGGGGGGGGGGGGTAGTCAGCCATTCAGCTAAATTTGATCACATGAGACCATATTATCCAAAAGATTTAGGACCACTGGTCTAGACAAACATGGGTGGTATGTAAGTTCATCTTATTCATACATAGAACGCTTCGTCGCCTCAATTCACCTACACGCCCATAAAACGTCATGAAATTAACAGGAAACCTAAGAAAAGAAAGAAACATTGAGAGAATCTGTTTATTTTTTTTACAACCTATATATTACCCCCCCCCCCTCATCTTTAATATGCCAACAATAAATTAACGAAAATATTAGGCCTTTATCCGTGGATAAAATCTGCGTGATAAGGTCTTTTAACAGCTGCTGGTTAGTTGGCAAATAAAGCAGAACCAAAGTCCAGTGGTTCTCAACCTTTCTAATGCCTCGACCCTTTAATACAGTTCCTCATATTGTGGCGAACCCCAACCACAAAATTATTTTCGTTGATACTTTATAAAGGCAGGGGTATATGTGTTTTCAGGTGGTCCTAGGTGACCCCTGGGAAAGGGTCGTGCGACCACCAAAGGGGTCGCGACCAATAGGTTGAGAGCCGCTGGCATAGACAGATTGGTTTTCTTTAGCACCCACCCCCACCCTAAAGCCGAGTTATATTATAGCGTCTTGTTTTCATTTTTAAAATTCCTTAACGCGTATGAGCTTAAATTGTAATTATCTTTTTTTAGGCTGGTAATAGGCGACGACAAATATAGCCTAATAAGACTTTGAGAAAGCTCCGAGCTGACCAAGACAGAAGACATGTCTTTGATCGGAAAATCCCCGAGACTCGAACCGACACTTGGAAATGACGTGGCGACAGACTCGGATTACAACACCTACCGAATACAGGTTGGTAAGAGAAAGGAGAGATCACCCCATACAAATTAGGGACATGTCATTAAATAGCCCTTTTCCAGATATTTTTTTTAGAACATTAAGAACATTAGAGTCTATAGCAATATATTATTTTTTTGTTAAATATATGACGCAAAGTACACAACCAGTTCTATCAACGCCCAACATCACCAGTTCTACCAACGCCAACATCACCAGTTCTACCAACGCCCAACATCACCAGTTCTATGAACCATAAACATCAATATTTCTATCACCCGCCAGCATCACCATTTATATCAGGCCCCAACATCACGAGTTTTATCAACCCCCCAATATCACGAGTTTTATCAACCCCCCAACATCACGAGTTTTATCAACCCTCCAACATCACCGGTTCTATCAATCCAAAACAACACCAGTTCTATCAATCCCAAAAACACCAGTTCTATCAATCCCAAACAAAATCAGTTCTATTAATCCTAAACAACACCAGTTCTATCAATCCCAAACAACACCAGTTCTATCAATCCCAAACAACACCGGTTCTATCAATCCCAAACAACACCAGTTCTATCAATCCCAAACAACACCGGTTCTATCAATTCCAAACAACACCAGTTCTATCAGTATCAACCCAAACACATAAACAATTTCGTTAAACTCAATACCATAAACATGACACCCTACAAGATCGCTAAACACGTGTGTAGGTAACCCGTGTGTTATCTCCCTTTTGTTTCTAGACAAGGGGTGAGTATGAAGAGCTGATGACAGAGTTTGAATTTCGCTGCAAGCGGTCTGCCATGATCAACAATCACGAAGCATCCAGTTATGAGAGGATTGTGTACTGGACGGAACTTGTAGCAGCCCTGCTGGGTAAGACTGGACATTAGATGTTAAGAATATAATTAGAGGATTGTGTACTGAAAAGAGCTAGTACAAGCCCTGCTGGGTAAGACTGGACATTGGATGCCAGGATTGTGCATTAGACAGAGCTGGTACAAGCCCTGCTGGGTAAGACTGGACATTGGATGTTAGAATATAATTAGAGGATTGTGTGCTGGACAGAGCTAGTACCAGCCCTGCTATGTAAGACTGGAATTAGATTTTAGAATATAATTAGAGGATTGTGTACTGGACAGAGCTAGTACCAGCCCTGCTAGGATAAGACTGGGCATCAGATATTACCGGATTGTGCACTGCACAGAGGCACTGTCTCCTGATAGCCACTCTGACTTTGCTCTCATCCAAAACAAAATTAGTTGAAGGCATTCAATAATTCTGTTTAATTCAAAATAAGTGCAAGTTAACGCTTCAGAAACATACTCTCTTTATTTTCAATGAGATTCCAGCTTTGTCAATTGTTATAGTAACCTATAATTAGCACGCGGCACTGAAATCACGTGATTGTTATCTTAACATTTCCTATCGGGGCGAGTTTAAGGTTTCGGTTGCGTACGGTCATGGTTATTGAAGAGTTTTAATGCCGTGAGGTTGATATGACTCTTTATTAAAATTTTCGACCACCTCCGTTGAACTATGAATAGTTTCTCGAGCTCAGATTGGTTTTTTATTACAGTATTACCCATTACCATTTTTGTTGTCGACTTAAAAATCGTGCTCAAAATTTCAGGAGCCGTTTCTGTCTCTACACTTGGTATGTGGCTGTTCCACTGGCAGAGTAGCGTTGTGTCACTGGCCAGTTTCGCTCAGCTTGGCTCTCTTGGAGTTCTAGGACTGGTGATAGCTTTTATCATCGAGCTGCTCAGTAAGGGAGGGGAGAAAATCATACCATCCTTCAGGTCTGTGAAACGATCCTCGGTGGGTTTTTTTTTCCCCTAGCTGCTCACTCTCCCAGATTCTCTATTAAAATGAAGGATTTTAATAAAACTTCAGGTCATTGGGTCTACAAAGTAAGTAACTGCACTTAAGAAACTAGGGCAAAAGATTACATTTTTAAGATTAGTATTTTATTGTTCATTCCAGTAAACGGGCAGAGGCTCATATAAAGGCTGGAGCTGCCTGGCAGAGACTGGCTCAGAAAACTAGGTCATACAGGATACAGCTGGACAACCCGAAACTGGACATCAGCACGTAAATTATGTTTTATTTAAATCTGACAACTTCAGAATTCACTTCAATCATAAAGATGCATAGAGCAGTGTGCCTTAGAATAAATAAGTTTCACGTCTATGAAATTCTGTTAATAATTTAGTTATTTTGTTTATTTTATTTGTTTAATGTTTTGTTGTTGTTGTTCTGTTTTGGTGGGGGATAACTTCATCTAAAGCAGCGGTTCTCAACCTTCCTTTATGCCGCTACCCTTTAATACAGTTCCTCATGTTGTGGTGACGCCAAACTACAAAATTATTTTCGTTGCTACTTCATAACTCTAGAGTATATTTGTTTTCCGATGTTCTTAGGCGACCCCCGTGAAAGGGTCGTTCGACCCCCAAAGGGGTCGCGACCCACAGGTTGAGATCCGCTGATCTAAAGTCTCTAAAGTAATAAGTTATACTTGTCGATTTGAATAATACCTAAAATTAAAGTTGCGGTTCGTTTTTAGATTACATGGTAACATATTTTTGCTTCATAAAATACACATGTTAGGGTTAAAGTTAAATAGAGTTTGTATAAAATATCCTGCAGGTTTGCCGAGTGGTACGATCATCTTATTGAACAGAAAGAAAAGCTCAGCTACACGGTCATCATTGCTCAGTCCACATTTCGGATGTTTGATGACCCTAAAAGGATCTTCACTACTCTCAAACACCAGAGACAGTTGTACCTACAGTTTGTCGCACTTGAAAAAATGGACGTTAAAGATTTGCATGAAAAATATGCTTAAAAAAAAAAATTAAAGTAGAGATTTTTAAAGCCAAAATGTTTAACATGTCCGCACGATCTTGAAAAATATTCCAATATTCCATTGGAACATATTTTGTGTAAAAATTTAATTTTATACTCTTAAAAACTAAAATAATATTTTAATTGTCATAATTTAGATTAGTTGCTCTATTTAATATTTGAATATTTTTTTTAAAAAAAAAGGTTCTTAACTATATGGAATTAGTTGTTTTTTTCCTTTTACCTGTATATTTCACAAAGTATGGAGCCACTTTGTTTTCAATAAAAGAAAAAATTGAAAAAATATTAATTTCATAATTGAAAAAAGTTTTTCTATCGATCGTTCCTCTTTATAAACAGAAATATCATTTTTTTTTTTTAAATATCACATCCATCCATTTAGGATTATCAAAATTGGTTGGGCCTGGGAGACATTGTAATACATCTTGAGACCTCTAAGAAAACTTTTGGCACCCCTTGTGAAACTCAACTATATGCAGCTAATAGAAATGCCCTAGAATTTTTAACAAAATTATTTGTACATTTAAGAATAATTTCTGGACAACAGGTGATAAACTGTCCAAACATTTAATATCCACACATCTTTACTTTTTACAACTATGACATGTCAGACATCAAAATAACAAGTCATAACTAATTGATGACAATGTCAGTTATTCTATGTAATGCAAGATCTTAAGATTGGGCTCCTTCAATGCTTACAAGTTTAGGTGATTTTTTGTAGCTCTCACTGGCAAGTGCTGCCATCCGCTAATTGGTTAAGCGGCAGTTCACACGATCAAATTTCGCGTCAAATTGTTGTATAAACGCACTATTTTTGGGTTGTTTTAGTTTTGGGGAATTTGATCTAATAGTCATTTTAAAGTTGTGACAAGGCTTCATACACGAATTGCATCAAATGCTTGAAGGAAAATGTGATCGTGTGAACCGGCCCTAAGCCTTAGCCTGTGACGTACAATCATATTTTAATACCTGTTGGTGGTAATTGTTATTTTAAGACAACCAGAAAAAATATTTAATATGGCTTAAAAATAACAACATGAAAAACAAAAGACAAAAAGTGCATTGCTAAAGTTTTGTTAAATAGACTAATATATATGAAGTTAAATAGTTGAAGTAATATAGATGAAGTAATATAGATGAAGTAATGTAGATGAAGTAATTTAGATGAAGTATCACACATTTGTCACAAGTGGCTGGACATATATTTTTAAGATATGTAACATGTCGAGTGGGGGGCTCAAGTCCCTGTTCATCTGTCTTTCACGTCAAATGTATCTTCACACTTAGTCATTTACCAAATTAGAAGAATGAGACACAGGATTTAAGAAAAATAAAGACTAAGATATCACATGCATATCTAAGTCGCAAATACTAGCATCGAAAATTCACTCGATGCTTATACACTGAGCAGTGTAGTTAGCTTAAAATCTGGTGTATTGTATTTAACGCCACATCGCCATAAAACCTCTTGATACTTGGCACCGAGAAGGTGGGAACTCTGAATAGTATAGCAATGTCGTCTTGACGACTATTTTTACAAAAAAAGTTGGGAAAAACTGTTGTAAATAATTTAAAATATAAGATGCCCACTTCTGACACAGGTCATAAAAATATCAGCTGCCCACTTCTCTTACAGGTCATACAAACATCAGAAGCCCACTTCTCAAACAGGTCATACAAGAATATCAGCTGCCCACTTCTCGTACAGGTCATACAAACATCAGAAGCCCACTTCTCAAACAGGTCATACAAGAATAACAGCTGCCCACTTCTCGTACAGGTCATAAAAACATCAGATGCCCACTTCTCAAACAGGTCATACAAGAATATCAGCTGCCCACTTCTCATACAGGGCATAAAAACATCAGATGCCCACTTCTCATACAGGGCATACAAACATCAGATGCCCACTTCTCATACAGGGCATACAAACATCAGATGCCCACTTCTCATACAGGGCATACAAACATCAGATGCCCACTTCTCATACAGGGCATACAAACATCAGATGTCCACTTCTCGTGCAGGTCATAAAAACATCAGATGCCCACTTCTCATACAGGGCATAAAAACATCAGATGCCCACTTCTCATACAGGGCATACAAATATCAGATGCCCACTTCTCATACAGGGCATACAAATATCAGATGCCCACTTCTCTTACAGGTCACACAAACATCAGAAGCCCACTTCTCAAACAGGCCATACAAGAATATCAGCTGCCCACTTCTCGTACAGGTCATAAAAACATCAGATGCCCACTTCTCATACAGGGCATACAAATATCAGCTGCCCACTTCTCTTACAGGTCATACAAACTTCAGAAGCCCACTTCTCAAACAGGTCATACAAGAATATCAGCTGCCCACTTCTCTTACAGGTCATACAAACATCAGCTGCCCACTTCTCATACAGGGCATACAAATATCAGCTGCCCACTTCTCATACAAGGCATACAAATATCAGATGCCCACTTCTCATACAGGGCATACAAATATCAGATGCCCACTTCTCATACAGGGCATACAAATATCAGATGCCCACTTCTCAGCATACTTGTCCTAAAATATCCTCTACCTTCATATACACTGTCATTGCAATATAAGCTGCCAGTTTCGTGTCAACTGTGGTTAATATAAAACTGTCCACCTCCACATAACTGACATCATTAAAATGCGCCCCCCCCCCCGTTATCAACTATCCTCGTTCACAATCTCCTCCTTGCCACTCTGCATGTCCAGGTACCTCTGAAAGAGGAGTTTATTTTGCCTGAGGGGCTGCACCACCTCTTTGGGGTCGTCAAAAAGTCTCACCGTGGATTCTGGGACGCTGACGATGTTGCTGATCACCTCCTGGGCCTGGACTAGTTCCTTGTACCACTCCGCGTACTGCACGGCGTCATGGCGGGGGTCATCCATTAGAATTCTTAAAAAGACGGGTAAAAAATTAGTTTTATGGACAAAAAGTTAAAAATATGGAAATCGGGAGAGCAACAGCAACAAAATCTGAAATCTTAAAGCCGCTAATCTGCAGCGTTATCCCATTGTCCAGTCATCGTATTATAAAGTGCATGTCCGCTTAGACAAGTACTAATTATAAACATTTACCTTGTTCATATTTCTAGACTCAAGAACCTTGAGTGTTTTTGAGGTTTTTTTAAATCTCTCTAGAAAGCTATTTTCACTGAAAGAAAAGTGTTATGCATCCAGTTTGTGGTGTCATAGTAGTAACAGAAGTGAAATCTTTGAGAATGCGTCGGTTAATAAGGGGAAGGGGGGGATTGTGGAAACAAACCTGTAAGACTGCGTTAGTCTCGCCAACCGCTGCCAACCCGCCGCAGCCTTCTTGTGCCTGTCGGCCTTGTCGTAGAGCGTTGGCAGCGTCCTGCTCCTTCCTTTCCCGGCAAACTCGAGCACCACGGCCAAAGGGAGGCCAACCAAACCAGCCACTCCCAAACGGCTGCCTAGTAAGTTGGCCTTCTTGACCAGACCGACCCCCAGACTGGCCACAGAGCTGACTCCCATCACCTGGTCGGATGAGTCGTTAATTCGTTAAACAAGAAGAATTCACTGGCGTGTATTGAGAAAACAAAAAGATCCGTGAGTTATAGGAGGTGTCAAAATGGGACACGCCGTGAAGACCATGTTAAAAAAATAAAACCGTTCCTTTGAATATTTTCTTGCTAATGAGGAAATAACCAAGGGTCAAGAAGACGGAGGGAAGATCCCCCCCCCCCCAAAAAAAAAAAAAACACACACAAAAGACAGCAACGCCTGGTAAAGAGATGTCGACAAGGGTGTCATACTAATGGGAAAGAGTTGGGAAGAATTAGAGAAGATAGCAAGAGGCCGAAAGGCGTGGAAAGATATTGAAGATTGTTCATGTTCCACAGAGGGTTGAAATGGCAACGAAGCGGAAAGATTTGAAAATGTCTACCTACCACATCGTGACATGGATTAAGATACGATGTTAAAATGCATGGTTTTAATCCTGGATAGTTTTTTTTTATCTTAATGTTTAAATAATCTCAATTTCTAGAGATGTAGATCAGTTGAAGAATATAATACAGCTGTCCCCGCAAGTAGTGAAGAAGGATTCCCGAAAATTGTTCCAAAGACAACAGTGTAAGTTGAAGATTGAAACTATGCAGCTTTTGGATTATAACTGGTGATTGTACAACATTAATGGATGGGAAAGATTTCGTACTCGTACATAAGCAAACAACATATTCTTGGGTTCTGGTTCTGGTAGGGCACGTTGCTACATCCATATTCTGGGGTTATGAGAATCAGCAGCATTCCTTAAGTTAACCCTGCCCGGTAAAACAACAAATGCATCCCATGAACCCATCTTTTAAAGCGACTGGATACGGTAGAGTGGTCATAAGAAACTAAAAGCAAACCTCTGCAGCGCTTTCGACATAAAAACTTTTCTGGTCATGTCTCGAGGCCTCGTGTTGGTGCATCATGGCCGCTCTCTCTGACGTGAATGCCATTTCGGCGTACAGCAGGTCGTATTCCTTCCACGCCTGCTTCTTGAAGTCTGCCAGTTCCTGGGGGTTAGCAGACCTCTGGTCTTCAGCCATTTCAAAAAATTTCCTGTGTCTTGTCTCCTATCTTGTGATCTCCAGACATATTCTTAAGAAATCAAATAAAATAAAGTTTTCTAGTTAGACAGTATTCTTTTTTTTAAAAAAATGGTACTTCAATATGGTCGTCTTGACATCATTATAAGCCCTGGCCAAATCTAGGTACATAAATGTATCCAACCAAATCAAAATACTATTCTTAAAATAAAATACTTCGAATGGATAGGACATTGGGTTCCTTTTGGTTTGGCCCCCACTGTGGCGAATGGATATGACAATGGGTGAATAGCATGTTGTCTAGAAGTTGCGTCTCCTTCGTTATGGCCACAGAAAACTTAAATATTTTTTTATTATTATTTTTTTTTAAAAACATTGTTGATCCGAAGCAACTGCAATCTTCTTTGATCCCTAACTTAACACATTGGTTTTCACCGCATTCCCACCTCTCGCTCATTAACTATATCTGTAACATACATCTCTTATCATAATTGACTATACGCTGTTAAGAAGAGATTTGACGCCTACACATACCGTGTTCTACTATTTTCGTCACACAGCTTGAACGCGTCCTTCAGTTATTGATAAATTACTACCTGAAGAAAATTCTTTCATCCAACCCCAATCAGATCAAGTCAAAAACTTACCACGACATGTCAGTGTTCTCGAGCCTCTGGATCTAACATTTTTAAAAAAATCTTTGTATCCGTAGACTGTAGGATCACACATCTCGGTCACATGCTCGCAGTAGTTAGCCCCCCCACTTAAAAAGCAAACATAACTTCTTTTTTTTTTTAGACCGTGCTTGTCAACACACCTGAGTATGCACGAGCACGTCTCCTGGGTGTGTCGTGAAATCGGCAATTGTACGGCAGCGGTTTATTGTGGTCATCCATTCATGACCTAAATCTGCACGCGCTGATAATGTGCCGATGATGCGCTGATGATGCGACGAATTATGTAATCAGAGATGACATTTCAAAAGTGGATAGTGCTGATCTGGAATAAAGTGTCCCCAAACCCATACAAGCAGCACCCACTCTTTTACACACACACATGTTTTGTCTGTAGCTACACCAAGGCACCTCCCAGGCCCCAACTCCGCTTAGAATAGAAAAAAACCAACCTTACACCAAGATTTTCCCCGCACCCATTCCACGAAATATCTCAGAAGTTGTCCGAGAATGCCGCCCTTGTGATTGTCAGTGTTAATATAAGGCAGCAGTTCTCAGCCTGTGGGCCGCGACCCCTTCGGTGTTCGTCACCACAACACGAGGAACTTTATAAAGGGTCGCGGCAGCTAGGAAGGTTGAGAACCCCTGATATAAGGTCTCATTTGTGAAAACTAAGTTTACTATCGATTAAAACAAGAACCGAACATTTTTTTTGACGGTAGTAAAAGATTGAATACAATATTCACTTAGTAATATGTTTATACTTTGACACAGGCCCCCTTAGCTAGGGCCCACAATGCACTTAGGTAACCCCTCTTCCACAACCAGTTGCGCCATTCATACTATCCATACTTAAAACCACCCCGGTAATTTAATCAATTTGGCTTCTTGTCATCCACTCAGAGCCGTCTTAACAACATAGGAGGCCCTGGGCACAGCAATACACTGGCGCCCTCTAGCAACACAAACACCTGGGTCGTGAGAAGGGAGCGAAAGGGGGCGGTGTCCCCATCATCAAACAGTGGGGGCGGCAAACATTTCATGCTCCCCACCAACTCACCAAGATGATTAAAAATGTAAATAAAAATAAACATTCAATTAAGTAAAACTTCGATGAATTCAAGAACTTGTTAAGTAGGGTTATTCCCCTTTAAAAAGTTTTAAAATTGTCCAACTTTGATTCGCATTTATAATATTAATTTTGGAATGTGATATATATCCTGGATTAAAATTGGGAATTTTAAATCCAATTAAATTGTCAAAATCTTTCAATATTCATTAAAAATGTAAAGCATGATGCCTCTATAAGATTGAGTCTCCTAGAAACGTGGGGCCCCCCTACAAGCCCGAGGCCCTGGTCCAATGCCCACTGGGCTCATGCCTTTAAGACGTCACTGCATCCACTTCTTTAATAGACGGGCCATTGTCATTTTGGAAACAGTTGGACACGTGTAGCCAGAAGAACTCTGGGTTTTGGATTTGATTCAAACATAAAGCAGCGAATCTCATTGAGAACAAAGTTTATATCAGTTGAAAGCAGTAGAAAATTACAATGTTTTCGATTTAGTCTCATACTAAGTTAATAAGCCATTACAGCCATAGTAGATAGATGGTCACTGATTGTATAGTATCAGCAATGGTAACAGCCTCAGTCCGTACTTTTCACGTCCACGAATTTAAACAGTGTCTATTTTATTTTCACCTAGCTCAGAAGTGGGCGAACTGCGGCAACTGATATTTTGCGGCCCTCGAAGGCATTTTGAAAAATCAAAATTTTACATTGTCTTTAAGTTATTTTGTTGATTTTTTACACAATGCCATGTACTGCTATGATTATTTTCTATTTTTAAAAAAACCTGCCTTGACTTTTGTCATGTAATGTTAAAATGCGAATTTACCGATTTTAATATAGAGAAATGTTTATCGACTTTTAAAAATTAGACATAATATACATGCGGCCCCCCCCCCCCCCCCCAGCCCCAAAATACCTTTACATTTTGTCAATGTGGCCCTCCATAACAAAAAGTTTGCCCACCCCTGCCCTAGCTGATAAATTCTTAAACGCAAAAAACAAAAAACTAACTCTTGTCGATTAGTCCAGACATGGCGGTAAACGTCATGTCGGCTTATCTCAAAGTTTTGAACGCGCCCATTGTTATAAGATAACGGAAATTTATGGCATTTTGTGGAAAGCTATAGATAATTCGTCGTTTAGTTTTTTTTTAAAAAAACGGAATGCTACTACTTGTCATTTAGAATACTGTCATCTCATGACACCATACGCATCAAAGTTTAAACAATCCAGAATTGTTTTTTAAATATCACTTTCGTCGAATTTGAAGGAAAAAAAAGGATCGGTTTCTTTTCTTTATTTCCTTTTTCTTTTCTTTATATATATATATATATATATATATATATTATATATATATATAAGTTCTAGATTTATACTGGCTGGCATTAATGATTTGTCGGATTTGTTTTAAATTGTGGAGCCAGCGGTGGTTTGGAACCGGTTTGGTCAGGTTCGTGCGAACCGTTAGTTCCAAAATAAATATGCCTAAAATCAAGTACTAATTTCAAAAAAATAAAAATTTATACTAACTGCGAACCCTTTGTTGCGAATTTGGCAATACACCGCTGTGTGGAGCAGTTTGTCTTAATCTTTGAGGGACACTGAAAATGATAAAAAGTCATTTAAGAACCATTTAAAGACACTATTCTTTAAAGATTTTAGGACATCAGAGCGCTGTGAGCATGCTAAAATAACATGGACAAAAGCGCTATAAAAGTACTCAATCATCATCATCATCATCAGACCCGTAACAAAAACTCTAATTACGTCTACTTCAATGTTCCCTCTAAGGTTTGCTGGTTCGTGTGCAAAGTTTTACTTTGCAGAGTGCAGCGTATCTGTTAGAATTTATTTTTATAAAAATTTGCTGCGCGGATATCGGTACTTAAAACTGCTGCGCGGCATCTGTGAGGTAGCTGCGCGGCCGCGCAGCTTAAAGGGAATATTGGTCTACGTGTAAATATTTTTTTTGTCCAACGCTGTTAACACCAGACCGGTATAAAGATTTATAACGAGCAGGCCGACCGTAAAGATACCTGCCTTGATTGTATTTGTTTAGAGACTTTCATCTAGTGATACGGCCCCAAAGCGACGTGTCGGCGCAACCAAAGACATGCGTCTAGGGGCATGAATACACCAGGGGCGTATACATTCGATGCGAGCTTGGAAATGTTTAGTATGATCATTCACTTGGGCTACGGGTCTTTTTAGGGGACACATGTTTTTTTAGGGGCCACGTTTAACTATAGGTACACATGTCTAATATCTTTTAGGGACCATAAGTCTTTTAGGTATACATCTCTTTTAGGGGCTCAGAGACAAGGGACCAATTTATTATTGGGGCTTGGTTGTGGGGCTTGCTTTGTTGTGAACGTACTTGTAATTACGAATACTACTATACTACTAATGACTAATGGGGAATTTGGTCATCTCTTTATATTACTACAAAGGTTAAAGAATTAAGGGGAGAGAGAAGGAAAAAAAAGGGAGACAAACCCCCACATGGTTTTTGGGGGGGGGGGGGGTGGTGGTGGGGGAGAGTGGTAAGATGCTTGCAATATGAGTTACACCAATACCATGACCCACACACAGAATTTAACGTCCAGTGTCTAGGAGGGGGTTGGCTTTTCATCACTCAAGGAATAAACGCCCCTGCGTTAAAGTGAAAAAAAAAAGGGGGGGGGGGGCTAAAACTCCCTCTAGGAGTGTCCATTACTGTATTTATTCAATATGCAAAAAACAAAAAAAAAAACGCTTCGGTCTACCAATTTGGGCACTTGGCCATAGTCAAGTACCCCACGGTTCATCGTAGCACCTTCAATCGTCCTCGTGTTCAATTAATTTTTTAAATTTTATTTTGTTTCTTTTTTTTCCCGTGGCGTGAACCGATTGGTCTCATCTCTAAATAGGCGAAGATCTGGGTGACTTAACTTACCTGATCTCAAGGAATTCATAGAAACCACGCACAAGAAAAAAGACGGGGGGTGAAGTGACCTGCTCAGGTGAAGCGTACCTCAGGTGAATCGTACTGATCTTGAAAGAAGTGTTGGTTAAATGGCGGACAGGGATTATGAAGTATACTGATTACAAGTAAAACAGAGGGGCTTTTTACAGTGCACACGTTCAACTGATGGGCTATTGATGGTGCACATGTTCAAATGATTGGGCTATTGATGCTGCACATGTTCATCTGATAGGGCTATTGATGGTGCACATGTTCAACTGATAGGGCTACTGATGGTGAACATGTTCAAATGATTAGGCTATTGATGGTGCACATGTTCAACTGATAGGGCTATTGATGGTGCACATGTTCAACTGATAGGCTATTGATAGTGCACATGTTCAACTGATAGGGCTATTGATGGTGCACATGTTCAACTGATTGGGCTATAGATGGTGAACATGTTCAAATGATGGGCTATTGATGGTGCACATGTTCAAATGATGGGCTATTGATGGTGCACATGTTCAAATGATGGGCTATTATTGGTGCACATGTTCAACTGATGGGTTTTGTTGCTTGTGGACACTTTAAACTGATGGGCTATTCAAAAACATGATAAACGCTATGGTCGATTATCGATAAATCTAGATAGTTCGAATATAGCAAATATGGCAAATGATTTCACGGATATTTTAATACCCGGTATCCACTATCAACTAAGCATTAAATTATTAAACAAGAAAAAATATTTTTAAAAATCCTGATATTGATTGTACTTTTCGGAAAAGCAGTGTTCAAAAATATTCTTATTATTTCTTTTTTTTTTTTTTTTATAAACATGCCCCCTTCAATTGCTCACAATATATACACACGGTAGTGCTTAAATCTTGCTCTAACGCAGTGGTTCTCAACCTTCCAAAATGCCGCGACCCTTTCATCATGTTGTGGCTACCCGCCAACCACAAAATTATTTTTCGTTGCTACTTCATAACTGTAGAGTAGAGGCCTATGTGTTCTCCGACGGTCTTAGGCGACCACGAAAGGGTTGTTCGACCCCCAAAGGGGTCGCGATCCACAGGTTGAGAACCGCGGCTGTAACGTGTTTGTGTGTTGAACTTTACACTACCGGCATCTACAGCTGTGGTATTTAGGTTATGTTTTCTCAATCTGGATAATTATTATTAAACTAATCCCATAAATTTTACACAATGCTTATTCCAAGGACATAGTTTTTACACGTATCGTTTAAAAAAGGTTATTATTTTAAAAGACTTTCTCTCTACTTGCATTTCCATCTTGTGTGTGAAGCCTAAACTGTTTGTTTACACAAGTTACATTTCAAGACTTTCTTGCGCAGTGTTCACCTGGTGAATGGCTGGAAAATAAAAACGGGTAAATGCACGCAGGTTGACCCTATAGCTCAAAATATGGTTGACTGTGTCAGCTATGCTGAGTGAACAGTTGGATGGCTGAGCTCAGATCTTTTTAGTTTTATGGCTAGGTAAAGAGCACTTTAAAAGGGATTTTGTAAGCATTTGATGTTTAAAAAAAGTAAATAATTGCTACTTTTGACACTTTTTATCGATAATTTAAAGATAACAATTTTAATACTAAAATGTAGAAAAGAAATATTTTAAAAACTTTTTTAAAAAAAAATGTTTAAAAAAAAATATATTTTCTATCAAAGACAAGTTAAAATGCACTTTAAAAAAAAGTAGAAATAATTAATTTCGAAATTCTTAAACTTCGGAATACAAGTGCCAACGCAGCAGTATGCTGCCAATCAAACAACAACCGGTTCGGTCTGTACATGTCGGTGGATCTATTGCTTTCACTAGCACTCACTACGCATACTCTTTCCGCACTCTAGAGGGTCATAATCATTCCCGAGAATTTGACAACTTCAATTCCAAGTAAATGAATAAATGAATTATTTAATTAAAAATAAATAAATTATTATTTCCATTTCTTTGGAATTTTCTGTCTTTCTTTTCTTCATTGTCTATTATTTTGACATTTTTAACAACCGGGTTCGGTGGTAAAAGAGCATAAAAAAAACAAAGTGCGATTTAAAGGGGATTTTTTAAAACGCCCAACCACACTTCTTAGAAAATACAGATAACAAGTTTAAATGTTAAAACTAAAAATTGTTTTGAAACAATCAAAGTCATTTGAGTACTTGACCATTAAGTATCAACCAGGGTACTTGACCATAAAGTATCAACTAGGGTACTTGACCATTAAGTATCAACTAGGGTACTTGACCATTAAATATCCACTATGGTACTTGACAATTAAATATCGACATTGGTACTTGACAATGAAGTATCGACTATGGTACTTGACAATAAAATATCCACTATGGTACTTGACAAGTATCGACTATGGTAAGACCTAGCCAGAAACAGGGCATACTTCAATAGTCAGAAAATACTCTCAAAAGTAAAAGTATTACAAGAAAAACAAAGAAAACTATCTACAGAACTGTCATCAGACCAGTTGTAACATACAAAAGTGAATCTTGGACCTAACAAAATTGGCAGAAAACCTATAAAACACATGGGAGAGAAAAGCTCTCCGGAAAATATATGGACCAACAAAGGATGAATATGGGTGGAGAATACGAACCAACCAGGAATTGTACAGTCTATATCACAGACCTGTTGACCACCAAACTCCTAAAATCGTACAATACAGTATCTTAATAGTAAATAAATAAAAATACAGCCTACACTCGTATAGCGTGTTCAGTGGAATCGAGTTAAGCTGGCGTCAAAAAAATGGAACGCGCCGTAAGAGATAATTATGTCATAAAATTAGGTCATACAAAGCAAAAAACGCAAGGAGGGGACATCTATATAGCACCTACCTGTACCCATAAAAGTCAAATTATGTTACCCCCTTCCCCCTGTTGAAGGCATACTTTTTTACGCCCACCCCCCCAAATAACAATAATAAAAATTAACAAAATCCATTATATATTATGATGTTACTATTGTTACTGTTTTCACCCCAAGTGATTCGGTCAGTCCAGGCTCAAAAATCGTCTTTAGAAAGAAACTTATTTCGAAGTGTACTTGTAAGAATTTCACCCAGGGAGCCTGGTGAAAACCTAATAAGGCATAGGCGCCGGCAAAAGAAAATTTTAGAAGCCCTACATGGGATGGATGGATGGTACTTGAAAATTAAGTATAGACTATGGTACTACTTGACAATTAAGTATAGATTATGGTACTACTTGACAATTAACTATCCACTATGGTACTACTTGACAACTATCGACTATGGCACTTGACAAAATGACAATTAAGCATTGACTATGCAAGTCAAAGTGTGTTGTACTAACAAGAACATATTTATTGGGGTCACATCAATCCACATTAAATACAGTATGTTCAAACATTGAAGAATGGTACAACAGCCAATACAACACTTAAGAGTTATGGAAGATTCTGTCTTAAGATAAACTGCTTAAAAAAAAAAAAATTTACATGAATCGACAAACCTAAATTTGTAAAAAAAAACAAAAAAAAAACAACTGATACAGATCCTGGACATGGTTGTAGGACCATACAATTATTTCCAATGGCGTGTATGATCATAATAATGATAAATGACAACTGTTCACCTCAATGCATATTCATAAGAGTTGTGTTATTACAAGATAAGAAAGAATGCAAGAATATATGTCTATATGTAGTACAGTAATATGATTATTACTAGAGATTAGGTGATGGCTATGTACAAGACTAATCATTGTTATGGGTCTATTTACAGTTGATTTAACAAAACAATATTTAAAAATTATTTGTTGCAAGTACTGAATACTGTTATTTTAAAAAAAAAAACTTGATTATTCACTATCAACATAATATTTTAAAAGGTCGATTTGAAATAGATCTAATCAAACAGAATGTCACAGACGATTAAATGAAAGAAAGTATGTAAGATCAATATGGTTGTATAATAAGGGTAAAGCAGTTAAAATACGATTGTTACTTTATACGTGCATCCAAACACCCGGCAACAATCATTTATGTAAATCTCAATAATAATAATAATAAAAAAAGGTATATAAGGAGAAATGTCATATTTATATATACTGAACTTTTTGTCTGTATTTATTACTCTACAACTGAAGATAAACAAACAAAAACAAAAGAAGCTTCCACACCATGCAGAACCATATTCACACACTTCACTCGTCATTTTACCTTTTAATATTTAAAAGAACCATTTTTTTAAATCCTAACTGCACAATGAACCACCATTTGTGGAATGATACCTGTTAAACATAAATGGAGCTACTGTAAAAAAAATTAAACAAACTAAAAAACGATGTATTTCTGGTGATACGTATAAATCCATTATATTTAGTCAATCCCAAGACACTTGTGAAATGAGACAGCCAGCTACACCGACTGCCGAGCAGAGCTTTAAGCAAAAGCTTTCTTAACTTTCAATTTAGAGGAGTTGATATTTACTGTGCATTGGTCCTCATCAGAATAAAATCAACCTTTTTTTGGAGACAGACTTTCTATTGTAAAATAGGAATCAAGGAACAATAAAAAAACACAGATAGTTATTGCATCAGTCTCAGAAATTTTTAAGAAATCAGATCTAGATATCAAATCAATGCATCAGCTGCTGCTTGAAAGCCACACTGAGATATCTGAACAATGATTAAACTGCATATAATTCATTTCATTTGTTAATTATTGTAAAATAGCATTTTAAAAAATAATGACAGCATGTCATTATCTAATAATCTCAAGTGCTTAAAGACTGACAGTCTCCAGGAATCGACCAAGAAATGACTGAGATTTATCCAACACATATTTATTCATGGTACGGTAAGTACTCTTAAAGGAAAGAAAAGAAGGAAAAAAAAACCCCCCAAAAAAAACTGGTTAGACTAAACAAAACAAAACAAAACAAAAAAAGTCACAAACGGGAAGCTTGAGAAATTATATCACCTTGCTGCGAGGTCCCCGACAGTTTAATGGACTCACTGATTGACCACCTCACCACTGACCAAATAATTCATATAATTTAGTAATCATCCTATATTTGGATCCCCAATATATTCTGCGGGCAACATTCCAAGAGCAGACTCAGCAAACATCATCGCACAAAAATCTGCTATGCTGATTACAGTTTAGTTTTAGATTAGTATTTCAAAGTGCAAGCTTGTGGAGTTGGTGCTGCTTTGCTGAGAGTAAAAATACATACTATTCTGGATGATGACACCAAGAAAACCTGTTGTTGGCATTCCTTTTTCATGTGGGACATGAATAATTACAATGTTATTTTGCACTTCATGTAAATCGATACATTTCCCCCCCCCCCTCCCCCCTTTTAAAAATTATAACACTTTTGTATTGAAAATACATAGCCCCAAACAGGACAGTGGCTAATTGGTAAAAGCACCTCCCCCCTCCCCATACACACAAAACTCAACATTACTCAATGACTAATCATTGCAGGCGTATGACTTCCCCAAATAAAATCTTCCATATTTTCATTGACATTTAAGGAATAGATATCACTTGATTTACAACTCAAATTAAGGACATTGAAGATGTATAACATCAACTCCACAAACTGTCGTATTTTCATGTCATTTAAGGAATAGATATCACTTGATTTACAACTCAAATTAAGGACATTGGAGATGTATAACGTCAACTCCACAAACAGGTCTGAGCAACTGGAGGCTAAAACTCTATAACACAGACTTGAAATATGTGTAAGTCATTAAATTTAATGTGGTCGAACCCACTTATCTCGACCTAGGTTGACTCGCCAGCCCTGTTAAGTCGAAGTTTTTGAGGCGGAACTGCCAAAAGTCTCTCTTTGTCTTAGCATTTTCTCATCGGTTATATCGATTCTTTTATGTCGCCGAACCCTGATATCTCGAGCACAAAAGTGGGCCAAATTTCAGTCAGTTATCTCGTTCCCCGTGACCAATCGCCGGCTTTTCAACTCAGCAAGAAGAAATAGCAAACAACAAATAAACAAGTTTAGCAAACTTCAAGCTGTAGTAATATAAATGAAATGACAATATCATTGTCCGCGCAAGTAACTTGACACAGCAAGAAGTGAGGTGCTTGCAAAAAAAGAGAGAGGTCGGAGTACCTGTTCTATTTATAGCAAACCCGCTTCTCACTGAATAGACTGTAGGGCGTCCTTACATAATGATTTTTTTTTAAAAACCCGGAATCAGTATCTGAATTAACTGACCTGGCGAATCCGGAGCGAGAGAAAATAAAAACTGGCAAATTCGGAGCTGATAAATATTTAGCCTCACGAATCCAGAATTCCGGGATAATCCAGAAAAGTGGCACCTCACACATTCATTTTTACATTATTTAGATTTTTATAGCCTGCCGATCGTTTCATCAATCAAATAGCGGCAACGCTGATGTGTAAAAAAAAATATATGTGTATGTACATTCTCATTTATAAACGCACATCATATACATAAAGATATTTCAAGCACATGTTAACATTTGCGCCATATTGGTTTCGGTTATCTCAATCATTGGTTATCTCAACGCTTTATGGCAAACCCCTAGGCAGGCAACATAACTGGGTTCTACTGTATATTACTATGATGCTGGTGTGTGTGGAGAGCACCATTTGCAATGTTCCGTCTAAGATGTGTAGATGTGTCATTGCACACAAACATAATAACTAAGCACATGTGAAAACTTTGCTCTTTAAACAAACTAAACACTACCTTTGGGAAGTGTGTTGCATAACAGATTTTCTTTGTAAATGGAGATTTGATGCAGTTAGAGGGGAAATTGATCACTTGATATATAAATGATACTCACTGTTTAGGAATAAAATGTCTATATATTTATTGTACTGAACTACTACCATTACATGTGGACAACCATAATGAACAATTTTTCATTACAATCTGAAATCATAAATAATGACTGATATTCTTATGTAAATTACTGTAAACATGTAAAGATGTTATGTCTTACAGGCTAAAACTATTTTGTTACCCAGGATTTAATAAATAAATTTTTATGTGCAGAAAAATGTCAGCAATTTCATTATAATATGAATAAAGGAAACACAAATTTATACTGAGATATGACCCATAATTTCACTAACAATAATGGAATTATTATACATAAAAAATGGTGAAAAAGTATATACAAAACAAATAAATTGTTAATTTTATAAACACATATAAATGAATTTTACCAACGAAACAATTATTTGATACAAAAAATTAAAATAAAACATGGCCATCAATTACTTGATCTAGTCAAAACTGGCAGTTGAAACCGATGCTAAATGAAGTATGGAAGAAGATGTCGAGGGCAGCTCTCCATATTAAACAAGTTATGTCATACAGACAGTAAAAGATGAGGCTAACACACAAAGATATCTGAGCGGGTGAGATTATTTAAGCAACCTGACACTCAGCTAAAATGGACGATGATGATTTGGTTTTTTTTGGTTTGTTTGCATCAGAACATCACAGAAATGTGTTCCTGCTACATAAACAACACTACTATTCATTTTAAAACTGATCATTCCCCCACTCCCCATATAACAGCAGATATTTTCACTGTAGTTGACACAAAAATCAACTTAATGAGGTAAAAACCATTAAAGGGGAACTACAGACAAAAAAAAAAAGTTGATTTTATACTCAACTTTTGAATTTAGTGAACAGAACTGATGTGTCTTTATTTAGATTAGACAAACAATAAAAATGTTTGCTACTTTGAAAACTCCAGCACAAAGTCCTGCACAAACACCAAAAAGATCAGTTAAATGGTTATTGTAAAAGAATTGTCCAATCAATGCCATCGTTTAAAATAGGGTCCACCTTTTTTTTTTTTTTTTTGGGGGGGGGGCCCAGTGTGGTGATGCCACACAACAAGCAATGCATGGGTTGGGTCTGAACAATTTATTAAGTAAATATCTCAAGTTTAATACTTGCAAATGAAAAGTGCAGTAGTCCATTGATATCAAAGTATCCTTATCCACAAGCAATAAAATTTATAACCCAAGTGCTGTCATTGGTTATTGAAGTAATGTTATGATTGCAAACATGACAAGAAGAAGGGAAATAAATATTTAAAGCAGAACTTCACTTTAGGCAAAGAACTCTAAATGAAAATGTATTGAAAACCAGGCCTGGCTGTATGCAGTTATTTTTTTACACCCGGTCAGTGTATTTTAGGAAACTATCCTGCCGGTCCAAGTCCATGTGTTACATAATAAGAGATATCTTCTCATTTTCTTTTATCTGTTCCATCCAATGGGGATAAGTGGAAAGTACATGTATAGAACCAGTAGCAATCACGAAGGCATCAAGATTGAAGGCTTCAAAGCACTCAAAGCTTAATAATATAATCATAACCCAGCGGTTCTCAACCTTTTTAGTGACGCTACCCCTTTATTACATTTGCCAAGTTGAGGCAACACAGCAAAAATTGTGCAATGAAAGTGAGAAACAGGTGTTGAGAAGAGGGCTGGGCTTTTTTCTACATAAAAAAAAAAATTAGGTACTATAATTTTGATTGGGTTTGGATGGAAGCAGAAATAAGTGCCAAGGTGCTGTTCATTAATTATTCCAACAATTTGTTATACCCCTCCCCCCTAATAATCCACACCTGTTTATAGTTTTGCTGGAAGCTGCCATGTTTGGGCATAAAAAAAAAAATTAAAATCATATCTAAATTTTTTTTTAACAATGAAAATAAAACTGCCAAACTATTTATTATTTATATTGAATTAGCCGCTGACATCTACCAACTGAATAATATATTTTAAATGTTATTTGATGTGGCTGTAGTGTAGTCAGTGAGAAGTAACAGTAAGAAACTAGTTGGATCACAGTAAATATTTACATTATAAAATTGCTTCACTCATTAAATGAGAGTTAAATTATACATTAGTATTTTTGAATTCTATGACAGAACTCAGAAATGATCCACACACAGACAAACTTTGGTTTCCCCCTTATCATCAATTAGTTTGCACGTGAAATGAATTACTTGTGTATAGAAAGTGCCATGGACATAACCATGATATGCACATTGTTTAAACAAATTATTACACAAAATTGGCAATAGGTAAATTATTTTTTTCTAGAGCTTTGCAGTTTCATTTTGATTACATTTATATTCGCCACTTATCGCTAGTCAGTTATCTATTGTTATCTATTTTACTCACCTAAAATGTCCAAAAAAATATGTACAAAGGATGTACTGGTTCTATGCATACCAGATGTACTGGTTCTATGCATGCAAGATGTACTGGTTCTATGCATGCAAGATGTACTGGTTCTATGCATGCACTTTTCATTTCACCCCATTGGGTGTAACATTTTATAGAAAATGAGAACATAATTTCTTTTTAACATGGGGACCCCGTTCAGTTCTTTGCCTGGTCCAGGTTTGTGCCGGGTGTGCACTAATACTTGCAATTTCCAGGTACCCAGGTCAGTACGCAGCTCAGCCCTATTAAAAACACTTTTGTCTCTTTAAAAAATGTCTTTACAAGAACATGTAGAGACAATTCAATTTGAGCCTAAATTTGGATTTGTTGAAAGTGCTGTTACAAGCAAATAGATCTTATAGTGTATTTTTTGTTAAGCTCACAAAAAAAAAAAAAAAAGAAGAAAAGTAATAAAATCAAGTTGCATTTACATACTCTAATTTGTATTATTTTCTATATACAAAATTTACAATGTCAGACATTGTTGCTGAATTGTTCTCTTTACAATGAGAAAAAATGCTAATAGAAAATAACTTCAAAATTTAAAAACTACATCGCACCCCTAAACTTACTCTTGCTCATTTACACACTAGTTACAAACATATGAAACGCAAATGTTTTGGGTAAAATTTTAGTGTTTTTTTTCAGTCCATGATAGCCTGCATCCAATAAAATGATGTAAATACATAATTGAATTTTGAAAAATTATATCATTTACATAACTTGATTCTAAATATTGAAAATTATTTAAAAAAAAAAAAAATTCAAATAGTTCTACACATCGAAACTTTTCACTCAAAATGATATTTCAAATAGAGAAATATATATTTAAGAATTACCATTAATGTTAATGACAAAGATGTAAATACAAAATTTTGTTCACCAAACATGCCCTCTTTTTTTTTTTTTTTTACTCACATGGACTATATGATTATGACACTATTAAGTTGTATTCTGAAACTCAGAACTGACATTTTAACTCCTTAGCCTTAGCTCTTAAAGAACCATGTGTCCCTTACAGTAGTATGAAGTGGTACCCCATAAGAAAAGCATAAGATTAAGAATGAGTTATGTTGGCATGCATTAAGAGCTTTTCTTTTACACCAATACTGTTTTTTAGGTTGTTGGTTTGATGATCATACGATCATATAAAAACTAAACTTCAAAACATTAGATGCTGATGAAGAAAAAGTTTGTTGTAGCTCAAGTCTCTAAATTCCCTAGTTTGTCCTAATTTTACTGGCGACACTAAACTTTAAAATGAAGTTTTAAAGCAATTAGTTGAACCATGTGACAGAAAGTTAATTTAAATTGCATTAGTGGAATTTTTAAATTATTTTTTACCGGGACATGGGGACGGAAGCCCTAGATTTTAATAAATTTGAAACCTATTTGTGAAATATCTGGCTTATCATCTAGAGCAGCGGTTCTCAACCTGGGGGTCGCCTAAGACAATCTGAAAACACATATACTCTACTGTTATGAAGTAGAAACAAAACTAATTTTATGGCTGGGGGGTCGCCACAACATGAGGAACTGTATTGAAGGGTCGCGGCATTAGGAAGGTTGAGAACCACTGATCTAGAGGGTTACAGCTACTCTATGTTTTCTTTTGCTCCTTGTAATTGGAATATTTACTGCTTACATGTCTAGAAAGTTAATTGTCAACAAAAACAGCATAACAGTTTTAGTCTATTCCTCTGGTAGATATTTCTTTACATCATTACAGCATGAGTATTGCGTGTAAAAATATAAAACAACACTGCTATTTCTTAATAAGAAACATTTGCCATTTTACATATTCAGAACTAAATATTAATTATTTTTTGTTTACAAACATTTATATGACAAATTAACAGACAGTAAACATAATAAATGTTATAAATATTTGTCATTACACAAGGTGTAACACCAGTGGACAAGATCTTATGAAAAAATGTGACTAGATTTGAAGGCATTGAGATAAGTATTACAGAGTGGTGCTTATTCGAAAAATTTTTTATTTTTTTTAAATTTGTGAAATAGATGTTAAAGTGAGTGACACAAGAGCCTTTGAAAAGAAAAATAGTGAGAGTACTTTCTCATGCACGATAAAATTCTATAATTGACAAATCCTCATTAGTCCATTATTGGGAGTGAAGATTGAAAAATAAAATCTGTTTACCAAGAAAGAAGTCATGAACAGACCAAGTGTTTGCTGTATGTTTCTCCTCCGTCAGAAGCAGATAAACATTTTGACTTAAACACAAATAGATAGAAGGATAAAAAGAATAAGTGACAGAACAGAAAGAAAAAAAAACAAGTGCAGGACAAGACACAACAAAGGTTGTTTGTTTGTTTCAGTTTGAAATACAGAGGCTTGTTAAAGGTAAATGTACTTGTAAAATTATTATTATTTTTAAAGATATTAACTAAAATTCTTAATTGCTTTGCAGGAAGTATGGTTTTTAATTTAATGAAGCAATTTTGGCAATGTTGCTTTTTGAGACGTGAAAGTGCAATGAATGAAGTCCTGATGAAGCCAGACCAGCATTGTGAAATAAAATGAATTAGGCCCAGCTTGGTCAATAATTGAAGACCTAAGTGCTAAAAATACTTAAGTCACAAAAATACACATTTTGAGAAAATCCAGTTCAAATATTCTTTTTGCCTATAAAACTGGATGAGGAATTTGGATACATATAAATTACATATTAATGGGTACAAATTTAGGCGGTGCACTAAACCTGATAAGAAATGGTCACAGTTTAGATTGATCTTGACAAAAATGTGACTTAAGTGCTTTTAGCGCACTAGGGTCTTCAATTGTTTCTATTTGGTTTTCAATAGTTTAGAGTTTTGGGTGGACATTTTCCGCCAAAGTTAGTCAAGACTAGTAATAGTAAAACTATACTTTGATGGTACCTGACCTCAAAGAAATGCATGCAGTTGTTAATTGCCAGAAAAGGTTCTACTGGCAGAGACCTAATGTTAATTTTTCAGGTAGCCATTTGAAGGCAATGCAAATCTTTAGTTCATCTAAAAGAAAGCAACTAGCTTTCTGATGCAGAAGATAATTTTACTGTATGCACTGGTTTATGTTAGAAAATAAGAATTAACAGAGAAATTTCCTTTCCATACTAATTCATTAAAGTACTACAAGAATAAATTTCCATTCAGAGGCATTGACTTCTTTAGCTCATGGAAACAACCAAATAAATGAAATAAATGTCGTTAGTAAACCAAGATTGTGAAGCATAAACAAAAATTACTTTCCTGACAACAAAATGCTAACCGACAGGGTAAACAGAACTCTAAGGGTCTTAGTTTATTTCATAACTTGGCCTAAGATATTACAGGTCTGTTTCGATAGCTCAAACGTATACTGACCTAGCCTAACAAATGCTTGGAAACTATACACAATATATTCTCAAAAGAAGTCTCAGACAAACTTAGTGTTATTAAATACCATTGGTGAAGACTAGACTCAAGAGCTAGATGGTAAGAGAATCATTAAAACACAATTATTCTTTAACATGAAAAAATTTCAATGCTTCATATCATATTAATATCATGTTAAGTTGCTGGTCATTTTACAAGACTTAACTCTCAGACTGTTGGCAAGGAATACATCACACATGTAATTATTCCAAATTTATAATTTTATTACCAAAAAGCTATTTTTATCTCATTAAAAAAAATAGCAACTATAAAAGCATTGGAAAAATAGAAACAGTTACATTATAACGCATAAGGTACACATAAAAGAAAGGAAAAAAAGTAGTTTTTAAATAAATTTTAGCTAAAGTAAACATGAGCAAAGTAATACAAATTGTTCCCAGACTATGCCGCTCTTTTCTCCCCCAACGCTCTTTTCTCCCCCAACGTAAGTCTTAAAACTTGGGGTGCAGCCTGCAATCAGGATGTTGCCCAAATATATATAAAAAAAAAAAAAAAAAGGCAAAACTTTTTATAAACATTTATATATATATATAAAAGCACAAAATTTTAAAGGGTTAAGCTGAAAATCAGTAGTGACCTTACAATTTGGAAAAATACAGTATTTACTCTGAAAATGATCATGATGAGCATTGATATAAAAAAAAACGCATTTAGAAGAATTCCTCACAACATGTTATGAAAAGAGAACCACTTGTATCATTTTGATAGTACTTTCTATATGCATTGATATTTACTCTCCTCTGTTAAATGTTAAAAATTCACAACACAGGGACATTGTTAGTGTTGAGGTGGAGCTGAAGGATTTCAGCAGTCATATATATATATATATATATATATATATATATACCCGGCAGGCCAGCTGGTCAGTGGAGAATCACATCCAACAATGGTCTAACACGTAACAATGGCTTACTCTTCTTACTGGAGAAGGCCAGCTCACACGGGGCAGTTCCTTAGCACCACATTGTTTGTGATGCACTGGTCTTGATAATCCATGTTGAAAAGAAAAAACAACACCACATTTCTGTATCATACACAAACCTCATATCCTTGGCTGTTCCACTTAGAGAAATAAGCTGCATAGAGGTTACTTCTTGAAGAAAACCACAAAATTCTCAAGATGGCGACACTTTTAAAAAAACAACTGAATCAGTTTTCTTCAAGTAAAACGTTTTTGATTAGAAATATGATTTCCTCATTTTAAAAAATCAGGCCCGTTGATTTAGTGTAGTATGTCAGGTTATATTTCTCTTTAATTCCATCAAAGTCGAGATTTTGGTCATGACTTCAGGTCAAGGTTGAACCATTCTTAATTGTTAGGCCCTGGCCCTAAATGCCCGAACCCTTGGCTGTCAAGACCACTGGGGAACCCCATACTTGATGGGTGGGGTGGGTAGCCATAGCTACCCCCCATCATGGACGATGGCATTATGGGCCACATGGACCCGCCCATAGACGCTGGAGCCGGTGGTGCCGGGCCCCCCATCATCAATGGGGACATACTTGGATAGCCAAGGGGGGGTTGGGAATATCCCATCATGCTCTGGGGTGGAGGCGGCATGATGGGCGATGATGAGAACGGTAAAGAGGAACTGCTACTGTAGCCTGTCCCGAATCCCCCGAATGTAGATGGATTGCTGTATCCTCCTGCAGTCCCCAGCCCACTGGGGCTGCTGAATGCACTCATGCCACTGTTGTAGTTGAGGCCAGTGTTGCCCATGCCACTGATGCCACCAGCACCATCCAATCTGAATGGCTGAGGGTTGGCAGGGCTTTGGTGGGCTCTGAATGCGCTTCCTCCCATGCCAATGTCACTGCCCAGGGAGTGCCCCAACAAACCAGATGACATGTTGGGACCACAGTAGCTGCTAAATCCACCGCTCAAGCCAGGGCCAGAATCGTAGTTCGGGAAGTTGAGGCTGCTGCTCAAACTGTCAACGTCCGGGCCACCCCCACTCGAGAAGCTCTGGGAGTTGGTGGTGCTGCTGTTGCTGTGAGTATTGTTATTGGGCCGGCTGTTGGAAATGTCCATGAAGCTTTTACTGGTGTCTGGAGTGTGAGTTGTGTGACGAGGACTGGGCGCCGGGGAAGGTGTCTTGTTAGTGCCCCGCGGTTTATTGCTGTTGGCTTGAGGCTTGGTAACGTTTGGGCTGTTTGTTCGTGGGGCTGCAGCAGTGCTTTTACTTTTCTTTGAGGTAGATTTGGTCCGCTGGGATGACTTGCTGTTTGATTTACTGGGAGTTGAGGTGCTCGTGTCAGATCCTAATAAAGTGAGAGAAAATGGACTGTCGTCTCTGGCATTCCTGCTTAGCCCTGGGTCTTGAAAACCTGATGGGTTCTGAGATGATGATGATGATGTCGAGGACATGGGGTTCTGCTGAGGTTGACTCTGAGATGAGAAGTTATCCCCAGAACTTTCTCTGCCATATGGAGGACTAGTGGGGTGGTGATAAGTTGAGGGCATGTTTGTCTGAGACTGAGGGTAGCCTTGATCTCCTTGAGAGTTGGGCATGAATGAAGATGAAGTGGTTGGGGCTCCATAGTTCATGCCACCCATATCAGAATTAAATCCAAAAGAACTGTTAGTAGGACTATGGAAGCTGTTTCCGCTAGCAGTGCTTCCAAATGGTGGAGGGTTTTGCTGATTGTGGCCATACGAGGACCCAAACTGGGATGGATTTCCTGTAGATCCATACATCATGTTGCTACCCCCCTGGTGTTGCTGGCTCTGCATTTGGTCTGGAGGAGGGGGCAAGCTTTGACTGAACGAGCCTGGGGGTGAGGGCATGAAACCTGTGTGCATGCCTGACATGTATGGTGGCATGTGGCTCTGCATGGAGGACCCCAGACCCTGACCTATCATTTGCGAGTGGCCCATACCATATGGACCCATATTTCCTTGGATGTAGGGGTTGCTCATATTGTTATACCCTTGGCTTCCAGAAATGTGCTGATTTCCAAAGCCTCCTATCTGATTTTGAGAATGACTGCCCCCAGTCATGAGGTTCTGATTAGCACTACTCGAGCTGCTGTCATCATTGCTGTTGTCCTGCACAGTACCCATCCCACCCTGGCTGGGGTTGGACATCATCATACCGCCGCTGTAGCTGTTGCTAATGTTTGTACCCATTCCAGATGGTGTTGTGGATGCAGCCTGTGATCCTCCCTGTGGTGGATGAGCTCCACCCTGGGGCTGGTGGGCACCACTCTGAGATGGATGTGAAGCACCGGGAGGCCCAGAACCAAAGTTGCTCTGCCACATGCTGTTCAGGTCAGGGAATGCTGACTGCTGTTGTGGGGACTGTTGGATTTTTCCTGCTGTGTCAATGCTTGTTTGAGTGTTTGAAGTCACAGGTCCAGAACTGGTAGCAGGTCCCTGAACTTGTGTCACTGTTTTGCCTGTGGATACAAGATGGCAATAATGGATACATTAAACTCATTTCAGAACAATATAGTAGTTCTATGAATAAGGGCTATGTGAAAAAATAATCCTCTTAAAATTAAGCATAACTCGAGATAAAAATGTATTTAATAAATTTAAAAAATTATTAATAATTACTTCCTACAAATAACTCGTTGACGTTAATCTTGCTTATATTCCAAACGATTGCCTCTACAATCATTCATTTTTAAGCTCTTGACTTTTTTTACCAGTAGTCTATCACTTTTAGCTTTAAAATTCTCATACTTCAGATTTCCCGATGTACAAGGAAAGTTGCCAACCCATGGGTAACAAGAGGTGACCACTTCATACTGTGTAAAGAATTTAAAGCCAGTTGCACAGTAAAAATAAAAGTCATCTGATAACTTACTCAAAGGAGAGTCACGGCCTGTTGATGATGATGAAGTAGAAGTGATGCTTCCAGATGCATTCAGTGAGGACGTGCTGGTTGTGGCGGCAACATTGATATTAGTCAACAGACTCACACCTTTTTTTGTTGCCGGACCGACCCTAATCTCTGTCAGACTGGTGCCCGCAGGGGTGTTGGCTGTTGTTGTGATGCCCTTACCCTTTGCAGGTTTTCTGGGACGAGGATTTTTGGGTGCTCTTTTTGTCCCCATTGAAATGACTGGTTTGGTCGGCATGATGACCACCGTGCCTCCACCCGGGGATGTGGTCGCTATGGTGGATGACTGGATGCTCGATGGTGGACGAGGGGTTCTCACTGCCAGAGACGGTAGGACTATAACAGGTCTTTTAGGGGGTGTTGTTTCAGCTTGTGTGGAGCCATCGCTCATTTGCTTGCCACCACTTTCTTTATCCTTGCTGTCCTCATCATCACTGGCAATAAGGTCAGCAAGCGAGGTTATCTTCTCTCCAGAGGAAGTGGATGCATCTGATGATTTAATAGAAGTAGCAGTGATTAATGATGTCCCATCTGCAGATTTAGCAATGCCTGTAAAAGATTGAATAGTATTTGTTGGGAAGGTACTGACTTCCTTGTGCTTACTAGTTACTGTGAGATAGTGAAAACAGTTACAGAAGGACTAATCCTCCAGTGAAAGTCTATTTTTTACATTCCCATCTGGCCAAATTTTCGTAAAGGCGTTTTCCCAATAATTTATGTCCCAGTCAACATTAGAATTAATTATCTACAAAACCCTATGATACCGCTCACCTGTTCTCAGTATGGAGGGCTTCAGTGAGTTGAGGAGCGTTGAACTTCCATAGGGAAGTGTTCTAATAATGCTGCCACCCCTTGTCATGGTAATGGGCATTCCTTTCTTGTTGCTTACAATGATAATGGGTGGCTTCTTGCCTGGGCCAACATTGATACTGGGGGTGATGAACACTGAAACCAAGAGGATTTTACATCTTTTGATAAAGACATATTTTAATCACAGGCCCGGATGCCAACCATATTAAATTATAATTATATCATTATTTATTTAAAATTGTTCATAGTTTACAAGTTTAAAAAAAAAAAAAAGAACGATTTTTGCTATATTGAAATTTATATTAAATTATAAAGGTTCAAATATCTACTCTACATTAGTTTGATATTATTATTAAAATTAATCTTTAAAGGTTCAAACATTTAATTTGATTATGTGATCACCAACCCATTTTTTAAGATTGTAATTTATTTATAATCAAGAGATACAAATTCAGCAACAAAATTTAGTTAGGAGTATACTTCTTGTTGATGAATGGACACCTCCTTTACCTTGGTTTCCCCCAGCTGATGTAAATGTTGTTGTTGCTGTTGTGGTTGTTGTTCCTGAGGTTCCCCCAATGTCTGTCAGGCCTGCTCCCGTCTTGGATCTAACAGCAAACATCTTCCCATCATTTGTTCTAATGTAAACCCCTTTTGGAGTTTTAATGACAAGTATTTTTTCCCCTGCTCCAATTTTGTTAGTGGCTGAGGCCCCTGCTTGGGTGCCAGTATTTGTACCAGGTAATACAATTTCTGGATGAAATAAATACATTGTATAGATAAGATTTTTAAATAAAAATAATTCAACTGACTGAGAAACAAAGAAATTGTCATATAATAAAAATGAAATTTCATTTTAAAAAATGACCTATAATACTTTCTTTTAATAAGAGACCAATAACAGTGATTCTTCTCCAACTTTAAGTGTCTAGTGGCTGTCATGAATCCCTAAAAGGGTGCATTTTTTATGATTAAGCTCATAAATTGCATTCAACCTAATTAAGTGCATGCAGACTGGGGAGGGCACACACGCCTTATTTCATTCTTGAGATAAAAATATCATATTGAGTAGATGGAGTGTATGTGCTCTTTCCTTTATCTGGGATAGGAAAAATCGTGTGCTTAATTTGCTTTAGTCATAAAATTCAAAACATCTGTTTTTTTTTGTAAAACTTGACAAACCTGTAGTAGTGATGACTTGATGAATTGTGACGCCAGGTCTTAAAGGCTGGCCTCCAAACTGTTTTATCTTCTCTCCCCCATTCTGGACGTTGGCGGCTATCATAGGACGAACACTTGCTATAGGACGTACAATTGGCCCACGACGGAATGCAGCATAACTGAGTTACAAAAATTTTAATTAATTAGTAAAAGAAACAAACTTTTGATTCCCAAGTCCTCATAAAGAATAAATATCGTAAGTGCATATCTGACCAAATTAAAATGATAATTAAAGGGAGAGACTGCAATCAGGTTATGTAGGATATAGGCAAACTTTGTATGGGAAAATCTGACAAAAAGGATGCTACAAAACAAATGTGTCAGAAATAAGCCTTCTTCAGCGAAAACAAGAGTAAAAGAAAAATATATAATTAATACTGCAATGTAGTATCCGAGAGGAAAGCAAGGGGAATGCACTTGCTATCCTCTCGGATACTACATTGCAGCAAAGAGTTTATTATAATCTTTATATTGTTTTTACTGTTGTTTGTTGGCTGATGAAGGCTTCTTGCCAACATGTTTGTTGTTTGGATTGTGAAGTGTCCTTTTTTTCAGGTTTTCCCATACTTTGTTTCCCTATTTCCTTCAGATGAAATAAAAGTAGTATATTACAGTAGCCAAGTAATGAAGACTTTTGGAGCATAAAATTTTGGGTTCTTCCCTCTGTAAAATATTTCAAGAAAAGACATGTTTTATCTTCCACCTCAAAGTTGGTCTTAAAACCCTTGCACAGAAACAAAAGAAAAACTCACTTGTAACTACTATTGAGAGGACACTTCCACCCTAAAGTTGGTCTGAAACCCTTGCACAGAAACAGAAGAAAAACTCACTTGTATCTACTATTGAGAGGAAGTCTGCTGGGAAGCCCACCAGGCTGTGGGTAGTAAGCAGCATATGAAGGCCGTGTATATGTTACATTCATCCTTTTGTCTCTGGCATAGCCTTCCTTGGCCAATCTTTTCTCCCGTTTTGAAAGTCGCAGCTCTTTACGGTCGATCAGCAACGACTCGTGGGTGAAAGGTTGCTGAATTTAAAAGAAGATAATTAAATTAAGAAAATATTAATTATAGCAAAGAAGCAAATTAGTTGACTGGACGTTGCTGGATTTTTAGATTAAAAGCCCAGAGTTGGTGAACTGAGTGATAATTCAGACTAGGTATTAACGGTGGAAGTATTAAACAGGGACTAAAAATGTACCAAAAAGAATGAAATGCTGCTGAAAAACCACCCTTATGTTCCATCATTCATTTGCAGCTTTTTAAAATTTAATGACACACAAAATGTATTTAAAGAATGGAAGGCAATAGAAATAAAATATTTTATACTAATTGCCAGTTGGACTAATTACAGCAAAGGAAATAGAACTAAACAAATACCTTAGTCAGCCACTGTCCATAAGTTTTCAACACATTCACCATAACTTGGTCATGTCCATATTTCCCATCAGCAGTTGTGAAGTCAATCATTGGGAACTCTTGATCCTGTTAATTTATAGATACCAATTTGAGCCTTGAACAAAAACTCCATCAAAGATTGAAACAAAAAGGGTGACCCCCTTTTAAACTTATATAAAATGAAAAACTGTACTATAAGAAATAATAGCAATCTATTTCTAGATTCTAAATCCTATGGGTATCAATTGAAGGCATAATTTAAATGATGCTAAGATGTCAAGCTTTAGTGTGAGAGATAACAATTAAGTTTATGCCAAAACAATTTATAGAGTGCTGTCTTTTAGTTGAATGAAATTAATTATGTCATAATACCTCAAAATCCAGGAGATTTTCCACCTGTCTACGCGTCAGTTTATTTTCTGGATTCATATCATCAACTATTCGATCTGCAAACAGATTTTAAAAAAATAGTAAAGAAATCACAATTTTAAAAAAAAGAGGCATCAAGTTTTTAAATTAAATGTGGTTTAAAATTAATTTATTTCACATTGCTGGCATGAAAACATAAATTAGCCACAAGAAATGATCAGCTTAGAAACCTCTGAACTGGCAACTTACCAGACATTCCTTGCTTGTTTATTTGTCTGTCGTAAATTTTCTTTTCTAGCGTGTTGTCTGTGATAAGCCTGTACACATAGGAATTTTTAATCTGACCAAACCGATATACACGACAGATAGCTTGACAATCATGACAGGGGTTCCAGGAAGCGTCAACAACTATGACACGGTTGGCAGCAATGAGATTAATTCCCAAACAACCGGCTCTGTAAACAAATGCAGATTCTTTTTTTAAAAAACATCAAATAAAATTAAGACCCAAAAACTATGTATTACTCGCTCAGTAAAAATTACTCAGATTTGAAAGTCAAAACTTAATATTTGGAACTAGCACCAGGCAAATCCAAACCCCCAGGTAGAGCTATGGTTGCTAACAAATGTTAAAATACCCCAATCCTGCCATATAAAACACACTAGGCCATCTCCGCCTAACAATGGCACACCACAACATGCTGTTATATCCCAGTAAAATATTGTAAAACCCAGAATTACTAAATAAATGCTTACTTTGTGGACAATAAGAAAACCCATATGTTACTCTCAGGGTCATTAAACTGGTTAATTAATTTCTCTCTGTCTTGAGCTGACGTACTTCCATCAAGTCCTGTAAAACATATTTTAAACATGACACATTTTTTAACAAAGTTTTTTTAATGGATTCATATTTTTCAACATTAACATATTTATCAATTTTTAAAAATGTACTTTCAAGTAATTGAATTTATTAGGATTGAAAACTAGTGTGGCTGAAATAAATATATAAAAAATGTTCTGTTATCATTAACTAAAACTGGACAAAAAAATACTAAAAATATATTTTTACTTACGGAAATATGTTCTGTTGCGCTGCCAGTTTTCATTAATCTCCATTCTTGGAACCTTGAGTTTGCCCATAAACTCTTCAATTTTGTTCAGAGTGAGCAAACTTTGGCTAGATGAAGTAATAATAAAAGATATCTAACACACATCTTACATTGATTTTTGACAACATTTAAAAACCAAAACAGAATCATCATAATGGAAGAATCAAATTATTATGTATATTCAATTAACCAACGTTTTAATAAGCTATGTATCCAATTATTTATTTATAAAATGATTCATTTTTAAAAAAATCATCACTTAGTAACTCTAATGACATACCTAAATATTAGGACCTTGTCTCCAATTGCCAGACACTCTTCTACAATTGCATTCATGATTACAAACTTGCCACTGTTTTCTAGAACTCCTGCTATGTAGTCTTTCATAAAAGGTTCAGCCTGAAATTTTTGTAAATAAAGGTTTGAGATATTATTATGTGCATGACTTTTGTTTCATGTGATCCAAGTATTGACTACTTAATTAAAGCCTATTGAAGCTCCAGAAAACAATTCAGGGCCTTTAAAAAAAAAATTGAATTAAAATTTGAATCATAAATATAAGTGATTTAACCAGAGCATGTTTAATTGATATAAGTACACAGACAGACTTATTAGCATGCTTGGATAGGAACAAGAAAACAAATAATTTTTCCTTTCGAAAAAAAAAGCAAAATATGTTATTAGTTCACAAATGTGATTTTTTAAAATCTTTGACGTCTGAATTGTATATCATTGAATTTCCCTTGTAAGCCTCATTGCGACTGAAATGCTTAAAAAAATATTTTGACAATTGTGCTCTTTGAGATCTTACCCAATCATATGTAATGGGATTTTTATCTGAAGCAGTCTCTGAAGCCATGGATACCAGTGATGTTGTTGATGCAGAAGGGGTGAGAGATGCAGAAGTGGAATCTGTAGATGCCAATGATGCTGTAGATGCAGATTTAGAGAAGTTTTTCTTCTTTTTGATAGAGCCTCCTTCACCTGTGTCAATGTCCAGGTCATTGTCTTTGTCTGCTATGTGCTGGGTTAAAACATCATGGAGAATATCAGGATGGTTCCAGATCTGAAAGTTAAGAAAAAGATTTATTTTGAGACTTAGAAATGATGCATCAACACCCAAAAATTTAGAGCTCGATTTTTTCTTATCTAGAGATGCAAAATGCTGATTAAAAAATTAGGCATTGTCAACAACGTTGTGTAAAATTGATTAAGAAACACATCCATACGAATGGATTTAAGTTTTTCACTTACTTTACAACAGACAGCGAATGCTTTCAGTGGGTTATTGTTGGCCCACGAACATAGTCCAGACTCTGATATGGCGTTCATAAATTCAACATATATCTTTCGTTGAAAAGCACTCAAACGAACCAGAAAAACATGTTCTGTTTTGGGGGGCAAGCTCAACTGCAGAACAGTATGACCACGTCTGCATGAATAAAACAAGGATTTTAAAGAAAAATTAAAAGAATATACCATTAGTATAATTTGTCAAATAATTCATATGGGGTGCAGAGTATTGAAAAGGTTTGGAAACACAGGTTTAGAGGGAAAATGTCAAGGCAAATCTGATATGAAGACAGACACATAAAAAGTAATTAATTAGAAAATAAAACATGATGCAACTTATTTCATTTAAAGAAATTTAATCTTGTCAGGAGTAGGAAAAAAATATTTGATATTATCTGACAACATAAAGATCTGGAGTTGCAGCTTTACTGCACACACATATCAAGCATTTTTCACTTTCAGGTTTAGGTGATGAAGAATTTATATACACACTCACCTTTGCACAAACCCCTCAAGCAGATTATGTAAAACATATGATCGATGCCTCATGATTTTCTTGTCAGATGTTGTACTATCCATACACTGCCCATTCATAATGGGCCGCTCAAACATATTACTGAACTCAGTCTTTGTACCAAGAAAATTTGGCCTCACAAAGTCAACCATGCACCAATACTCCATTAAGTTGTTTTGCAAAGGGTAACCAGTCAGTACAACTCTCCGTCTGAAAAAGTTTAAAGTAATAATAGTCTACTTGAATAAGAGTTTATTAAAAGGTAGATAAATTGTTAATTTTCCATTATGTTAAGATTTGTTCTCACACTACTACCATCATTATCAAAACTTTTTTCACTAAAGTTGTGTTTTTGTAAAGAAAGACATGCACAACATTAATCCTTCTGGTACCGACCTACTTTTTGCTCTAATAGCCTCTCAGTACTGGTTATTAATTTGCTATCTATTCCCTGTGGCCCAGACATTATTTTGAAATGAGCCAAAATTTGATAGTTTACAGATCAGCAAAAAAAATTCAGTAGTTGGTTTATTTTCATAATTTAAAAGGCAAAATAAAATTCTACTATTCCCCTAACAATAACATTCTTCCCGAAACTAAGGTGAAAGGTTTTATCCTCATTTTTGTCTTTATATTAGATACCTCTCTATGTGGTCGTAAGTCGTCATCAATAGCGATGGACAGCGCCATGGAAACAACAAAATTCAGATCCGCACAGACAATTCAGTAATTGGTAGATTTTCATAATTTAAAAAGCCAAATAAAATTCGACTATTCCCCAAACGAATAAACATTCTGCCCTAAACTAAGGTGCAAGGTTATAGCCTCGTTTTTTTGTGTTTATATTAGATACCCCTCTATGTGGATAATAGATGCGCTTGGGGCGCAGGGGAAAAAAATCGGCTGGTGAAAAAAGACGCGCTTGGGCCGCAGGGAATACTGGAACTCACTGCAAAAAAGACACGCTGGGTACTGGAAGGGTTAAAATGTAACAATTAAAAAAAAAAAACAAGGATATAAACTTGTATAAATAATGTGATGATAAAATACCTAGTTTTAATGGCTTTTAGAGCTTGAGAGATGGCAGCACTGCTGTTTTTAATACGATGCCCTTCGTCACACACAACTAGGTCTGGGCCAGGATCAACTAACACACCATGCATGTCTGTGAAGCACACCATAAATCATTAAAATAATACAAATTAAAATAATTTAAAAAAAAAAAAAATTTTTTTTTGAACCACATTAGTGATAAAATCTAATATAAAACTGTGCACTGGGCAATTTTAATAACATAGGAGATAACATCATCAAAGCTGTTACACTTTGAAAATTAGATAAGTCGCAATGATGTTCTAAGTTTTAAGGGTTAAAATTTCAGGCTTGGAAACAAGTTTTTGAGCAAGTATTTCCTATGTTATAATGAAGCAATGTCAATAAAAAAAACAATAGCTCCTTGCATGTTTTTTTAAGTCAAATAACAATATTTGTTTAGTTAATTTGTAAAATGATTTCCCCCAAAACCTGAATTCTCTTAGTGCTAGTTAAAATAATAATAAAATTTTAAAAAACGTTAAAAAAAAAAAAAAAAAAAAAACTCTGACCAATCATAAGACTTTTATTTTTATCCTCCTCCTCCACATCAATGACCTCAGGTTGGGCAGGTTTCTTGGACCTGCTCTTAGCTTTTGTGGGAGCCACTTTCTTGGATGACAAAAGGCGGAACATTTCGTAACCCATGAGCAAAACCCCACCATGGTCTTTCCATTTTCCTAGATATGAAAATCATACCACGATTAAAAGTTTTATATTTTAAAAAGACACTAAAAGTAAGTTAAATTAATTTAGTAAAAATAATATTTAAAAATCATAACTTCTCAAGAAAGATATCTATTTAAGCATACATTTAAAAAAAATATTATACAAGCTGTGAATAGGACTCACCTATAACCGCGGCCCTAGCTGCAGTTGTTTTCATGCCATCATTAATTATATGTATGGGGAAAGTTCTGCTTTGAGTAAGATGGTCGTCAGGGTGGAGTTTCTCCTTCGGTGGCAGCCAATAGTTGAACTCAGCTAACCAGTTCTGTAGTGTATTGATGGGCACTATACAAAGGACTAGTTTGCCTCCAGTGCAGCGTATAAATATATCAATAAATGAAATCAGCTGTGGAATACAATTTTGTTTGCACAAGCTTAATTTAATAATAAAAGAAGTAAACAAAATAAGATGAAACTAATATCGTGTGTCATATTACTCTCACCATAACTTTCTAATAGTATATACTTTAAGAAATGTAAAGACATAGTAAAAAAAAAATAAAAAAAATAAAAGAATTAAAAAGTCAACCTGTATAGTTTTCCCAAGACCCATGCTGTGAGCCAGAATACACCCAAATCCTGGTGTTGTTCTAAACCTTTCCAATGACTCTACCATGTTGTCATACAAAAAACGAACACCACCAATCTGTCAAGAATTATGAAGGAAATATAATCTGAGAATTTCTCAAACGTAACAGAGAAAAAAAAGAGCAGACTTTATAAGAATTTTTTTTAAAAGGGGAATTAAGGGGAACTGGTGTAACAATGCTTTTTGTAATTTATTATTTTTAAATTTTAGACAAGAGTTCCCAAATTACGTCACACTCCAGTGGGGGTGGGGTGTCGAGAATCATTGACACTTTGTGCCAGGGGGTAAAAAAATTGTGATCACAAATTAAATTTACAAAAAAATAAAAATCTAAAATTTTCTAATTTTGAAAAATCTTTATTCAATTAATTTCAAAAACATTAATTTGAGATCGAAATTGCCTCAGGTATTATAGGTAACGCGAATCTCAGTCGCAAAACACCTTTTGTGCAAAAACTGTTGTGTCCATTTTACATTTGGCACGGGGATTACTTTGTTGTTTTGAGTCACAGATTTCTAATAATACTACATTTTAATCAATTATGACTATGGGAAAATGTTAAAGAATAAAAAAAATCTTTGTTTAGTTATGAAATTTTTAATTTTTTTTTTAAGGTGTGACGTGACACTAAACGAAAAAAAAAGGGGGGGGGTCGGGGGGATATTTAAGAATTTGTGACACTTCGTGACAGAGGGGAAAAGGGGGGAAGGGTCTAAAAAGGTCATTTTTTGCATGACTTTATTTGCGAACGACCCTTAAGGAATGCTTATTTTTAAAATAAAACAACTAAGCTTAAATGAACAATTTGCTGACCTGATGAGGTTTAATTGCTTGGGCAATCTGAGGTGCAAGATAAATGTCAGGGTCATCAGGTGGGTGGCCTACATTGACCTTTACCCTACCATCAGGGTCAGGCAGGTTAAGAGTATCATCTATATGGGCTCCTCCATTATTGACATCCTCTGGACCTTCGTCATCCTCCTCTTCATCGCTGGGCACCATAACAACCTCATCAGAATCTTCATCATCATAGTCATCAGTATCATCCGAGTCACTACTTAAGGTGATCACATCTGTGAGGGAAAAAAAATATTTAATTTAAAGAGGAAAAAAACCCAATGTATGCTGATGTCTATAACGCTTAAATAATATCATTAATATCAGAGACACCACAGACAATCTTGATTTGAAACTATGAAGATTAATACTTCAATCATTGGAGGAAAAAAAAATAAAACGACATGAGCTGGAAAACCAACAAACCTGATGGGGGTGAGGTTTCCCTGGTTTCCTTCTTGATTTTCACAACTTCTTTGTCTAGATTTTTCCTTTCTTTACTTTCAGCCTCTTTCTCAGCTTCTTCCTCCGCAACTAAAATAATATGAAACAACATCAAATAATGAATTAGGTAAGGTTCTAAAGACACTACAAAAATATGCATCCATTTTCGCAAACAGTTAATTGTGCATCTTTTTATGCTTTTATGCTAATTAAACAGCTTTCAAGAGATAGAACCTAAAGGTCTCAAAATTCAAACCTTGAAGAAGTGATTTCAACTGAGAGTCCTTTTCCTTTGGAGTAGAAGTACCAGTTGATGCTGTCGCAGTTTTGGTTGAAGTAGATGTGGAAGTACTCGCTGATGATGCTGCCGCCGCTGCTGCTGCAGCAGCTGCTGCCTTAGATGCAGCCGCCTTTGATGCAGCTGCAGCAGCTCCAGCTGCAGCATTCTCTCGTAACAAAGATTTCTTGAGCTCCATAAGACGTTTTTGACGCTCGAACTCTTCATTTTGAGCTGAAAGCATATCTTTGTCCAAATCCTTTTCTTTCAAAATGGATCTGAATTACCAAGAAAATGTTTAAATATCAAAATGTAATTCAGCATGTCCAGTAGAATGACAATAGGTGTTACTTTTTAATTTGCTGGGAAGAGATGGAGATATCTTTCAAATTTCCATTTTACTAAGTGAACTTTTTAAAAAATACTAGAAGGTGTGCTGTAGCAAATTATTTTTAAATTCAAGGTTATACCTCCAGATAAGCAGTACGATTTATAAATATTTTTTTTCTTTCGAGCCTTTTTAGACGATATTTGACCCTTTTGCAACTGAGAGAATCAAGACACTATCTTGTCTGTCAATGTTTACTTTATGGGCTATTCTTTTTATTCTTTCACTACATCAAAAAACAACAGATTGAATTAATGTTTTAAAATAAGTAGTGTGCTTCCAATAATTCCCCCCCCCCCTTCTAATTTATCATAAATTTACCCCAAACAAACATGAGAGGACTGCTTGTATCAGACAATTTGAAAATCGAAACATAACATAATATTTCTTGACTATTAAATTTTTTAGAGGGTTAATTTTTTACTCTAAAGTAATGAAAGGAGGATGTACTTATCCCTATATATTGATATTAATGATTAACCTAAATAAAGACATAAGAAATAATGAAGTACCTGATATTTTTACGCCTCATTAGTGTGGCTCCTGATTTGAGAAGCTTGTCATCTGGCTCATCGTCATCATCATCTTCATCCTTAGACTTCTTCCTCTTTCGTCTACGTTTCTTTTTAGATTTCTTATCTTTCTCTGCCATTTTACTAGCTTTACGCTTTTTGCCTTTTAATTTCTTTGTTTTCGCCACCTTCTCTGCTTTCTTTTTCTTCTTCTGAACATCTATAGAATTACTAGAGGCAGACTCTTCATCATAGAATGACACCTGCCCAAACACACCATCTTCTTCAACATCTGTTTTCTTACCCTCTTCCTCCTCACTATTTTCTCCCTCCTCTGTTGCATCCTCATCTCCTTCCTCTTCACCTTCATCCTCTACAGACTCATTCTCGGCTTCCGATTCATTTTCACATTCAGTCTCATCTTCATCTGTGTAACTCTCTCCTTCTGACATCTCTTGTTCCTCCAAAAAAGCTAAATCCTCAGTGTCCACTTCCATTTTTCCTTCCCCAACAAGAAAAGAAAGTGCAGGATCATCTTCATCCCCGCTGGCCTCCTTAGCTTCAGCTCCTTCTAAAAAGGACAGATCCGTTCCCAAGCTGGCTCCATCGACTGAATTGTCCTCAAGTTCATCCCCCACTTGATTGGCCAAGGCTAGAATATCACTGTCAATCATTTTTAGCTCTGTTGGTTTTTCTTTCTGTTCACTAAGAAATGATTCCAGAGAGTCAGGGATTAAATCCCCAGTCAGGGATTCGGTCCCTCCTCCGGGGTCAACCAAACCAGCCACCTTCTCCATCAAGCACTATTTAGTCTATTTGTTAGAACTCCAAAAAAGATCTTTAACTGAAAGAACTGAAAATTGTGCAGTTTTTAAGATGATTTATTATTTTAAAAAATTATATTATAAAGGAACAGTAAGATAACAGTCAATAATCATACAAAATTATGTATGTAAATCAGTGACAATCAACCACAAACTTTGGACCAGCTTTATACTTCTAGAAGGGAAAATTGTGGAATTATTAGTTTTTAACCCCATTGTAATAGAGGGCTGGAGACAACAATGATTCCTAATGGCTAGCGTTTAATGTTTTATCTTTCACATTGCTACAAGATACAATCATGGATAGCCAATCTCCCATAAATCCTTGATAGAAAAATATAAAACGTTACTATTTACTTCAAGTATGTTTACAACCATTATGGGATAATATAAAACTTTATAACATTTAGGATAGATTTTTTTGGAAAAAAAGTTTTATTTGAAATCTTAAGTTTATTAAAATAATATTTTAAAGATTTCTTCATAATGATAATTTAGTTTGCAAATAGTTATATTTTATTTTATATAACAGCCCCTGAAGTTTTTATAATAAAGTGTAGAAAAAAAATGTGCAACTCCAACTTTTTACACTCCTAGGGTATTTTTTTATAAAACTAAAAACAATATGAAAAAATATATTAATTTTGAAATTAAATTAAAACAAATTAATGAGGGTGCAGTTTAAATATAACACCTCAAATAGTAATACATGAACTTGATGTACACTAAAAGTATTTTTAAAGTAGAAAAGTCTATTACTTACTATACTATTAGCCTACAATATTATTAATTTGGCCTAATAATTAGGCCCATATTTATTTTCCAGTTGCTAACCGTAATTAAAAAAAGTCAGCTTTCAATTTAATTATGAAAACGTTCAAATGTTAAGGACGACTCTGCATAGGCATAGACATTTTGCTTTATTTTGGCCCTTTAGCCTTTACGTTTCATGGCCATCATAACAATGGCTAAGTAGTTTTAGATGAGATGTTAACAACAATAATCAAAATGGTAGGCATAGGTGATGGGTTGTAACTGAAATCACAAGACATAAATTTTTTTTTTTTGATAACTCTATCTTAACAGTCTAAATAAAGCAGTACATCATTTTCATATTATATCAAACACAAGAACTAATAAAAATGATAACCTATAATAGTATTATTAAGACTACTATATAAATAAGGGCTAATTGTTATAATTATACAAGTATGCACAAAGCTTATTAATAATTATGAATTAGGGTAGGGCTTAGCCTATCAAATCGAACAGTATGAATAAATAAAACAAAAGTCAAAATCCAAATTTAAATTATTCATTAAAATTAGGTTCAAAATAATCCTACATTTTGCCTGCCATTGTCAATCATTACAAGCTTGGGGTATACTTTCTAATTTCTGAGTAAGCAAGCCCAATATTTAATTAGATAATACTGGCCAATACTGTCAATACAAATACTTAGTGAGTGACTCAAACCGAAATATGTGTATCACCGGTAAGAATCACTTTCTAGTCCTGTCAGTCTTGAAATTTAGTGACTTTGTAGTAGTTTGCTTGCATTGCAAGTCAAATAGTTGTCGTTCGGGTCTCTTAGTTATTAGCACCATTGAATATGAAAACAAGAAGATTCACTGGGAACGTGAACCACAGTGTCAGGTTGTCAAAGCGTGATAATGTACATAATTAACTAAATAGCCTTTTAGCAGCTTAAAAAAGAAACAAAACTAACTACTTAGTACTAACTTACTACGAGTCGGTGCGAGGAGGGCAGAAACAAGCTCCGCCGAGAGATCGATTCGTTTTAGCTCAAATTTCGTTGTTTCATTAATGTACGGGCAGGTAACTTGAGCACTTAATTAACATTGCATTAGAATGGGGTATATATATCTAAAAATGTTTTTACATTAAATTCAATAATAGAATTTCGAACAAAGCTCAATTTTTCACCCCATTGAAAACGAGTGAAAGGGAATCCCCTGGGTCTTTCACTTCCGTTCCATCGATAAAAGGAATTCTGGGATATCCCCGTGCCCAGATCGAGAGAATGACCCGTTTATAGTTAGCTATCTCAATATTATTATATAATTGTATTTACGAAAAATAAAATTAACAGAAATATTCGTGCTTCATAATATCTCTTTATGAATATCAAGATAATGCATTATACAAATCGTTAGTTTGGCACTTCATATAAAATATTCCCTGTCAAAGCCACGCATTGACTCCTGACTGACTGATCTCCTTTAAAATTTGAAGTATTCAATTCATAATTGAATTAATTGTCATAGTTTAGGATTGAATTAATCCAATTTGATAGAAAAATAAAGTGTTTATGTATGTAATACAAACTTTGAGAGACCTTCAAATATTATACCTTAAGACATGTTTATGTTACCGCTACGGTATTGCGCAATCGACCCTTTTACTTTTACAGAAAATAAATAATTTGAAAACACTATGACCACCCACTTTTCAGACCACTTTAATTAGGCGTTGGTATTATAGTTATTGAATTAATTCGAGAAAGATATGAATTTATAAATTGATTAAAACACAACTATCCTAAAAGATTCCTTAAAATAATAAGGTAAAAGATTGTAAGCCTATGACTATGATTTAGATTTATTTATTTAAAAATATAAGTCAACATAATCTAGTCAGTTTAAGTTAATTTTCTTTTTCAAGCGCATGCGGAGCTGTTATGTTCAAAATGGGAATTAATATTAAAATTTTGTTTTAGTTGCATGCTAGCTATTATTGTTTGAAATATAGATGTGAAAAAAAGCTTTTTTTGTGTGTGTGTTTTTGTTTTAAAAAAAAAAAGTAAAATATATTATAAAATAATAGTGCTCACAGTCGTCGCGTGGTGCCTCAGATATTTATGGGGATCAAAGCTATGATATGATGAAAAAAAGTGTATTATCAACTTTGAATAAAAGGGTCTCAAAACAGTAAAGTGGTAGCGGGCCTCCAAAAGTCACGCAACGGCTGTGTCATTAGGCCTAAATTCACTAAAGCTAAGACTTTTACACGAATTTGATTATATATAGCTATGGAATGTGTTTGATGTTTAAAATATAGTTTTTCTAAGGACGCTGTACAGCACATGAAAATAAATGTAGATATGAAGTCCTGTGAAAATTGTAATTGTTTAATAGTAGGCCTAAATAAATCAAAAATATGTCATTTTTTGTTTTATTCAAATATATATAACATGCAAAGAAACGAACGTATATTCTTCTTGATTTTTTAACATTAATTTTGAGATCGGTTTCAATAAATAAAATAAATAAATAATAATTGATAATAATAATATAAAAATTATTCATTTTTTTTGGGTTTTGTTTAAATCTCTGTTTGTAGTCGCATTTCACGGAACATCGCCACTATTGACTTCCGGTTACTCTCGTTAAGTGTGCGGTCGTATATTAATTCCGAGATAAATTAACAATAAGAAAAATATTTTAATACATATACCGTATTACACCCGATTTCAGGGTTGATGCCTAACCTAAGTCATATAACATTAAAATAAATTTTCATTATATTTTAAAACTAAAATAAAATTTCAGACTGAAAAATGATTCTTCACACATGACATGTGTTTCCTTTTAATTTGACATTAAACATAAAAATTAAGTTTATGGCATATAATTATAAAATAAAATAATATATACATTTAATTAGTTTAAGATAAACTATTCAACGAGCTTGTGATGTAAAAACTTTGATATTGTTTATTTCGAAAAACATGGGTTTTGGTCTACAGTTTACACCTCTTAAAAAGTGAAACGTTATTTTTGTAAAATAAAATTTAAAAAATGATAGCAGTTGTTACATAGTAGGCTAGTGTAAGTACTGGTATTACTTCCGCCTAAGAACATACATTTTTCTTAGCAGTTTCATTATTTATATACAATTTAATTGTTTATCCCATCCTAACCCTTGCCATAATCATATATTTGAACAATTAACTGCCATACAGATCAGTGGCATAGCTATGGTTGGTATCACCCGGTGTGGTAAACTCATGGTGTCAAACCCCCCCCCCCCCCCCCCCGACAATCATGATGGATTTCATCTTGTAAAAACAAGTCCACAGTATAAAAATGACGAGAGGAAAAACAAATTAATTGAAGGTCGGGAGGTAAATGTATTTGAGAACTGTAACATGAACTGAGAATCTCCCGACCACATCGTATTTGGTATCAATGGAAAACTAGTTCTCAGAATTTTGACAACTATAGCTTCCTGTCACTTACAAAAGTTTCCTAATACTTCAATCTGCGTTGAATCATGGTCAGAACGGTGTTTTTCTGACTTAATTATAGGGGTCACCTCAGAGCCGGCCCAACGGTTGCTGGCGCCCTGTGCACGCTTAACTTTGGTGCCCCTTTTAAGTATAATCATTAAAGGAAAAACTAGTTATTTGGTAATGAGTTTATTACCAATGTTTAAAAAAAAACAAAACAAACAATGATCAATCAAATTTGTTTTGTTAACTTGTATCAGCATATCTTTTATATTGCAATTTCTATTTTTCTTCCATGGCGCCCACATGCAATGCTTTTTCTATTTAGGAAGATCGTTGATGGCGCCATAAGCACACGCCGTGTACGAAAAGTTAGAATACCTTTTCTTCTAGACTCTGGATCCGAGGTCGACGCTTCACTTTAATAAACTAATGGAAATTAAATATTTACTTGGCGCCCTAGGCGCCCCTATGGCCACGGTGCCCTGTGCGACAGGTCGCACACCCTAAGGCCGGCGTTGGTCAACTCATTTATGAGGCATCATACTTCAACTTTTAATAAAGCAGGCTTTTGGATTGGTTACATGTGTGCAAAATTTACGTGTGATCGGTTATACTTTTATGAAAATTCAATTTAGACAGAGCAGCGTGTGCTCTGTAAATACGCAATTTTTCAATTTGGTGTCACAGGTCGCACACCCTAAGGCAGGCGTTGGTCAACTCATTTATGAGGCATCATACTTCAACTTTTAATAAAGCACGCTTTTGGATTGGTTACATGTGTGCAAAATTTACGTGTGATCGGTTATCCTTTTATGAAAATTCAATTTAGACCGAGCAGCGTGTGCTCTGTAAATACGCAATTTTTCAATTTGTTGTCACCCCCCCCCCCGAGATGGTGTTACTCGGTGCAGTCCGCACCCCCTAGCCAATGGTGTAACTGAAATATTACCCCTCCTCCCCATTTCTTTTCCCACCTCGCCTTGCTTTCATCGGAAAGGGATTGTAAACCAGGAGATTAGATAGAGCCTGAACTTTATAGAAAGGCGTATAATTATTATTAACTTCAATGTAATACTCTTTAAAAAAATCTCTAATCAATATTATCATTATTGTTTGTGACCCGAGAGTTACGGTGTTGACGATTGATGGAGTAAACTATACACAATTGGTGGTAACAAACAATGAACAATAATATTGTCTTTCTCTCCGCCTTAGCCAGCCCCAAAACCGAGTGCAAATTGGGGGGGGGGGGCGAATTCCAGCCTAAGAATATCCACAAGGAAATGTGGGTGTCCCCTGACAGCAAAACACAAAGCAAATCGATCATATATGTATGAGCAAAAATTTAGAAGGTCTCTGCAAGATATAAGAGCATAAAGAGGAGCTGATGTTGAATCTGATCCCCATCTTTTTTGGGCAAGACTCAAGCTAAAACTGATTAAAAACTGGGTTGAGCCAGCACCTAAACGATTAAAATTCAACATAGCACTTCTGGCAAACGAGCAGAAACGAGAGGTGTTCAGTGTTATTTTGAGAAATAAGTTCCATGTACTGCAAGACCAAACATATGATGACCAGATAGATCCTATAAATGGTAAACGAAAGGAAAGAAATGAAGAGTGTAGTTTTCTTTAAAAAAAACGCAACATGGCGGAGAAAACTAAAGCACAAGAAACATATAAGGAAGCTTATCGAAGTTTTAAAAACAGCATAAAAATATAAAAGTGCTTACGTAGATGGTCTAGCATCAGTAGCAGAAGAAGCAGCCAGGAAGGGAAACACGAAAGAGCTCTATGACATAACAAGAAAGCTCTCAAGAAGATACAATAGGCCAGAGAGACCGGTTAAAGTTAAAGAAGATATAACAATAACGGAACAGAGAGACCGGTTAAAGTTAAAGAAGATATAACAATAACGGAACAGAGAGACCGGTTAAAGTTAAAGAAGATAGAACAATAACGGAACAGAGAGACCGGTTAAAGTTAAAGAAGATATAACAATAACGGAACAGAGAGACCGGTTAAAGTTAAAGAAGATAGAACAATAACGGAACGGAAAGAACAACAAAAACAGATTGGTGGAATACGTTAAGGAATTACTAAAGAGACCTCCACCCACAGACACACCAAACATAGAACCAGCAAATGAAGACTTACAAAAAGAAGAAAGTGCCCGAAATAAGGAAGAAGTATCCCTAGCTAACAAGCATCTCAAAATAGGGAAAGCATCGGGGTCGGATTACGTCACAACAGAGATGATGAGAGCAGATATAGAAACAATACTCCACATGCTGCGCCCTCTGTTGGAAAATATATTATGGGAAGAAGAGAGAGTTCCAAAAGATTGAAAAGAAGGATACCTCATCAAGACAGCAAAGACAGGGGATCTCAGAGGAATTACACTTCTGTCTGTACCAGGAAAGGTCCTTAATAAAATCATTTTAGGCTGGCGTCCGCTGAAACATATCATGCACAGATCAAATTGCAACACTACGAATCATTATAGAAGTCCATCGAATGGACCCTCCCCCGTTCTTATCTATAAACTGTATCGACTATGAAAAGGTCTTAGATAGCCTGGCCCGACAAAGCTTGTGGAAACTTCTCCGGCATTATGGGGTACGCAGGAAAACTAGTCAGGATCATTCAGAGGTCTTATGAAGAAATGACATGCAGAATGATACACGAACGTAGACCCGTAGATGCCTTTAAAGTGGAAACAGGAGTCAGATAAGGATGACTCTTGTCCCCCTTCCTATTCATCCTTGCAATTGACTGGATAATGAAAAAACCCACAGACAAAAAATGAAAAAAAAACTGGATACAGTGGACACCCTGGGAACAACTGAATGACCTAGACTTTGCAGATGACATTGCACTTCTGTTCCACAACCAGCAACAAATGAAGGAAAAGAATAAAGACATAGCCACCATTCAGCACAGCTCGGACTCAATATAAATAAAAGTAAGACAAAGGTCATGAAGGTAAACTCAGCCAACCAAGAGCGTATCTCTCTGGCAGGAAAGGCACCGCAAGAAACGGAGGCCTTCACATACTTAGGCAGCACCACTGACATAAATGGTAGAACCGAAGCGGGTGTCAGGGCATAGAATCGGAAAGGATAGATCAGCGTTTGTACCATTAAATAAAATATGCGAGTCCAAGGAGCTGACTGCAAACCAAAGTCAGAATCTTTGACACAAAAGTCAAAACAGTCTTACTCTGTATGGAGCCCAAGCTGGTAGAACAACAACGAGCATTACGCAGAAAGTAAATACCTACGAGTATATCTATCCGTCCATTGGTTTGAATTTTTTGTATCTAAATGTAAATGAGGCCTATAATATAATAATAGATTTTTCAAACTTGATAGTGGCACAATTGTACTTACCGTGGGCGCCATATGTCATTGGTACCCCTGGGTACAAATTGATCTTCAATGATCTTGCAAGGGATTCAGACACATTAAATCGCGACGACACGCGGCGCCCACGATTAGAAATTAAATTGCTTTCCATCAGAACGATTTTTGGCTAATGTGCTTCTGTGGTCCCCTTATTGGGAGTCACTTCCCTTTGTTTATGATAGATTTAGGGTTCGGGTTAGGGTGAGCGACAGAGAGACCAGTAGCGTGCAATTACCCGATTTTTATACAATTAAGATTCACCATGAAGTAGGCCTAAACAAGTACAAGGACAGCAGAGTGAGAAGAATACACGTTTATGAATATTAGCTAATTCAGTACAGGTAAACAAAGGTGTAACTTGTATCTACTTCTTCTTCTTATGCCTTTTTACCCCGTCTGGGGCATAGGCCGTCCACAAGAATTTTCCACTCATCCCGGTCCTGTGCTTTCCTTTCCATTTGCTTCCAGTTGTATCCCATATTTTGCATGTCTGTATTCCACGTGCCTATGTTTGTTTCCTTAGAAAGGAGGGTCTTCGGCTTTGAGGTTTCCAGTATAGTCTGGGTTTGGCCACAAGGCTTCATAGCTCTTCTTGGAGAAGAAGAGCCCTCTCTTCTCAGGGCTGAAATTTGTTGGTTTTTTCTTGTTGACGTTTCTGTAGCAATTTGTTTTTACGGGTGAGGTAGCTGGCCTCACGCCAACCCTCCTCCTTTTGCACCCGGGCTTGGGACCGGCCTTGGCGGAGTTTGTAACTTGTATAAGCTTAAACAATTTTTTAAAAGGACATTTTTTTTTTGTCGTGCTCACTAATTTTGCACCCTCTTCACACCATTGGTACGCCTCTTGCCGACCATACCATATCCAACCCACCATAAAAACTTTAACCACTATAGTGAAAAAAAAAATTACATCGGAACATCACTATCATGATCAATCATACGTCAACCTTAAGCGGACCAAGACAGGGAGGAGTGAAGAGTTAAAGCAGGGGTCGGCAACCCTTTTTGTTAAGAGTGCCGCATGGAAATAATTTGTTTTGGCGGGCTCCATAATAAGTTCTTTTCGGAATCTTAGAGTTATAGACAATAATTCGAACTTAGTGTAAATAAATGTAAAATATATAGTTTGAGTTTATAATTAACACTAATAACAGATAACATCCGATATCTAGTATTGTTGTTGTTCGTCCGTCAAAATCGACAAGGACCATCTAATCATCCGGTTAGGGGGAGGGCGGTGGGTCACGGTGAGTACGTAGGTGGCTTGTTAGTCTGATCCGTGCTCGAAATAGTCTGTCACCGCGGACAGGGGATAGTTGCTGAAGTCGGTGGTCTAAGGTTGCTTTTTCGGGCAAGCCTGCGTGTCCCAGTTGACGCTATCCTTCTGTCTTAATGAGATTGAGCCCCCTCTTGACAGCCGATCTCCACTTGTATTCTTTGACCTTCTTGGGAGCGTTTGCCTAGCTTGAGTTCACCGAAGAATATTTGTTTATAGGACCGGTTGTCTTCCGTACGTGCTACGTGTCCCGTTCAACGGAGTTGAGACTGCATCAGGGTGGTGAAGATGCTAGGTAGGCTCGTTATAGCGAGGACATCCGTGTTTAAGGAGCGAAGATATTGATAGTCTCTTAGTATTAAATTATATCTTTACAAATATCTAATACGATTTTTGTTACAAATATAAGTTTTTAGCTAACCTCCCATCATCAAAGGACTTTTTTGAAATGTGAAAATTGTGCACAGCAAAAACAAGGATTAATCCGATTCCTGGAAGGTCTTCCATGCTGGACTTAACGTTTCTACTGGCCGGATGTGGCCGCCTTTCAAGACTTTAAAATATCTTGAATTAGATTTTAAAAAATATATCAAATCGGCTCCTTTATTTAATTAGAGGAGTCATACATAAATGACGTCACACGTAGGAGAGAAAAAAGGGGTGGGGTCACATTTTGTGACGATGGAGGAAGATTGGGAGTGGGGAAGTTTAATAAGCAATGTGACGTCAAATGGAAAAAAAAGGAACATTTTTGGAGGAGAGAAAAAAATGCACTGACACAGGTGCAGTAATTAGATATTCATGTTAGGTTAATTTTTTTAAGGGTTTGTAAAGGACAGTAGTGGACGGATGGGATTTTTTTCATTAAAACAAAAGGGGGGGGGAGGGGGGGGGGAGATATTTGTCACGTTATATTTGGGTGCGGGGTCTAACTTTTGTGACTATTTTTTGTTTGTTTGGGGGGGGGGGGGGGGTTGGGGTGGATGTCAAGAATCGGCAAAAATTGCGTGTCTTGAATTAAGTAGAGTAGAAAGGAGAAAAAAATAAAGATTTCTTTCCTTCTTATGACCGAAGAGCGAAGAAGTGCACATGAGAAAACGTGAATTTCACGAATGCGCAAAAAAAACAAAAAAAACAAAACAAAGCACGAAGTGTCTTGTGGGTCTGATTTGATTTTATTTTGCGGGCCGGACCTGGTCAACTGGTTTAAGACAATGTATTTAATTGCCTGCAATAGTTTATTCACCGTATCAACTTTAATAAGAAATTTAGGAAACGATACGGTATTGTAGACCATCTCTCTGTGCATTTCTTCATAAAAAAAAAATAAAAAAAAAATAATAATAATAATTACAAATTACAAAATAACCCATTTTAACGTTAACATTTCATTTTGTTTATTTTTAAGAGATGGTTCCAAATAGTTATAAGTTTTACGCTAATAAATATTAAAAAAAAAACAAAAAAAAACCAAAAAAAAAAAAGAAAAAAGTATGGGCTGTTTAAAGACTGAATGAGAGAAAAAAAGAAATAAATAAAAAATCAACACTCACAGACATAGGGAGACAATAATAATAATGATCTCCATTAAAACAATTTTAAAAGCCTTGTCGACTATTTACATTCAAGATTTTACTTTTATAACAATTATCCAATTATAGATTTAATATTAAATGGAAATTATTACAGTACTGAACAAAATGTCATGCGAATAGCTATTAAAAAATGTCAAAGAAAACTTTTTAAAAATACCATGAGCAGACTTTAAGAGCACATTTTGAGAAGAATCATGTTAACAAAATTTTAGCTTTTTATTTTTTTTTTCATCTCATTTAATTTCACTGTAATTATTTTTTCTACATAATAAAATATAATCAGTTAAAGATAATATAAATTATGTATAGCTATGGAATGTGTTTGATGTTTAAAAAATAGTTTTTCTAAGGACGCTGTACAGCACATGAAAATAAATGTAAAAGAAAAGCAATGTTTGCATATAATAAAATAAATAAATAGTTTTTTAAATGCACACAATTTTGTTGTTTGCCTTTTAAGCAAGGATATTCTTTGCACTAAAAACCAGAAAAATATGGACAAAGTAATAAATGATTTGGTGTACGGCTAAAAATTATTAGAAAAAATTGGAGTAGGAATGTTAAAGAAATTTTTTCAAAATGTTACAAAGATAAGATACTTTTTATTGAAATATTGTTATGTTTTTCACCCACAAGCTATCATAATTCTCAGTGAGATTTGTAAATCTGTAAAAAATATTGTTTCTATTGTAAAATCTAAAATGGCCTCAAATTTAAGGATGCAATAGTTCTTTAAATAAAACATTCAAAATTCTATAATTTTCTTTGTCCGAGATTCAGAGAAATATTTGACTGATGATGTGAGACTATACAATAGTAAATTATTATAAAAGTTTGAAAATATTAAATGAATAATAAATAATACTTGTGTTTATTTTATGTGAGAAATAATTAGTTGAAAATACAAAAAAAAGAACTGATGAGTTATGAAAAGCAAGTGGATAAAGAAAGCATGCACTTATTTATAGCCATTCTTTTATGTGCCATATATCCTCTGAGAGCGACTTGACCATAGGGACCAACATAAGATGCCTGGAGGCAGTCGATTTTGGTAATGATGTCAAATTGAAGTGCAATCAAAGAACAGGTGTTTATGGCATCTCATTTCAATGCTTCTAACGTATAATAATTTCTGAAAAACCTTATTTTATAATTATGTTCCATTAGGCAATTGAATAGGAGACTCACTATTTTAAGAGTCAAAGTTGAAAACAAATACGAAATTTTTTTCTTCCAACAATGAAAAATGTTGTTTTGTCATTCATTAGCTAACAGTTCCCAAATCCTTTTGAGTCATTGGGTCTGTGCTGTATCAAGGTTTTCCTAAGGTGCCATATGTAAAATTCTAACAAATGGCACTATTTAGGAATCTCTGCCCCAGAGCCATCATGTGGACTCAAATATTTAATCAAAATAAAGTTTTGATAAGGAAAAAATATAACACTATCAACTTTGAATGCAAGGGGGACAAAACAAAAAAGTGGCCAGGGGTCTTGAAAAGTCACATGACAGCTCTGCCCTGCCAATTATGATAATGTATTTTGGAGTTGGAATGGTGTGCACATTATTTTTGAGTTGAAAACTTAAAGCATATTATAGTTTTCATTATTGTAAAACTCATGTAATTAACACATATAAAGACATCAGAGTTAACGAACTGGAAATTTTAACATTTTTTGTTCCATTTAAATTTTACAATATATTATTATGTACTCGAGGTACAGATTCAATTTTTACTATTTGGATTTGAAACTCAAGCTAGTTAAAAAAAAAAAAATTTGGGGTAGATTTTTAGGGTTTAAATAATCTGTATGTAAAGAACAGAATGACTATAAAATTACTCCTTATTGCCTTCTTTGTTACTGGCATTCAGGGATCAAAGAAAGCTATCTTTGAAATCACAAGCACAAAAATTATCAAAATAAAGTTTTGTGCTGTCTTCATTCCAGAACTCAGAGCTGTAATCTCTGTGAAATATAAATATGGAGCAGTTTATGAACATAACTATAACCATGTCATGGGTTTTAAGAAGAAAAAAAAAGAGGACACTTGAGAAATCTATTTTTAGAAATGATTATCATTGCCAATAAAATATAATCATATTTTAAATAACCATAAACAGAACAAGTTAAATTCACTGTTGTTTTAAACTTCTAAAACCTGAAACAATGCCTTGAAATTAATATAGCAATATAAATTATATTTTTATGGCAATAATATTTTTAAAAAAAAATTGTTGTAACCCACCACATTGAGATATCTGCAGTCTGCTTTTTTCTGCCTCTATGATCCCTCTCAGCTGAAATGACAAATATCCATATTAAAAAAAAACAACAACATTATTTGAAATAAGTAAATAACACATGAGGTGGCTTTGGAAAAGGGCATAGTCAACATTTGAACCCGCTGCCAGATGGCGTATCTAGGTGAGACTGGACACCACCTCTCTGACAGATGTATTGAACATCTCCATAATATTGCACAAGATAAGCAGTGTCTCATCTCAAAACACTTCAATAGTAGCGACAACAATGGCTCAGGGTTTTTGCTATCAACACCATTGTGTTTTGTCGAAATACACCATACCGGGTGAACTTGGTAAATAAACTGATGCGGACTTATGGAAACTTGAAACCACATAACATGAATGTCATGTTATCATTCAATTGAGAAATCTTTTCTATGTCTCCTCCTTGATGTGACCAACCGCAGTGGATTTAATTTTTCTCTCTTCTGTCCTATTTTTGCCTGTATCAAAATCTCTCACCTACCTATTATGTTCGATCACATTCCTCCTGTTGTCCTCTCGGATACTACATTGCAGCTTAGTGTTCATTTTTATTTTATATTGTTTTTACTGTTGTTTGTTCTCGAAGAAAACTCTTGCCAACATGTTCATTGGTTTTTTTATGTCCTTTTTATCATGTTTTCCCATTCTTTGTTTCACTCATTTCCTTCTGTGACATTATGATTACTGACAAATATTCAAAACATATTTTTCTTAACTAGAAGGATTCTTATTTTTTTTTTCCCCAGGGCAAGACTACCCTCGATACCGCGTGTTCGCCTTGAAACTTACGGAAAGCGCTTCGTTCGCATTTGCTGGCCCAACAATTTGGAACACCCTTCCTGACGCTCTCAAAAACAACCAGACGCTGGAGTCCTTCAAAACAAATTTAAAAACTCATCTATTTCGCAAACACCTGCTGGAATGATGATGTCTACCATCTTTTCCAGCTTGTTATTATCTCCCTGCTTAGTTTTTGTACCGCGCTTCGAGCCTTTGGGGATGAAGCGTGATTTTTTCAAATGAACTTTATTATTATTATTATTACTAGTAATACACAATCTTAGACATTTCTGGTTCTGGTTCGGTACGTTGCTGCATCCATATACTGGCATATGTGCAACGGTTGGGGAAGCGATGTTGCCAATCTAACGGCCCCTAGCAGATGCCAGGGCGGCCTTGAAGCTTTCGATCGTTGTCGAGTTCACGGCGGTATTGTCCAGGTTGTTCCAAGCAATTATGGTGCGTGGAAAGAATGACTGCTTATGTTGCACTGTGTTACTCCGAGGCACAGTGAAGCATTTGTTATTGTTTCGGGTGTAATTTCTCATGGGGTCGTCAGATGTTAAGTCAGTGTTAAGTGACTGTTTGGCTCTAATTAATCGGCCTGGCTTCTGTGGGGTAAGATAATTGTTTGCCGGGATGGCCGGAATTAGCCCCATGGCCATTTTATATAAGAATGTTAGGCGGATCTTTTCTCGTCTGTCCTTGAGAGTGGTGATGTCAAATCTGTTTAAAAGGCCAGTGACGTAGCCAGGCGTGGTGGTTTTTATAGTCACGTGCTATGAAGCGCATTGCGTTACGTTTTAAATCTTTTTAAGTTCTACTGAAATCTACATCTTTTTATATATTGTCATGACATACAACAGCAGCTAATTTGTAATAATAGCTGTTAAAAAATCTTTACATGTTAACTTTGCTTTTGTTCTGTGTCTTTCTTTTCTGGGTTTGTGGCAAAAATCTTCATAAGGATAATTTACCCATTTCCCCATCATCCTATCAAGCTGAAACTTGGCACATAAACTTGTTGCCAATGACAACACTTCTTTTCAAATTTTTCAGCCCCCCCCCCCTACTACAAGCCCCAAAAAATCAGTTTTAACGCTACCAGATGCCACTGATTTTATGAAATAAAAAATTCCTGGATAACTGTGCTAAATGAAATTCTTAAAAACAACGTGAAGGCATTGAGGTCAAACTTGAATGCATGTTTTGTCAAACTTTCAGCCCCACCCATAATTGCTCAATATGACATTTCTCCCAAGCTTCAATAGATTTATGATAATAAATCATTTCATCTTGTAAGTGATTAAGATAATTTTTGACATGGTAAATTATGAGTTTGCCTCTTTTAAGACACATTGCAATTGGAAATCATTATTAACTAACTAAAAACCCAAATATTTTATGTTAAGCAAATATATATAAAAAAAAGTCTGAAAATTTAAAGTAATGCAGTATAATATACAAATTTCATAGTGCTCTAAATAGAGAATCCTCATGTCATTAATTTAGAAGCCATTATTATTTATTTTAAAAATTGATAGGTTTGTCTAGAACTAAGTGTTATAGGAAAATGAAAACTTTTTTTTTATTCCCACCTGATTAAGGTCATACGTGCACTTGTTCATATCCAGATGACATTTTATATAGGTATTGAGGTCTCTGAAAACAAAAGAAAACCCATCAACATGAATATGCTATTACACTATTCAGATGCAGTAGCTGTAATAGTAAATGTAGATAGGGGAAGAAATTAATCAAATATATACTATGTTATATAATAACACATGGAGCTTCACTAAACTAAACACATTTTAATTTTTTACAATGTATGATGTTAAATGTATTTCCAGCTAACTAAATGGCTAAAAACAGATCAATAAAAAGGAGACAACATATATAAACTGTTTTTATTAACTGATTAAAAAAAAATGTTGCTTCCCTCCCATGCAGGCACTACATTATAGAAGGACAAGACGATTGCCATAAAAAAAACAACATAACTCCCCTGTCAGTCTCAAAATTTATTGTGAATATCATTGAAACACTCTCCATAATGGATTGCAGGAAAACATGGAGCCTTCATATGAGAAGTCCAATGGCAAACCCTGCTAAGTAATTTCTTTTTGATAGTTTTTTGTAAATTAATTTATATAGCAAATATAGCTTTCATATATTGTTAAATGGTGAATTTTAGACTTACATAAAGCTTTTTAATCATTCATGCACAAAATACTGTAGATTGACACGTAATTAACCAGCCAAGATAGATAACTCATATTTTTTTTAAAAGTGACTTAACAGGGTTTGCAATTGGACTCCTCATATAATTTACAAGTTAAGGACAATAATGTCTTTTTTTTTTTTTTTTTGCTCCATTGAATCTTATCAAATATTCCAACTACGAATAATGAGGTTTATCTTGAATCATCAAAATTTGTCGCTAATTCATCTTTTTAAAAATAAGTGGTATAAATGCTCTTTAAAGGGGGAAAAATGAGGTGAAGCTAACATGTACTCTTATGTCTCCACATTACATCTTCTTTATGTAATGTATTATATGATGAACGTTCACAGATCTGGGACTAAAAGACTATACTGCTTCATGAGGTGGATTAATTTTGAAGTGTAAAAACTGTCTCATCCCATCTGCACTCACAAGCAAAGGTTAGTTTGAGTGGCTGCCATTGCTGTCTCCCTGGCCATTAAGTTGTCCACATAAGTATAGAGACATTTCTGATGACCTTCTTTACAAGCTGAAAACAATGTAGGTAATCTTATTAAAATTATGTTCCATTTGATGTTTTAATTTGAAGGTTACTGTTTCATTATGCAGGCTGCAGTGTAAAAACTGAATGTTTAAAAATCAATTTTACATTTAGTGTGGTGGCATTGTTCTGTTATTAAACTTTTAAGGTAAAAGAAAAAGCATTCATAAATCATTGTTGTGTTACCTGCTATTAAGTGAGTAAAAAGATTTTTAGGACAAAAGTCTTTGAAGTAATTATCATGTAAAGAGACAGACTTTTTAATAAATCATTTCAAGAAATTATAAAAAATGTACAACTGCCTTCTTAAAGTAATAAAAAATAAACCTACCATCTTCACCAGGCTTAACTGAAAAAAAGAAAAATGTTTAAGGGCATTGGTCTTAAGGCAAATGTATACAAGTTAGAGTTTAAAATAGTGGCCATCCATAAATGACGTTACGTAAATTATATTTCTACCCCCCACCCTTTTTTTTTTCACAAATAGAAAATACGTTTTCATGCATATTGATTAGCAACAATGAATGATTTTTGTGGTGAATTTTGTGTGTTCATTAATCGTATTGGTGAATGTTTTCTTGTTTCTAGAATGTTAATTAAAGAAATAAAACTACAATAACTAAATTATTTTATTTTATTATTAATACAATTTCATAACAATATAATTTATCTGGGTATGGGGGGGGGAGGGGTTAGCATAAATATTTTGAAATTGAGAGGCGATGCTGCACTTAAAAAATGTTAAGAATCCCTGGCCTAGAACATTTGCTAAGATCACCTCCCCCCTCCACCAACCCACATCAACCATTTTTGGTTTTTATCCCATATCCTAATTCTTTGACTCTGTTCTCCACATTTTAAAGTTAAATCTCATGATTGTCAATGTCGCCACACCCTGATTCGCCTTCACTGTGATGTCGTGTAATGACCAGAGACATTTTTGGACCTTGCATACCCGTACTGACACTCTCAATGATCACAGTTTAAAAAAAAAAAATATTTTGATTGTTGAATAAAAGATTAATGTAAAAATATATCTGTAATTAAGTGTTATTTAGTGCAATTTTTATTTCAATATTCTTCTGCTTTTTTATGGGACGTCAGATTGCTTAAACAATCCCCCCCCCCCCACTTCCATCACACAATGTCACAACAACTGACCAGACACCAGACATGTGACATCATTTATGGATGGCCCCATATTAGTAGCATTATAGTTTGAAGGAAGTTATTGATTTGGTAATAATTTACTACTACAAAATCGAAACGTAGCTCAAAAAAGGTTGCTTAAAATCTTTAAGATTAATTTTCCACCAATAAAGAAATATTATCATTTTAAATGATATGGAATTGATTTAAGTACACGGCACTTGCTGACATAATTTATAATCTCTAGAATTGGTAACCTAAAACTTGTGTAAGGTTTATTGTGGTGGTCATTGTTTTTTATAAGATAACACTAATTGAAAGAATAGTTATAAGAAACATACCAAAAGGAAAAAGGTCCAATGTTTCTGAAAAAATAAAAAATAAATAAAACACAAGTTCTAATGAATATTTCTTTGCCACATAACATGTTTAAGCTTTGAGCTTATTAAAAAGATATGAGATAGTCAAGACTGAATTAACCAATAAGTAAGCAAAATAATCACACAATAAGTGCATCAAGGAAGGGGACACAAGTTACACATTTTCCATTGCTAGATTTATCATGGACCAAATGATGCAGGACTGCAAGTTGTTCAACTAAACCCGATTCAACAAAAGAGTGCTAAAAAAATACAAAAAAAAAAAATCTAGCCTACATATTAAAAAAACACAAAAAAAAAAAAACAACAACACAATTAATAATTGAACAGAACTATGGAAATGCAGCAAAATTAAAATTTGATAAGTCACATGATATAGAAGCTGGTATATTTTATGCAAGAAAATAGTTATATAAATTCAGGTATGAGATGGTTAATCTAAGTTTCTTTAATTGTGTAGCCACATAGTTTTAGTTATATCAGACTGAAATGGATTCAGCTTTTACATATTATCCCTGATGATACCAGAGAATAAATGCACATACAGAACTTATGAAGAACAATTTGGAAGAAATCACTGTAGCAGAGATAACATGAGAAATGCACATATTAAATCATTATGGTATTTTGAATCTCAGAACAAGTAAATATTACATAGTTTTTCAATCAAGGCTATGCTTACGACAGTTGGTTCCATTTAGTTTGATCTTTTTATTCATGTGAAGAACTCTTATTTCAACATCAGAAAGACAATGGAGTTCAATGGAACAATTTATGGCTTCTCGAGTTTTCCTTCAAGTAAATATATGGCAAATTGAGAATTAAAAGAAAATTTTATAAATAATTCAAATTTAAAGAATAGTTATCCATTTTGAAATTAGTTTAATGTAGATATATGGCACCCACGGGCAAGTGAATGCTTTTTGTTTAAAACATTTTGAAATCAATGAATCAAGAATCCTAAATAATACTAGCTTTGTTGGCATAAAATTAGATTTCATTTAGTCAGAATCTACCTGCACACACAGGAAATGTTATAAAATATTGATTCAAATTAATTAGAAAATTATATTTCAATAAAGAAAATATCATTACATTAAATAATTTCATATATTTATTTAAAAGTGTTCTTGTTGTAATTAATTTCCCATGGTTTAGATTTGCACATTTCTCTGCTCGCAAATAATTTTATTTAAAAATAAATGTTAAGATTTCTATTAACTTACATGCACAGAGTAACAGAAGTGGCTGTGTCATCAACTGTCAGACATTGTTTATAGGCTTGAGAACATTCTGGAATTAAAGAGTAAAAAAAAAAGCCTAAGGCTAAAGCTTAAAGTCTTTAAATTGTTTAGAAACCGAAAATATTTTGCATACAGACCCAAGATGAACCACTCTTTTGAAATCAACATTCTTTTGGAATACAGTGAGTGAATATTATTTCATTATTAACCATTTTATATCAGGAAATAGTATTTTTGTAATAGAGTTTGTGCCAAGTAATGGATGAAAACTTTTAAATGTATGTTGATAATTGTAAGATTTATAACAAATCTAAAATTAATTTCTTCTCACCTTGGCTGCTGAGGTTAGACACCAAGCTTGGAATAACTGGAAACATAAAACAAAACAATATTTAAAGTTAATTAAATACTGTAGGTTTCAAACCTTTAAGCCTAGTTCCCCCTTCACCCGCCCATTTGCATTGATCTCCCTTACTGAGTTAGCATCTATTTTAAAATTGTTTATTACATGACAAACACAATTTAAAAAAAATACAAACTATGTGTATAATTTTGTTAGTGTCAAAAGCTACACACTTAAAGTATGATAGCTTGTTACAGGGACCCAACATGACTATAATGTTGTTGTCGAATATGTCAAACCTTTTTTTACAATTAAAACCTTAAAGACAGTAAAATGAGAATATATTTTACCACACTTATTTACGTTCATCCTTGCTTCCTCTAGTGTCACTAATTGCTTGTTCTTAAAAAGTCAAAGAAAAAAACAAGCCAGAAATTTTGAAAACATGAATATTCAATGTTGAATTTATTGCTCACACATCACCCCGGCCCTAAAAATCTACTTAGGGCAAGATTTTGGGGATGGTATTGAATATCTGAGATATGCCTTTACGAAAATTATGCTGTGAAATGCTATCAATAAAATTTTACTGCCACTGGACACTTAAGAACATACTTTGCTTAAATTATTGTTTATTTTATTTGAGAAACTTTGATATAAGCTAAACTCTTAATTTGTATGAGTTTTAAATAATGAACATCATTTTATTGCTTAGAGTGGATCAATTAAGATAATAAAGGTGTGTGGGGGGGGGGGGGGAGAAGAGATAACAAACAGTAAAAATTGCACAAGTTTTATCAAAGCCTGGAATAAAATGCAAACAAGAGATTGAATTTTTCAACTTAAGTTCTTTTGATTTATTTCAAAAGCTTTCTATTACTGCAAACTTAACATCATACAAGTTTGTCTTCAACTAAGTTTGGAAACATGAATTACTTTAAACATACCTCATTCTGGGTTATGGAACACTCTCGCACACCCATACGGCAGTCTATGAAGTCAGACAAATCTCTGTAAACAGAATACATGAAGTAATAAAATTCTTAAGAAGCATCATTAAATGTTCATCCAAAAATAGATTAAATCTATTAATATACATTTAAAAATTAATAATCTTAAGTATCAAGAAAATTTCCTTAATCCTCTTTCTACAGCCATATTGCTTTATTTTAGGATTAGTTTAACTATTAGTTTAAAAAAAAAAAAAAAACTTGAAAATTAAAAAAAAAAAATTTAATCACATTTCTTACACACAATGTCAATTTTCAAATAAAGTAGGCCTACTGTATTTCAATAGTGAGCCGATGGCTAAATTACTCACTTGCATAGTTTTTCGTAAGTCACATTAACCTGTAGATTAAGATTTTCAGTTTCCACTAACTTATTCACATATTGAAACAGACAAGTTTCTGTGCCTGCCTTACATGCTGGGGATAAGTAATTATTCGTGGTTGAAATCTTTTCTTTTTCCAGTCTTAATTTCAAAAAAATTAATATATAATTTAAAAATTTACATGAGATTTCAAAAATTATGTTAAGCAATGTCTGACATTTAATAGTGAATACAATTATTGTAAAACTACTAATAAATATTGATACTCTGAGAAATTGATGAAATATAGGATTTATCATTATCACTATTATCAGCTTTATGTATAAAATTTATGTTATAATGATTAGAAAATATTGATACTATGAGAAATTGATGAAATATAGGATTTATCATTATCACTATTATCAGCTTTATGTATAAAATTTATGTTATAATGATTAGAAAAAGGATAACTGTAAACAATCATGAGGGCTAAGTAATAGCCAAATTTACACCTGCATATATTAAAATGCCTGCATATATAGGCCTGCTTATCTTTTGATTTCTATGCATCAGCTACTTATTTTTTTTTATTTAATTGAAACTTCATTATCAACTTACTGTCAGTTTCTGAAATAGAGAGAAATAGAATATTAAATTTTGACATTTTTTGTATACAAAAAAAAGCCACACACACACACAGTATGGAGTAAATTTGACATTGTGGAAAAAAAACAACAACAACCTTAATTTGGAAACTAAACTTTAAAAAAAATATTTGATAACAGATTTAAGCCATGTTAAGTAATCTTGTAATTATTACTTTTAGTAAGTTTAGTGATCTCAATTTTGCCCATCTCAACCACATTTGATGTTTACGAAAACAGCAAAAAAAACAACAAGCCTTCTCTTTTGAACAAATGGCATTAACCTGACGTTTTAACATAAGTCAACAAATTATTCAAGAAAGCTTTACATAAACAAAAAGGAAATTATAAAACAGTAACACACACACATTTAAACACGGTAGACCCAGTGGCGTCACTGGTGGGGTGCGGACCACACCGGGTGACACCCACCAAGGTGACGCCTCTGGACCTAACTTTTATAATTCATGACGGTGAAGAAAACTAGATGAAGCGTGCCGTGTCACGAGGTCACGTGGTAAAAAACCGACTGAGACTGATTTTGAAACAGCATTTTTAAAAAAAAATAAACTGCCTATCATTCTGATATTAAAGCGACATTGCCCTTGATATGATGCTAAATTAATAAAAAAAATGTATAAACCCACTGAAAGAGTGGGCTCCCCTGCAGTAATTTAGATATTTTATGTGAAATGTTACAAAGCATCAAATACAATCATTGGGATTTATTTGTGTAACAATAGAATTTCATGTAGTTACTCACCCATAGGATAAAAGGTGCTGAGTAAGTCTGAAACAAGATAGAAATAATCCATGAAAGTTTTAGAATGACTAATTAACTTATTGAGAAACTCTTTTTTTTTTCAGTGCTCTTGTCCTAAAATACATTTGTATTTGTTACCCTTTCTTAAACTCTTTCTTCTTCGTGAATATATTCAACAAAAGAAAGGTAATTGAATGGACTTTATTTTTGTAAACTTAATTCTTAATTTTAACCAACATAAACTACTACAAATGCCATCTGAATAGCATTAGTCAAAATGGACCCGGACACGCAGCGCAGCCATTCGCACACGGGTACCATTAAGCTCAGTGCTGTGGCGAAAAGTACGTTGTCTAGGAGATTAGGTCCCTTCTGTAGCCACAGAAAATCGTTTCAGAGTCTACAACTCCGTTTCTTAAGCTTCTGGAAAGCTGGTACTTGTACATTTTCCTGGCTCCTATAAAGCCGATAGTTTAAAAGGAAAAACCACGCAACGTCGTTTAAGAGTCATCTAATATGTTTATTACTTGTTGAAAATATAAGTGTTCAAACACAGCACCTTCTATTGAATAGTCATGTGAAGTCACTAACAAATCCAATGAATACACAAAACAGCATCTTAAAGTTATACGAAGTCCTCACTCCAAAACACTCTGTCGAATCCACACGCAATAATAAATCGTTCCCTCCCTAATAATAATCTGTCTCTCCTTTTATACCATTATTGCCCATGCACTCGTGATAACAAGAAAAATGTTCACATTCATTCACCACTCTAATGTTTTCACAACTCACAACAAACACTTTCTCCCCTGGGTCCCCCCCCCTGCCAAGACGGTCATACTCGTGGAAAAATATAGCCAATACCACGAGCACTCTCTTTCCGCCCCCCCCAAACATACACACAAAAAAGTAACCACACAATCTGACCGTGACAAGTGCTATTGTAAAATATTTTTATAAATGACAATACGTTAAAATCCATACAAATGTAGAGATCTTTCAAACAAACGTTCAGCTTTGTTTACACTTTTTAACTTCGACATACTCAGAAAAATGTAATATTATTCGTAAGTCATTATGTTGTTGTCTTGATAAAGATGTTGTTTATTCTATGTCTCTACATGTAATTATATTATTTTGAAACCCCAAAAAAAAAATTAACAAAAAAAAAAAAAAAAAAATATTTCTAGTAGTCCCGAATATTCGGCTTTGGAAATTTCGCCTTTGATTAGCCGATTTTTTAAACGAAGTGGCTATTCGTCAATTGTGGTAGTTAACAAGAAGTAAGTTTACAAACGAATAGCCCATTCAATTATCTTTTATTTGATACCAAATTTTGTTCTTACAAACCCAACAATAATATTTAAAATAGTTTTTTAATCCCAACCTCTCACTTCTGGTACCCGGGTGCGAATAGCCGCAGCCTTTTTTAAAACATTGATTCCTGCAAACATCTCCATTAAAGAAAAAAATATAATTATTTTTGGCTGATTCTCATCCTATAAATAATTAAACACAGTTAAGTGTCTCTGGGATTTGTTCATTTCCTCTTCTGCTTTTGAATCTGACGCGCTTTATACAAACTAATTTGCCTGGTTGACCGGGCACCCCCCCCCCCCCCCAATTGCATTAACTCTTTCACTGACTTACTTACTACTGACATATGGCGACATGGTATTTACTCTAACTGCCTAACCCAGTGGTCGGAAAATCGCGGCTCTTTAACGACCTGATTGCGGGCCACAAATCGATTTTCAATAAAAAAAAAAACACAAATAATAAAAAAAAAAAACAAAAAAAAAAAACATGGTTCTTGACACAGTTTCTTGAAAAGAAATTTGGCTCTCAGAATTTTTTTAAAATCGTTCTGCTGCTGATTTTTGGCTCTTTTGACTAATGAGTTCACCGACCTCTGACCTAACCCTCTAAAACGGTTCACTCTCAAATCCCTTTTACATCCTTTTCTTTTTGATTGACCCCACTTTGACCTTTCTAGCAACAAGCTTGAGGGGCACAACTTCCAGACTTCTCCCTGTGCGCCACCTTTCATCGGCACGGTCCTGGTGATGGATGTGCGTAAACTGTCCCCCATTCAGTGGAGGAATGGGGTGCGGAGGGGACAGTCAGCATCGACAGCAGCACCCCCCCCCCTTTTTTTTTTCAATTGGTGGGGCGGCAATGTCGGCCAACTGCAGTTTATTTTGTTGTGTGGGCAGGTAGGGGGTGGAGACAAAAATATTAACCCTTCCTCGGTTGCACTAACTTTAACTACGCCACCCCCACCCTTTTTCAAATTATTATAGAGAAGTATCAACTCACCACAGTCCGTGACGTTGTGATTCCCCCCTCCCAATCATTATAGAGAAGCATCAACTCACCACAGTCCGTGACGTTGTGATCCCTCAACGTGATGTCAGCCCTGGCGTAAAAGATGTGAAAGTTGACGTCCGTCAGGCACCCTGAGGTCTTCAGGCACGTCAGGGCGTCTGTCACATTCCTGTGGACGGTGGCGGTTGTCATGAAATTCGTTGACGTTAAACTAGTATTAATTCAAGATTTCATCGATTGAAACTCCCACTTAATTTGAAAGTACACTGCACCGACCAGATTTGTATCTCGTAGTAGTCCCCCTTTGTTAGTTTGGAAAAAAACCTATTTAATCTTGGTGACCAATACACTGTGTTAAATTAGTGTGGCATCGTTGGATCAGGTAGGCCAGCGTTTCCCGAACATTTATTTCCGTGTCCCTGTTATTTTTGCACGTATGTTTTGTGACCAACTAAAACTGTAATGATTTTTACCGGCCTTCGATTTTAAACAAAATAGATCTGAATGTCAATAAAGTTTTCATATATTATCCCGCATGACCAAATATTGCCCTTTCAAAAATTGTCGATAAATTAAGCTAAAACCTGTCCGTATCCCCCTTTCGACTCCTGCGCATTACTGAATAAAATGCCCCCAAACAAAACCAGTCATTTGTATTTTCTCGATAATATTATTTTAAATGCTGTGGACGACATTATATAATAAAGTTTATAAATTGTACACATTTGGACGGTTGCATTTAAAAGCAGTCATTTTTTGGCTAATGCGAAGAGATATCAACATGACGTCATTTGCGTGTTTTGTCCCTGCTTCCGATAGGGTCAAAACCCTGGTTCCGAGAGGGTCAAAACCCATGTTAGGGATAAGTTTAGGGTTCGGGGTTAGGTTTAGGGATGAATTTAGGACATTAGTTCGCGGGTCGCGGCAACCAAGATAGCGGCCATGTAAAAAAAAAACGTGATATTTCTTCACATTTACCCATTTTGTTTTTCTGGATGGCTATAGCTGCTACGGCATTTAATGCTCACAGAAAGTCCAGTACGAGCGCATACCATTGCGCAAAGAGCCGTCCTTTTAAGTCTAAAAATATAGTCCAATCAATTCCTGGTAGGGCCGCCCATAAAGTACGTCACGCTATTTTCGGGAAACAAATTACCCTCCCTGTCACAATCAGTCACAAATCCCAGGACGTCACATATTCGAACTAAAAAAATTGTTAAAAATTAAATAATAATTAAAATTTAATCTAAATCACACTGTCAGAATACACCTATCTCAACAGAAATTTTAACATCACTGTCAATTTCAGGTTTTATTTGCACGATTAAAAAAGATAATGTTTGACGTCACATAAGATCTTTAAACCCCCTCCCTCTCTTGTCACAAACTGCCACACTTTCCTAGAGCCCCTCCCCGCTTCGGAGCGTGACGTATTTTATGGACGGCGACCAGGCTTATATGCTAAATAACCCGTAGTTGCATATTTGAAATCCTGTATAACGTCATTATAAAAGTATGAATATAATATTTGAACGATTATAATTTTAAAATACTCTCATCCAGATTTTTCGGCAACATCTGTTTTTATATTTTTAAAAATTATTAGTGTGTGTGTGTGTACTTTTAGATCGGATCTCGTGGCTATATAAAGTTACAGAGCTAATCACGTATTAAAACTCAGTTGAATTGATCCAAAGCAACTCAATAACCAATCATTAGTAGCCATGGAATCATATCCGCTGTCATCTGTATTCGGACGTGCTTTTTAATGCGAGTATGTTGGTGCCTACGATTCAATTATTTTGTGTATTTCTGACTTCTGAAATTGTTTTGTCTACACCAAGTGTCATGATTCTACGACTGGATCGATCATGCTCAGATTCTAAGTGACTCGCGTTCTCAAGCACAAAATTTATTGTACAAAAATTAATTAATTAATTAAAATTAGAAGAAAAAAACAAAACAAAAAAGCGAAAGTATGTCTCTGTGTTGGTTTGCCGTTCTTAACCAAAGCCCCAAACCTCCTAAAGACCAAGATTCGTGCGAAACCTTTAAATCCAACAAAAATAAAAACAATAAAAATAAAAATAAATTTTTAAAAATCTTCTTCTATTCTTGAAAGTTATATGATTTTTAAAAAACTTATTTTGGACCTATTAAAAAAACCAAACCCTTTACAAAGGATGGGTTTAAAAATACGTTTGTAAAGCTATGCTCACGGCGATGTCTTAGAGAAGGTTGTACCCTCAAAAAATGAATTTTGATTACATTTATTTGTTTTTTCTACTATTAGCAACTAACTATTAATTATTAGCGTGTCGACAGTTTTATGTTTCAATGAATACATTCTCAATGAACGCGATAAAACTTTGATCAGTGTTTAACGTTAAGCAGAGTTTGTCGTCTACTCCTAAATCATTCATTGTCATAAAATATTAGATAAATGCATCTCTTTCTTTACAATCCTATTTTCCCAAAGTCACGACCAAGAGTGTAAATTAATTTTGTACAAGTTTAAAATTGAATCAATAAAAAATTGTGTGTTTTTGAGTTCCCGTTACATGACAAAAACGGTCTTCTCCTATTTATGTTCCCCGCGGACAGCGTCACTTACTGGCATTTCTCTGTATCGTTCAGCTCAGAAGTTAAAGCGTCCGACAAGCTCAGCTGACAGATGCTGGTTACATTAGAGCATCCTGCAAACAAAATATACAACAAAAGTGTTAGGAATTAAAGCGAGAAAAAAAAGGCCGTGTTTTTTTGCACGCGCGGCCCTAACTCACGGAGTTGGTTTGGGGGTGGAGGTGGGGAGTGTCACTGGGGGGGGGGCTTGTCACGGGGGTGTGTCGCTGGGGGGCTTTTCTCTGGCAGTGTCACTGGGGGTGTCACTGGGAGGTTGTAACGGGGAGTGGCATTGGGGGGGGGGGCAGCACTTCAACGCGGGAGTTGAAGGTAGCTGAAGGATGTATACAGAAACTGCGCGACCAATCAGAACCAGTAGGAAAGGACCAAGGGTGCACGATATCTTAAACCGGTTTAAGATAGTTACCGGTATTTTAATTTAATATCATTACCAATGCGTAACGCGTTTTAAGGACCGCACTATTTTCTTAAGTAAATGTCCCCGTCCCCCCCCCCCCCCCCCCCCATTACAGACAATCACGTTACGTTTTTATGACAACTTGTTTCAGATTGTCACATTTTGGATTAAATTTGGGTTTAATATGAAATGGTTTGAGTTTCCTTATTATTATTGTTATTTTTTTTTACACAGTTTCGTCATTTCGGGTTTCTAGTATATAATGAGGGGATTTTTAAATTTCTTTCGCAACACCCGAGGCTGTTTTTTTAAAAAATTTTTTTTTTCCTCATTTCGGATTTAGAGGCAGGCAGAGGCGTCGGGTGAGCCCTATGCAACCCCTGCATGACTTTTGTTACTAATATACTTAAGTCCTAAACTGTGTGATACGTAGGCATGTCCTAATTTCAATAAAGATTTTGACGGACAATTTCTAGTAGCGTAATTCTAATTTTTGCGCTCTATGATCCAAGGGATGCTACTCACTTTTAGCTCTGCTGAATTCATTTATTTTCAAATCATTGGTTTTTTAAAACTTTTTTACATTCTATCTTTCTATTTTAATGACACAAAATTGTAGGAAAAACTTTTTATTACAAATTTAGCCTGTTAATCAACAAGTTAAAAAGATTTTACACTTAAATTTTATAATGCAGAATCAAAAGGTTTGTTGAAGACTAAATATCATTGTGTGTGGTATGGTATAAATATGATTATGGTCAGTAAAGCTGACAATTATAGTATAGTTTCTAGGTGCTATCATCTTACCATGGAGTAGCCACGAGTTGCTCTATTGTAACAATGGGCATCAGGGACATCATTTGGGTAGGGCAATGGGGCATTCGACGCCACTCCACCCCCCCAAATTTGTAGGTTTTATTTAAATTGCTATGTCACCCATGCACGGGCCATGCTTAAAGGGCTCACGGGTAGATGAATCTGCAACTTATCTTGAGCGGGCTACTTGTACTCTCAATGATAATTTATCGTTTCGCTCGAGGCAAGAGGATCATGGCAGAAGGAATGCCCCATGTAATAAAAGATCACATATTATTCTTTCTTATGTAAAAGGTGAGGGGGGAGAGCAGGGACGTCATTTGCGTAGGGCAGAGTGGGTAATTCACCCATCCCCCTGAAATCGCAGGTTTTTATTAAAATTGGATTGTGGAGCCTCCAGTAATAAACAACTTAACAAGCCGACCAAGTTTTGGTTTTGGCCCCCCTCCCCCCCAATGAAAAAAACTAAAATGACGCCCGTTAATCTTTTGGAACTGATATACCAGACAAGTCAACATCATCCTCATCTAACTGATATGCCAGACAAGGCAACATCATCCTCATCTAACTTATATACCAGACAAGTCAACATCATCCTCATCTAACTGATATACCAGACAAGTCAACATCATCCTCATCTAACTGATATACCAGACAAGTCAACATCATCCTCATCTAACTATTCAGCACTTAAAATAGAAGCACTGTCTGCGTGAGCAAGGATTGTCATAAGCTCTCTCTGTCTCCTTGCAGCTACTCGCATTGGCCGAATCCTTTTTTGTTGAGGGGCAGGTACTAATTTCTTATGCTCAAGAGGGCATTGTCTGTGCTGTTGAACATGCTTTTTCAACATGACTTGTGATGCAAAATAGATGTTACAGTTTTTGCAAATCCGTTCAACATCGATTTTTTTGTTGTTACTCACTTTACTTTCCCCTAATTCTCAAAATATCCTATTCCTATTCAAACAATATCATTTATCTTGACTGCACATGACACTTGAACCTTGTTCCATACCTGCAACATGGTCGCAAACATACCGCCCTAGTCATTTGCAACAAACAGAATCTACAGGCGAAGAGAGGCCAGCTTTTGACTTCTCTTGCACTAACAAAGTGTGCTAACATTCTGACAAGCCATCAGCAGTGCGCAGACAGATACACATTAAATAAATCTTATATTGTTAAAAGACTAAAAATTATAAGACTATTTACACTCATTTACATTTTTAAAAATAATGTAATAACCAGAAAATTTTTAAGATAAAAATTTTAATAGTGAAACCATGATTGTTGACGTCACCTAATCTAACCCCATCCTCTTTGTCGACAAATGTCAAACATTTCCAAACCCCCTCCCCCCTCTATTTTGTTGACATTATTAATGAACGCCCCTTAGTGGCTATTGACACTGTCTAGTTCTAGTAGCTATTGACACTGTCTAGTTCTAGTAGCTATTGGTACGGTCTAGTTCTAGTAGCTATTGGTACGGTCTAGTTCTAGTAGCTATTGGTACGGTCTAGTTCTAGTAGCTATTGGTACGGTCTAGTTCTAGTAGCTATTGATACGGTCTAGTTCTAGTAACTATTGGTATGGTCTAGTTATAATAGCTATTGGTACGGTCTAGTTCTAGTAGCTATTGGTACGGTCTAGTTATAATAGGTATTGGTACGGTCTAGTTATAATAGCTATTGGTACGGTCTAGTTCTAGTAGCTATTGGTACGGTCTAGTTCTAGTAGCAATTGGTACGGTCTAGTTCTAGTAGCTATTGGTACGGTCTAGTTCTAGCAGCATTTGACACTGTTTAGTTTTATTACCAATATTTCATGTTGGTTTTATAATCTTCCTTTTCTACTCTACTGCATTTGGGAGGGGGTGGTTATGGAGGTGGGTAGGAAGGAGAAAGAGAGAGAGAGAGGGGAAGGAGAGGGAGTGACCATTGAAGGTCATTGACCTGGTGTCTTCTGCCTTGACTGTCGCCTGTCGGTGTATGTAAATATCGTTCACATGTTAAACGCGCCCCCCTACTCCTGCTAGGAAAGTAGGTCGGGTCAGAAGAGAAGGAAACAGCTGGCGTTAGAGAAGCTAAAATAACAAAACAAGCGAGGTGTATTTACTACAACTACTACTACTACTGCGACTGAAGTGTGTGTGTGTGACTTCATTGTCACCGGTGTTAAAGTGCACGCTATATAAAGCCGCATCAGGGAAATCCCTATCAATATAAAAAAAAAATAATAAAAAATAAATTAAAAAAAAAATATATATCGATTACACTGTCTAATGCTGTTTAAGAGTAACATGCGATTTTAGAATTAAAAAACAAACAAACGATCCCACTAGGTAATGCTGCTCAGGAATGACATGCGATTTAACATTAAAAAAAAAAAATCGATTCCACTAGATAGTGCTGCTTAGGAATAACATACGATTTACGATTTTTAAAATTTAAAGATCGATCCCACTATCTAATGTTGCTTAGGAATAACAAAATTAAAAAAAAAAAAAAGATATATGGGAAAAAAAAAAACCCTCGCCTACCATTTCAATCAATAAAGTCTTTTTAAAACCGACCACTGATTCCATTTGTTTTTTCCACCTGTGCTCTTACGTAATGATCGATTGCTCGAAACCACAAATGAAAGGCCTGGAAAAGGATGGCCACGACTTCCGACTCCAAAGTCTCCCAGACACCCCCCCCCCCCAGCAACCCACACCATAAACTATCCTGAAATGAAGTGTTTTTTTTTAAATCAGAGGTTTTACTGGTGGGAGTCAATGCACTTCTGAATATACCCCTTGTATTTAGTTCGATAGAGAAACATCGCCATTGTTTTTCTCTAATTTCAATAGCCGCTTGTTGAGCATTTATTAGGAATATAAAGCTATTTGCTTTAAAATATTTGGAGTCACACGTCACACCAAAGAAGCATGACTCTTCATAGATCCAAAATGAAAATGCTTCATCCTCTGGGATGTGCGAAAAGGCGGGCGCCTGAATCGGGGGGGGGGGGGGGGGCGCAAAAAAAAAAGTTATTATTAATGCAATCTTTTTTTCAGAAGAGGTGCGAAAATTCCGTCTTTGCCATGGGCGCAGATTTTCCATGACACGACCTTTTTTCGTCCTCTTCGAATTGTTTTCTATGTCTTGTTGTTTCTTGTTTTGTCCTGTCTGCCGAGGAAGGATTTTAGCCGAAACGTTCTCCTTTTATTGTCCTGTCTTTCAAGGTTTCGCATACTTTGTTCCACTATCTTCCTCACACAACTTGAACGCCCTCTTTAAATCATTTAGCTAATTTATTATTTACGCCATTAAACACATCCTCCCTATGCAAATAAGACCACGCCGCCCACCAAAAAAAAAAACCGGGTTTCCGTCTGGTTCAGTTACTCACTGGGTCAATTCCAATCACCGCTGCTTTGACTTCTTGCTATGATAAGGTGGATGGGGTTGGTGTCATTTTTTAGTTGTTGCTGTTATAAGGATCAAGCGGTGACATACTTGTTTACAACTGTTTAGTCTGGGGAAAACACCACATGTGGCAACGTCAACTCTGTCCGATCCTCGGGTCTTTGAGGTGGGTTGGGTTACAAGTGTTTGTGTGAGGGAGGTGGGGTGCAGGACGGGCAACACCTGCTACGTCATTAAACGGAGGTTATTTATCTGAATGAGTCATGTGACCAACTCATTGCACTTTCGTTGTAGCCAGGGCCGACCCTAACTATTGCGGGGCCCTATGCGAAACGGATTGCGCGGGGCCCAGTCTGGGTTATAGGAATAAGGATAATAAGTGAAAATTAAGATTTTGTATTAGAAAATAAATTCGAGGCGGGGCCTATGAAAGTGCGGGGCCCACTGCGGCCGCATAGGTTGCAGTGGCTAAGGCCGGCCCTGGTTGTAGCCCCCCCCCCCCCCAATCCAAACACCCACCACATTTAAAGTCACATCTGCTTTGAATTTCACAAAACACTTACTGGCTTGCTCTTAGCCTGGCAAGTTCGAGACTTACAAAACTATAGAAATAAAATGCGACAAGACAATCACTGGCTTGCTCTTAGCCTGGCAGCTACAAAACGTACACTACTATAGAAATAGGATGAGACGAGACACTTGCTGGCTTATACTTCTAGCTTGGCAACTACACGACTTACAAAATTATAGAATGCACCATCAGCCACACATTCTGAAAACAAATAGTGTCAGAAACTAAGACATACTTTTAAAAAATCTGGATTATAAGTGCGTTAAAGTTAACAATTATTGTTGATTGATTCGAAGATGCGACTCAAACACTTAATCGAAGCTCAAAATACAACTATTGGATTTTTTATATGTGGACACGCAGCGCCGCCATCCGCATCCAGGTACCATTAGACTCAATGTTATTCGGATGTCATTTGTGGTAGTTTATTTTTAGTAAAACTGAAGAATTAAGATTTCATTCAATTATCTTTCATTTGATACCTCATTGGGTCTTACAAACCCAACAATAATATTTTAAATCGTTTTTTAATCCAAACTTCTCACTTCTGGTACCCGGGTACCAATAGCCACTTCGATTTTTGAATATATTTTAAATTCAAATGAACATCCCACCCCCACCACCTCACACTACCCCACCCCAATCACGATCTAAATATTCACTCCCGATGGACGATTAGCAAAGGAACTTCAGTTGTTCTTAAATGATTAAAAAATAACAGCCCCCCCCCCCCCGCCCCAAAATATACAAAAACAAAAACCAATTTATCTGTGTTGGCGTGTCGCTGCTGTTGGCGAGGACATTCGCTATGGGTGACCTTGACCTTGGTGACAACAACAGGGGCGTGTATGGACGGTTAATTCCGTCCACTGAGTCTAGTTGTACGCAAAGAAGAAAAAATTGCTTTAGAAACTCACCTTCGTCTTTACGGTAAGCAAGCACGCAGTGATGTCAGAGGTACCTCAACAATAATACAGACAACCGCTGGTGTTAAGGAAAGGGTTGTCATTTTTTTATGTGTAATTACTGTTAGCTGTCGTGACCTCCCTCCTCTCTTTGAAGTTTTCGTTACATTTCTTAAACGGGTTACAGTAATTGCCAAGCCTGCAGTGTAACAAAACTGACGGGTTACAGTAATTGCCAAGCCTGCAGTGTAACAAAACTGACGGGTTAAAGTAATTGCCAAGCCCGCAGTGTAGCAAAACTGACGGGTTAAAGTAATTGCGAAGCCCGCAGTGTAGCAAAACTGACGGGTTAAAGTAATTGCCAAGCCTGCAGTGTAGCAAAACTAACGCAGTGCGCCACGGAGAGATGGCTGAAAGAAGCCCCGAGTATGGGGCAGTGCGCCACGGAGAGATGGCTGAAAGAAGCCCTGAGTATGGGGCAGTGCGCCACGGAGAGATGGCTAAAAGAAGCACTGAGTATGGGGCGAAGTTTGTGTTGGGTTTGTTTTCAATAACGTTGATGAAATTTTACGTCGGTAATGTTAGCAAAAAAAAATAAATAATAATAATAAATTCTACCGATCAGCAATGAGCACCTAGTCGAAGTCTGACACGGTATGGACGTGAAAAGCATGGGGGTGTCAAAGGCCGTAGCTTAAGACGCGTTTAACTCCATGATTGCGATGGCGGTTTGTCTTGAGACCCCCGCCAAAATTTAAATATGCAGATGTGCCGTTCTGTTCTACTCCCCGCCTTTGACAAACTTGTTAATCAGCCAATCTTTGTTCCTTTTGTTTCAACACATTTTTAAATCGCCACTTATTTTTTCATTCTCTTGAAGGTATTTTTGCAGCGTCACACCTGGTATCGTCTCGCGGCACATCTAGCATCGTCTTGCGGCACACCTGGTAGCGGAGCTCTGCCTTAGACAACGGTGCCAAAAAAAAACAAGGGAGTACTTGAAAAAGTGTGAGGAAGGGGAGGGGGTCTGTTAAGAGGACCAAGAAAACGATATTTTGACAGTCCGTGACAATCATGGATTGAATATCATTATGTCCCCCATAATGAAGGCGGCAGCTCGAGAAAGTTTCTTGGGGGAACACTGGATGTATTTGAATGCCTCGCCCTCGCAAAATGACTCAGGCAGTCCTTCCCAGTCAAAGCAAAAACAACCCACTCTACCATTCATACTCCAAAACTCACGAATTCTTACACACCCTACACACCCCCCGCGCCCAGTGTTTCCCCTGTTACGGGTGAGTCACTGATCCCAATGTCACACACGACAAAGAGGAAGGCGAGGTAAACAGACGTGGATTAAATTTCGTACCCCAAGGTCAAGGTACAGCTGGTTATCAAATTATAATACCGCACCCACCCCACAACCCTTCTAATCTGTTCATAGGGGGTTTCGCCTGTTAGTTTGGTCTTTAAAAAAAAAAATCTTCCCCCGTCTACCGACGTGTGTGCAAAGACGGATTCATAAATTCTTACTGGAATATTCCAATTAATTTCTAAACAGGAAAAAAAAAGAAATTATACACGTGACTCTCAAAATCAAAACTAATACATCGGAAAAAGAAAGGAAGTTTCTGTGTCCTGGATCCTTCAGGAACCATAGAGATCACCGATTACTTAAAAAAAAAAACATATTTATCCCCCCTGGACACATTGAGTGATGCGAGCATTGTTATAATGGTGAGTCACGCGGGGTGAAAGGTCATCTCGCAATTCAGAGATATAATACCCATGTTGTAATCCTGTCTCAATATTTAACTAGTAAACATCGCCCCCACGTCTAAGATCTGCGACAAGCGATTACAGGGCGACTCTCTATGACGTCAAACCACATAATTACACGCTTCTATTCTCTAGCCAAATCTTTACAGCCTTTCATGAACATGGACAGTTTTTGTTTTTGTTTTTTTAAAGATGGCGATTAACCCTGCGAGACACCGAGGATGTCTGGGGGGGGGGGGGGGGGGGTCAGATCTCAAATAAGACAAAATAAAACAAAATTTAATCTTTTGATCGTCTGCACTGGAAGAGTTGAGATCGAGGTTTCTCAAAGCTGTCTTGACAAAGTACGCCCAAAACACACTGTCCCTGTTTTAGTTTTAAAATGCAAAATAATAATAATAATAAAAAGTTTTCGTATAAATCATTTATAAAATGTACTATCGAGTGATTTTTTTTGGGGGGTGGGGGTTTGAGGGGGGATGAAAATTTGATAAAGCATGCATGCAAGTAACGCACTTTATAAGAATCCCAATTAGGGCTCCTCCTCTTCCCCTTCTCCCCTTCCCAATGCTCGCAATCGCACATTTTTCTCACGCCCATGATCTACATTAATACTGTAACGTTCCGACCCGCACTTCTACGACGCATCAAACCAACTATTTCAGACAAAAAATATTACGCACTAAACGCACTCGCTATAATTTTACGAACTTCATTTAGGGCAGTTATCGAAAAAAATTTTTTTTAGTCAAAATGGACCCGGACACGTAGACTCAATGCTATTCGGATGTCATTTGTGGTAGTTTATTTTAGTCACACTGAAGAAGTAAGTTTTACAAACGTATAGCCCATTCAATTTATCTTTCACTTGATGCCACATTTTGTCTTACAAGCCCACAAATAATATTTTGAATATTTTTTAAATTTTTTTTTATCCCAAACCTCTCACTTCTGGTACCCGGGTGCCAATAGTCGCAGCCATAATAACTATCATAGGAGTAAGGCGATTTAAAAAAAAAAAAAGAATCAAAGAAACCCATCATGCATTAGTCACAGTCACATAATATAAGGGCGATGGTTGATGACGTAATAAAAGAAATAAATAAAGAAATAAATCTCGGACATTTGAAGTGAAAAAACAAACAAAAAAAAAACAAACAAGGTCAGCAAACAAACGACGAAGAAACAAAATATTATCTCGCGCCCCGAGCTTCTCAGCGCGCCATCGGGTGGACTCGTCATGAGCGCTGTCCGTTATGCTTACACGTGAGGCTAAATAAGTGAATAGAAGTCAACTGCCTCACATTCTCAGTGCACTCTATAAAAAAAGAAAAGATCAACAAGAAAAATCGTCTCCCCGAAGAAAATAAACGGAGAAGCCTCCGTTAACTGGCATAGCGGTTCCCCACACTGTTTTATTTTGGTGACCCGTTTATTTTGATGCTTATCCTTCATGACCCTCTAGCATTTGTTAGCGCCTAGACTAGCCTATAGGAAATATATAACAGACACGAATGTCCAAACAGTTATCCCTATATTATCATAAAGCATTTACTCATACAAACATGTAGAGAAATCGAACTTACCAATAATTTATTAATGATTAAGTCACGATCATTTTCAACCGTTTTTTTTTTACCCTTCCTGTCGTCGACCCGGTAATTTTGGTTTCGTGGCCCGGTACCGGGTCGCGACCCGGCATTTTGGGAAACGCTGAAACTAGCCCATTTCTTAACATCGGTAAAAACTATTTTATACAATTATATTTTCTTTTAAAAAAAAGGCCACGGATTCATTTAGACACAGAATGTCATTTCTCATCATATACAGACAGATCAGATGTCCCACAACGTCTCTTGGACTTTTATTCGGTTTCAATTTACAGACAAGCGCGTGACGAGCAAAACTCGGGGATGGTCTATTTTTAGCCGAGAACACGCAAACGTGCTTCTATTTATAGCTACGCCTCCATGTATAGAATCTATTTAAATGAGGTTTAACTATTAGATTTGGATACATGCAAGCGGTATTGATCGATCGCGGGTAATTACTTTAATGTGATGCTAAAACTCTCTCTCTCTCTCTTTTTCTTTCATTTCCTTCATTTGTCTTCCTCATTCTTTCATTCCGTTCTCTCTTTGTCTCCCTAAAAGTTTTAACCGGCTTGGACTTACCGCTTGCCTGTGCTTTGATCCTCAGTGGTGTTGCAACTGAAAAAAACCAGAAATCATATGTTGATAATAATATGCTTGCTAGGTAAATTATTTATAACACATTTACAACGTTTAATGCTGGTCCAGCATTCTCAAAACAAAAAAAATGAGAATCTTAAGTCCCGTTTCTATGAGAATCTTAAGTCCCATTTCTATGAGAATCTCCCATTTCTATAAATACCATTTCTATGAGAATCTAAAGTCTCATTTCTATGAGAATCTTAAGTCCCACTGCTATGAGAATCTCCCATTTCTATGAGAATCTCCCATTTCTATGAGAATCTGCCATTCCTATGAGAATCTTATGTCCCATTTCTATGTGAATCTAAAGTCTCATTTCTACGAGAAATTAAGTCCCATTTCTATGAGCATCTCCCATTTCTATGAGAATCTCCCATTTCTCTGAGAATCTTAAGTCCCATTTCTATGAGATATTAAGTCCCATTTCTATGAGAATCTTAAGTCCCATATCTATGAGAATATCCCCTTTCTATGAGAATCCCCCATTCCTTTGAGAATCTTAAGTCCCATTTCTATGAAAATCTCCCAATCCTATGAGGATCTTAAGTCCCATTTCTATGAGAATCTCCCATTTCCATGAGAACCTCCTATTTCTATGAGAACCTCCCATTCCAATGAGAATCTCCCATTCCTACGAGAATCTTAAGTCCCATTTCTATGAGAATCTTAAGTCGTGTTCCTATGAGAATCAAGAATTCAGTAAACGGAGAATAGCCATCTAATGTTAAAATGATCAACATTAAGTTGTTACAAAAGAACAACAACAACCTCTTATTCAAAGAGAGATTTTTATGCGTTTTTCTTTCAAATTAGTTTGGGCAAGAAGCTTTGAACATGTAAAATTGTAAATATTAAACATAGTACTGTGTAGGGAAAACTGGTTTTCTTCCCTTATCACGAGTTTTATATTTCTTTTTGCTCAACCTGAATGCAGCCCAGTTACCCCCTACCCCCCCCCCCCCGCCCCGATATTACAATGCCATTCATATATGTTCAAATTTTAAAAAAATGTAACGCCTCTGATAAGCCTTAGAAAAGTAAATCAAGAATAATTTTAAAGTAAAATGACACACCAATAAAAAATATCCCTGGTAGAAGGTGAGTACTGAATGCGATCTTTATAAAGGGGGGGGGGGGAATACACAGATAACTCATGTCAAGTTAAATCAGCGGTTCTCAACCTTTGGGTTGCGACCCCTTTATGAGGGGGGGGGTCGAACGCCCTTTCACAGAGGTCGCCTAAGACCATCAGAAAACACATACATTTTACAGTTATAAAGCAGCAACAAAAAAAAAATTGTGGTTGATGGTCGCCACAACATGAGGAACTGTATTAGGAAGGTTGAGAACCACTGAGTTAAATGAAAGTTTGAAATTTAAAGAAAAAACAACAACAAACAAAACCCTTAGGTTTGTTGAAAACTCTGCCATCACTCAAACCTGGAAATTAATCCAGCTGATGCGAACTCCAGGAGATTCAGAGCTAATGAATTTAAAAGAAAAAAAAAAGGCTTATTGGGAGGCTTGTACTTTAATTTCTAAAATCGATAATGTGTCACGCGTTCCACTTAGTGTTTTAATTTTTTTTGGGTTAAAATTTCGTTAACATTCGCTGGCACGCGCATCGGGGCAAATATTGAAATTGATAGTTGTATAAACATGGCTGGCGGTGTTGTAGAGAGTGTAGAGGGATCGCAGACTTTCGGGATTTGAATCATTCGGATATGACGTCACGCATGATAATTTTTTAATTTTTTTTTAAGCTCTTTAGCTTTTAAAAAAGAGAATCCGTATAAGCATGACATCAGAAATCACAAAGTAGCAAAAAGCATTAACATATAAAATGCGCCTCAATTATAAACCACGCGTTTGATAAGAACATAGATGAAAACATTTACGAACTAATAACATTTTTTGGTCCCCCCCTCCCCCAACTCTTCCTCCCAAGGGGCGTCATTTCAGGTGTTTTTCAAATGGGGTTGGGGGGGGGGCAAAACGAAAACTTGGTCGGCTTGTTAAGTTGTTTATTACTGGAGGCGCCACAGTACAATTTAAATAAAACCTGCAAATTCAGTGGAGGGGTGGGGGAATGACCCATCCTGCCCTACGCAAATGACGCCCCTGCTCTCCCCCCCTCACCTTTTACATAAGAAAGAATAAAATGTGATCTTTTATTACATGGGACATTTCTTCTGCCACGATTCTCTTGCCTCGAGCGAAACGATAAATTATCATTGAGAGTACAAGTAGCCTGCTCAGGATAAGTTGCAGATTCATCTACCCGTGAGCACCTTAAGCATGGCCCGCGGGTGATTGCGGGAGAGAGAGAGAGAGAGAAAGGGGAAATTGAGACACACGATTCGCACTTACGCTCATATAAATCGTGACGCAGTGCGGCAATTAAACAAAAGTCCCTAGTGGGTATTTATCACGTCATGATCACGTTTCTCTGCCAATGGGGGAAAATGAGATACGTAATGAGGAAACAAACCAGAGAGAGTGGTCGGACCCTAGAGCTGAGATTTAAATTTATTTTTTGTGTCAGTTTCAGAGTAGAGAGTTCAGTTTTCTAGAATTGACAACGACATGAATAAACCTAATGTGATATTCGACGCCGGTTGGGAGAGGGGGGTCAGAAAACTTCGTCCCGCGGGCCAGATACAGCCCACGGATTCAGTTTATCCGGCCCTCCAGGAGCTAATTGAATTAGTTTAACGACATTTTTTTTAAAATTATTAAAAATATCATTACCCGTACAATCTGCATATATCAGCGGTTCTCAAACCGGTGGTCGCGACTCCTTTGGGGGTCGCACAACCCTTTCCCAGGGGTCGCCTTAGACCATCTGAAAACACATATGCTCTACAGTTAAGAAGAAGCCACGAAAATAATTTTGTGGCTGGGGGTCGCCACAACATGAGGAACTGTATTAAAGGGTCGCGGCATTAGGAATGTTGAGAACCACTGGCATAAATCAAACCGTGTGAAAGCATGGTGTATGCCCCATCCACCCATCCACCCAATAGATGGAAAGCAGAAGAACCACCTCCTCGTTTGTAAATCTCCAATGGAAAAGTGTTGTTAGTATAAGTAATAAGGACATTGAGGACCAACTAAATTTGAAAAAAAAGTGAAATTTGACGTACTCTATTGAAAAAAAAGTGCTAATGATGGGTTTGCTCAATTTCCATGCTGTGAAAAATTCACGCAAGAAGCAATAAGTCCATTCCCACGCTAGTTTGTGCAAGGCGTGCTTTCTGACTTGAGTGGGCAGGTACGGGACCGGTGTTTCCGACCTGGATGCCAAGTGGAAAAAAATATATAAATATTCGAAACGCCGTTTTAATTGTGTTGTTCATGAGCTGCAGCCGAACGTCAAATGGAAGTGATCGATCTGCAATACAATGATATTTTGAAAGAGAGACTGAATGAATTTAAAACAGATATATTTCTATACATGGCTCCCAGGCGGTCATTTTCGTGTATTAAAAACCCTTAGCCTGTGAATTCATCTCAGTATTTGCACTGCCTATTTGTGTGAGAAGTCATTTTCAATGCTGAAATTTATAATATCGAGCCAAATTATCCGATGAGCACTTGCAACCGAGTTTGATGTTAGAGAGTACTAGCTTTTGAGCCGTAACCAATGGCCATTGGGTCCTTGTGTCAGAAAAGCACCAGCTTCACGCTTCTCATTGGTGTGAACAAGACGATTGTTGGGTCCTTGTGTCAGAAAAGCACCAGCTTCACGCTTCTCATTGGTGTGAACAAGACGATTGTGCAATGCAACTTAAAAAAAAAAAATCCTTTATATCAACTTTGCTTTTGTTCGTGTGTTTTTCTTTCTGGCTGTGTGGCAAAAAGGACAAAATCTTCGGACGGTTAATTGGCCCACTTCCCGTCGTCAACATATCGAACTGAAAATTGGTACACAAACTCGGTACCGATGACAACATGATCTATCATTTTTTTCAGCCTCACCACTCAACCCAACCCCCCATCCCCAAAAATAAATAAATTAGTTTGTCCTGTTTATCAAGGGGTAGATGACACTGATGTCTTGAAATCAAACGCCCGATAACTGCGCTAAATGACATTTTCAAAAAATATCGCAAGTGCGTTTGGTACCTAATATTTCATTTTTTTAAAATTCTTTTTTTTTTTTTTTTTTTTTTTTTTTTGGAAATAGGTGAAATAAATCTGCGTTGTAAAAGCTGGTGGGTCACATATTAAAAATCTAAGTTCAGCGGCATGAAAAAAATTGAGCTTACGAGCCTTGGGGGGGGGGGGGGAGAGGGAGAGCACTAATTGGAATTCTTATAAAATGCGTTACTTATATGCATGTTTTGTCAAATTTTGAGAGGCCCCCCCCCCCCCAATGCTCGATATGAAATTTTATAAAGGATTTATACGTATTTGTTTTCAGGGTTTGTTAACTTTTAATGGTCTGGCTAAGTCAGGATATGTCAGGCTAAGTCAGGCTAAGTCTGGCTAAGTCAGGATAAGTCAGGCTAAGTCTGGGTAAGTCAGGCTAAGTCAGGCTCAGTCAGGCTATTGGACTCTAATCTTCTAGTGCAGGCCTGCACAACATACGGCGCTCGGGGCGCATGCGGCCCGCCAGCACCCAATCTGCGACCAGCCAGCACCCAATCTGCGACCAGCCAGCACCCAATCTGCGACCAGCCAGCACCCAATCTGCGACCAGCCAGCACCCAATCTGCGACCAGCCAGCACCCAATCCCGTGGCCCGCAAGCACCCAAATATGCGGCCCGCGAAGTAACGAAATGTTATTTTTTTATTATTATTTTCTTAACAACTCTCTCCCCCCCAGTCTTATATTCTCTTTCGGCCCGCACAAGTTTTTAGTAAAGTATTAAGTCTCGCCATACATTTCCAGGTGTGCAGGCCTGCTCTAGTAGGCTATGACACATGTTTTCACCGCACAGCCTTTAAGAAAAACTATGAATTTCAAAGATTGAAACTAAAATAAAATTGATAGTATAGGACAGCGGTTCTCAATCTGTGGGTCGCGACCCTTTTGGGGGGTCGAATGACCCTTTCACAGGGATCGCCTATGACCTTCGGAAAACACACATACTCTACAGTTATGAAGTAGCAACGAAAATAATTTTTTTTTTTTTTGTTGTTTTTTTTTTTGGGGGGGGGGGGGGGGTCACCACAACACGAGAAACTGTATTAAAGTGTCGCGGCTTTAGGAATGTTGAGAACCACTGGCAAAGACCAAATAAAATTTATGATTTGAATAATAACATCATTAGATAATCTGATTTGCCGACAAATGTCAAGAGCTGAGGAGCTATTAGCGATAATTTCATCGTATATCACCAACATAATTATTGTGCAGTCAGCAACGTTCTAACAGTTTTTAAACAATAAATTTTGTATTTTTATATTCATAGAGAAATCCCGGTGTGAACGCCAATGCCATGAATGGCATGACCCTGACATGTAATTAATTAGGTTTACGTCCTGGGGTGGGGGGTGGGGGGTGTTGGCTCCACCACTCATGGGGGATATACGCCCCTGCATCTGACCAATACACTAACAGGAGTAACGTATGTTTTGAACTCACCCAAAGTAAGAAAAAACGTCAGAGCAACGCGTCCTTGCATTGTTGATAAATTTCCACGCTCGTGCGTTTATATATATATATATATATATATATATTTAAATAATATATATAAAACAACAACACTCTAAGTAACTTCAGCAAAAGTTATGATAAGACTTTATAACTATGATGAACATTGATGTAAGCGATGGATGGTATGCTCCTCAACGCTGTCTCTCTATGCGCAGAGTACAACCGGTCGTCCCAGTGACGCCAAACGAAGAAGGTTTTTTTTTCTATATTTTAAAATGAACCCCCAACCTCGCGAACAGGACCTGCGCTGTTTAGGTATCGATACCTTAATTATTGTTCGTGCTCGAATACCGAGTTGTTAAACTTGTGGCCCACGGGCCGCTGTTAGCGTTCGAGGCGGGGATTGGGTTATGTGGATGGAAAAGTGGGGGTGGGAGGGGGGTGTTGTTGTGAATGGGCCAACGGCTTTGGATTACTTTACTATGACCCGAGAATTGCACACGATCGTATTTTTATTCTTCGTCCCTGTGTTGATGGTGTTGGCGCCCTCCGCCAGTGGTGTAGCTAGGGTAAGTGCCTCCCGGGGGATTCAATATTTTTTTTTCGCTCGCATCCACGGTAAAATCTCAGCAGTTGGACGAAAATGCCGCCCCCCCCCCCTTTATAAAAAATATGTCCCGTCCATGGGGGGAATGCCCCCCTCGCACCCCATTCTTACGCCAGTGGCTCCGCACTTACATTGGCCACGTTAATCTGAAAGATATCTGGACGTAGTGGGTGACGTTGTGAGTGATACTTCAGCTTGAAGGTTAAATGAGTTTCAATTTTAAATTAGACTCAACATTTTTTTCGCTATTGACATTAAACTTTTTTTAGAATAACCAACAGGACGTGTTTAAACACAAGTTTGTGACGAATGTTGCAAGAAACACATTACAAACCCTTTGCCAACAATTGACCCTTAAGCTTTACGTTAAACATACATATGATATGGTAAGCATCGATTAAATGTTCATATTTACCGCTACGTTTTTTGTGTGACCCACTTTCCTCAACCCTGATACTGATAGCTGAGCCGTTAACAAGTGATGTCACCATGTGTAACATGATCCATTAGCACTTTTAAATGAAAAAAAAAGTTAAACGCTCTTGCCATTTGCTTGCAAACTTTCATACTCCCAAACATGTGCTATAGGAGACTGCAACTTCCTGAAAAAGCAGGGGTTTTTGCTCTTGTTAATCTTTTTCGCCTAGAAATTAGAAAAATGTCTCAGATACGTACGTTTTTCCCCCCGACAAATTCGCAACGCTACACAGCCGTGTGCCCGATCTACAAGTTCTGCTTTATTTCCAGATACCGGCTGATGCAATTCCCGTAAAAATTTCTTAATTTCTTCAACTCGCAAGGTCTCAAATGGTGTTTTCGACATGTTTTCGCCATATGCGCAGCCATCTTTGTACTTTCTTTGTACTCCCCGGTATGAACGTTAACTCTGGGTGACAAGAAAAGTTGCAGTCTCCTATAGAGACTATATCACCAATGAACAAGTGAAGGAAAGCATCCGTCAAGCAATTGGGCAGTACGATGACCTCCTGGTGTCTGTAAAAAAAAAAACGGGACCAGAAAACAAGGGCTCGCCAAGGAAATCATGCGGGGCACAACGAGAGGAGGGAGAAGAAGAGGAAGACAGAGAAAAAGACGGGACGATAACATCAAAGAGTGGACGGGATTAAAACTAGGCGAGGCTAAGCGTAGTGCAGAGGACCGAGAAGAATGGAGAAGGGATAGTTTTCATTGTCATCTGTGGCGTCCCAACGGTCCAAGGACTAAGGGACATGATGACGATGAGGATGATGATGAACATCAGGCAAAGCTTTTAAGATATCAAAATGACAAGGTATTATTAAATCGTTACATGCTCTTTTTCCTCAAGCAATGAAAAAAAAAATTTCCTTGCTCGATAACTGGATTTACCACTCTCATTACGGTCCGCACAAATATACACAAATCTCGCATTTACACGATAATTATTCGTTGATGATTCACGCATCTATTATATATATTTTTCTGGCGATGTGACTGCTTCCATTTCCAGAAAGCGCGCAAAATATAATTTCGATAACTACGCTAAATGATTTTTTTTTTAAATAACGCAACTGCGTTTGGTGCGTAATATTTTCTTTTCTTTTCCTCCCAATTTAAATCTAGCGTAATAAATATTCGGTTTAAATGTGTTTGGGACATCAGAATATTTAATATAGTTCCTGGGCGTGAAAGAAAAGGGTGCAGTGACGTATCATGGCTGGAAGGGGTGTAGCAAAAATTAGGATTCTTAAATCTATGTTACTTGGGTTCATGTTGTGTCAAGTAACTTTAGTAGCTGGGAAGGAAGTTCACGCATTGCTGTCACCAATGTTTGGCGAGCTACAACTAATGAGCTTTTTTACAATTGCTGAAAATTTTGGTGATAGACGTGCCTTCTTCCGCAAAGACAGCAATCGCGTAATTATCGCGTATAAGCCTATTTTAGTTATTTACTTAAGCATAGACCTAATTTAATGTAAACAACAAATACAATCACAACAAATACAATCACAACAAATACAATCACAACAAATACAATCACAACAAATACAATCACAACAAATAAAATAACAACAAATACAATCACAACAAATACAATCACAACAAATACAATCACAACAAATACAATCACAACAAACAATCACAACAGACAATCACAAGTACAACAAACACAACTACAACAATCACAACAACAATCACAACAACAAACAATCACAAAAACAAACACTTACAACAAATATCACAACAACAACAATCACAACAAAAACAATCACAACAACAACAGTCACAGCAAAACAATCACAACAAACAATCACAACAACATTCACAACAATAATCACAACAACAACCTATTAAAATAACAACACTAGAAAACAGACTCAGGTTTTTCTTGTTTATTACTGTACGCGTAGAAGCAAATGAAATATTGGTACAGAGATGGATGGCGGAACTGGTCACGTCGTGGGGTTTTGTCTCAGGGTCAACCTGTTAGCACGTCAGCCGCGTGTTTATATAAGGCTCATCGTTACACGTTGGGACAAACAGGTGAAAATGCCTTCTTATCAACAATAAAAAAAATAATAATAAAATAATAATAGTAATGTTTATTTGAAAAATCACGCTTCATCCCGAAAGGCTCGAAGCGCGGTACAAAGTCAACCACATTAAAAGAGAAATGAAAACAATCCATATTTTACCTCATTTAAATGCGAAACGAGACCTTACAAAAAATACATACGAGCACACCCATTCAAAGTCTTTCATCCCTTGCAACCCTAAACAATGCAAGTTAAGGAGCAAGCCCAGTAATCGTACGCGACTTACCAGCGATATGCTTGGGGGAAAATGGCGTTGAAATTGGGAAAATAATTTGAAGAAAACCTTTTAAAACTTAATTTTCAAATATAATGTGATTGGTGACATATTTGATGCCATGATTTAAATTCTAACTCAAAATTTCAAACGCCAAGTAAAAAAAAAAAAAAAAAAAAAGTACTTTTGTTAGTCTATAGTTTCAGCCGGTGACGACTCCAATTAAATCCTTTATCACCCCTATCTGAGGTTACCTCCAATGTGCTGCAAACTTGATTACCCCAAGATGTGTCTAACTACCTTATATCATATAGTCTAGTGTTTCTTCTTACAAAATCAACATAGTTTGATATACACACACGCATATATATATATATATATATATATATATATATATATATATATATATTGACACATGTATTACCAATACTAGTTTTTTTAAAGTCAAAACTTCTTGTTACGAATTATTAAAAATATTTAGTGAAGGATGCGAAACTAAAATTAGCTACCTGTAAAGAATACCTAAATCAAGAAGTGTTACAGTCTTTAGCTACTGGCAGTTATATCCGACCTTTGCCTAACTCGAATATTATTAGCTAGGTATCCATTACTTGGAATTAGCAGTGGAAAGTGAATCAACCAGTAGCAAGTGGCGAGCCTCCCAACTAACCTTAACATTGTTTTATTTTAAAAAAAAAATTCATTAATATACAATAGCCATTGCGCAACTATAAAAAAAATCAAATACTTAATAATTTAATTCAGTTTATAACATTTTTTTTTAAAAGTTAATTTTACCCGGCATTTTCCGGGATAAGGAAAAACTCAATTCACGTTTTCCAGGGATAAGCAAAAAACCCGGGAAAAATTTGAAATCCTCCTGAGCACTTGTAAAAGACATGGCATTATTTTAATTGTGGTCAAGTCTAAAGTTCAGTTCATTGATTTGGATAGCATCAGTGCAGCCACCACCAGTGTGACCAGTGGCACGGCCGATCTCTCTCCCCTGCTGGTAGTGGAGGACACAACTGTTAAGGAAGGATATAAAATAGATGTTTACATACATTCTTCCATTTTTTATCTTCAAAATATACAGGGGCAGTGAACGTTAGATGAAATTTAAGGGAAAAAAAGGGTAATTTTAAATAAAATTTAATTCGTTGTTTATATAATACATTATAATAATATAAATAAATAAATACATATTATACATACACACTCGTATATATATATATATATAAATCAAAATTTAATCAGTATGTTTGAAAGACCTTGGTTGAGACAAAATGAACATTTCTTTTTGTATCTTACCACATCCAACTAGTTTCATTCGTGATACTTCATGATCGGCGATCGTTTTGGGCTGGATTAAAAAAAAGTATTTGAATAACATGTGTTAGTTTATTTCTATTAAACGACGTTTAGACAAGTTGTGTCACGCCTTACAAATTTCTTCTTACTTACGGCTACACTAAATATAATAGGCTGTATATTACATTCAATAAAAATTTTAACTATATGTGCAGCTTTAAAAAAAATGTCTCAAGATACTTACGATTGTAAGTAACTGTAGTTATCATTAGTTATTTATACTGATCTGTGACTACCTGTAACTATATGTAACTATATGAAACTATCAATACCTTTCTGTAACTAGATGTAACTACCAGCAACAACATGTAACTCTCTGTAACTACCTGCAACTATCTCTAGCTTCTGTAACTATTTGTAACCACGTGTGACTACCTGCAACTATCTGTAACTATATGAAACTATCAATAACTTTCTGTAACTAGATGTTACTACCAGCAACAACATGCAACTTTCTGTACTTAGTTGAAATAGGCGGAGCAATACAATTTTAACCCGCAAGAGACATTATGTACATTACACTGGAAATACACCTACATTATTTTAGATGGTATTCCTGGCAACAAATAAGTTCAAATAATTGGCAATGATGTAAAAAAATTAATTAATCATCTTTAAAAAAAAAACTTTAAATATTATTTTATTGGAACTAATCTCTTAGATGACGTATAAATGCTGTTCCAGTTGACGATGTTGCCTTTACAATACATGCATTTCTAATATCACATAAACCATTGAGAAATGTATTCCATTTACATGTAAAATATCAACCAATAATATCGTTTAAAGTCCCTTGTAATATTAAAAAAGCATACATAAAATAACGTCTGATCTACCTGTTTATATCACAGTCTAGCTTTCCTGTGTATCCCGAAAGTCTAGCTTACCTGTGTATCCCGAAAGTCTGGCTTACCTGTGTACCCCGAAAGTCTAGCTTACCTGTGTATCCCGAAAGTCTGGCTTACCTGTGTATCCCGAAAGTCTGGCTTACCTACGTATCCCGAAAGTCTAGCCTACCTGCGTATCCCGAAAGGCTAGCACACCTGTGTATCCCGAAAGTCTAGCACACCTGTTTATCACCACAGTCTAGCTTACCTGTTCATCGCCACAGTCTAGCTTACCTGTTTATCACCACAGTCTAGCTCACCTGTTTATCACCTCAGTCTAGCTTAGCTGTTTATCACCACAGTCTAGCTTACCTGTTTATCACCACAGTCTAGCTTACCTGTTTATCACCACAGTCTAGCTTACCTGTTTATCACCACAGTCTAGCTTACCTGTTTATCACCACAGTCTAGCTTACCTGTTTATCACCACAGTCTAGCTTACCTGTTTATCACCACAGTCTAGCTTACCTGTTTATCACCACAGTCTAGCTTACCTGTTCATCGCCACAGTCTAGCTTACCTGTTTATCACCACAGTCTAGCTTACCTGTTTATCACCACAGTCTAGCTCACCTGTTTATCACCTCAGTCTAGCTTACCTGTTTATCACCACAGTCTAGCTTACCTGTTTATCACCACAGTCTAGCTTACCTGTTTATCATCACAGTCTAGCTTACCTGTTTATCACCACAGTCTAGCTCACCTGTTTATCACCAAGGTCTATCTTACCTGTATTAAACCAACGCATGCATCAATCTCCACAGTGCAGTTCATATAATGGTTCAATTCCCTGCCATGAACAAATGTAGGAGAAAAATTAAACTGGTGTTACATACCGTTATATGGCTGTATAAATTGAATCTGTTTAACATGTGTGGCTCGTTAGATGAGCAATATGTAACAAATGACTGAAAAACAAAGGATATGGGAAGGTCCTCGAAAAAAAAGCGGGGGGAGTAAAAAAAGAAAACAAAAAGAAGATACGATCGTGTCGACAAAATGCCTTCTTTTTCTATCGAATAAAAATAAGCGGAGAAAAAATAGAATAAAATAAATTTAAAATAACTTATCTGATGTTGTGTGGAGTACAAGATGAAACAGAAATTTATCGTGTTCTCGTAAGCAATGGAATGAAATTTCCATTCTTAAATAAAAAAAATAAATAACAAAACAAACGAAACCACACTCATGCTCGCAGGCACATACAGATACCAGCACACACAGAATGACCATTTGAAGAAAGTCAGTATAAAAAAAAGTCATGTAAATGTATTATGAAAGGCCACTTACACACACAGACTTTGTTGTGTCCAGGTATTTTTTGACAGTAACGTCTCTACATAAGGGTAAACACAACTTTTTCTACCCATCTGGCAATCTGCGTCAAATCAACGTAAATAACTCAATGTACACCTCCAAATAAATATACATAATAAATAATAATATTACAAAATCATTTATTTAAAAAGATTCTATTTCATTACATACTAACTTCGATGAATGAATATAGGGCTAAATTTAGTCCCCCACTAGTTTCAATGTTAAAAAAAAAACAACATAATGTTGTTTTTTTTATATGCCCAGGTTGCTGTTGTATCGGGATTATGAAAGAAAAGAGGAACAGATTTTTGAACAATTCCTTGTCCTAATCTAATCCATGTTTCTTTCTTACTGAATGCTCATTATTTGTTAAAAAAAAAAAAAAAGAGCTCATTTCTATGTATAAATGTTATATCTAAGTTCAAATGTACGTCCTGCAATGAGCAACGTGTTAGGGCATCTTTAAGAAGGAATTTAAGAGAATCATATTACGCCGGACTGTGAAGAGACCTTAAAAAGCCCGAAGCAACCAAATGGCTCTCCAAGCTAGCCACTGAATGAGGAGAAGTGACGGTTGCTCTGTAAAATACAATTATATGTATATAAAAAAAAGAAAACCAACCAAACAAACAGTATTCTCACAATTTACGCATGCGTTCAATCAACGTCAAACACAGATGTATTTTTAAATTACTGCAGCACATCCATTAGCGCTTTAGAATTTATTTCATTCTCATGGGTGTCAATGCTGCAATTATTCAAACCTGACAATAGAACTATGGGCCACACTCTTGCTTTACGTTTCGAATACAAACTATCAACAGGTTAGCTTACCATTGAGGCTTGTTTGTTCTATAAAAGAAAGAAAGAATATTTAATTTATTTTAGACACATCTGGAAGACCAGATAAATAATAATAATAAAAAACCCAACAAGTTCAGCATGGAGGACCAAAAACATAAAAACACAAGTTCAGCCTGGAGGACCAAAAACATAAAAACACAAGTTCAGCCTGGCGGACCAAAAACATAAAAACACAAGTTCAGCCTGGAGGACCAAAAACATAAAAACACAAGTTCAGCCTGGCGGACCAAAAACATAAAAACACAAGTTCAGCCTGGCGGACCAAAAACATAAAAACACAAGTTCAGCCTGGCGGACCAAAAACATAAAAACACAAGTTCAGCCTGGCGGACCAAAAACATAAAAACACAAGTTCAGCCTGGCGGACCAAAAGCATAAAAACACAAGTTCAGCATGGAGAACCAAAAACATAAAAACACAAGTTCAGCCTGGATGACCAGATAAATAAAAAATAAAAAAAAAAACCTTACAAGTTCAGCCTGGCGGACCAAAAACATAAAACAACAAGTTCAGCCTGGAGGACCAAAAACATAAAAACACAAGTTCAGCCTGGATGACCAGATAAATAAAAAATAAAAAAAAAAACCTTACAAGTTCAGCCTGGAGGACCAGGTACATTAAAAAAAAATATTTCAGCCTTTTGATCGAAATATAAGCCGTGGAAAAAAAGTTAAAGATCTGATTTTCATCAAAATTAAGGCTAAAAATGCTGATCACATACCGTTTCAAGTAATTTAATTTTTAACACCATAATCCCCATGAAACGTCCTTACATAAGAGACATTAAAATAAGAATAACTATTTATGTAATAAAGTAGGTCAAGTAAATCTATTTTGGGAGAGTAATTCTGGGAACTCACCCAGTGGAAAGATGCTGTCGATCTCTGAAAAAGAGGACATTATTTAAATTAAGACACATTTTTTAAAGGCTGCGACTATTCGTACCCGGGTACCAGAAGTGAGAGGTTGGGATTAAAAAAGTATTTAACGTATTATTGTTGGATTTGTAAGACAAAATTTGGTATCAAATGAAAGATAATTGAATGGACTATACGTTTGTAAACTTACTTCTTCAGTTTAACTAAAAACAAAAACTACCACAAATGACACCCGAATAGAATTTAGGCTAATGGGACACGGGTGCGAATGGCGGCGCTGCGTGTCCGGGTATTTTTTGACTAATGCTATTCAGATGTCATTTGTGGTAGTTTATTTTAGTTAAACTGAAGAATTAAGTTTACAAACATATAGTCCATTCAATTATCTTAAATAATCTTTTAATCCCAACTTCTCACTTCTGGTACCCGGTTACGAATAGCCACTTCGTTTTTAAATGAATATTTGTGATATTTTTGTATTGATAATTATGACACATTTATATCATTATTTAACGACACAAATATATATATATATTTTTGTGAGTGCTGTAGTAGAATATCAAATACTGCAATCATTTTAAAAGTTAAATAGGCTCAGTATTTCAGTCACAGTAATTATTATCTCTGCTCGTATCTTAAATGGCGTTATAATCAATGTAAGTCAGTCACACGCTTTGTAGATGTGTTCTGTAAATTATAATTTTCCGATTTGCCACTGAAAAAAAAGAAGGGGGGGGGGGGGGTTTAGAAGGCTCTGCCGAAAAGTATACACAAGTAAAGTAATTATGTTTGACTTCGCCCACACCATGCCAGACTTCTAGTAAACTACAAAACACTCACCTACCACCACACCCCCATTCCATTTTTAGCTTTCAATCCACACACCGTTGAGCCCCAATATTTTCCTCCCTGATCAGCTCGCTCACTGTTAGGATATCTTCCATCAATTTGTGGGAAAGTTCGGTGACAGTGTGGGGGGGGAGAGAGGTGCCAGTCGGGGGGGGGGGAGAGAGGTGCCAGTCGGGGGGGGGGAAGTGCCAGTCGGGGAGGGGGAGGGAGAGAGGTGCCAGTCGGGGAGGGGGAGGGAGAGAGGTGCCAGTCGGGGGGGGGAGAGAGATGCCAGTCGGGGGGGGAGAGAGGGGGATGGCGGGAAGGGAGAGTAGAGATGGAAGGGAGAGAGGGAGGGAGAGGGAGGGGATATTCAGCCAGTTGCGCCTCAACAGAACCCGTACTTATTTTGTTCCTCTTGTTGTTCAGCGAACCCGTTTTCAAACATTGTCACCAGGAGTCTCTCTAACGTGGGGTTCTGGGAAAGGGAAAGGGGGGGGGGGCGACCACTAAGGAAATCACACGTTTTACTTCACTGACTCTTGTTTTGCCACGTTCATCTTTTCATATAACCTTATCAAGTTACGCGCACTTCAAGTCTTAGTTCTTATTCTTAGGTAATAGCTGCAATAAATAATGAACTACCTTGATATTGGCCTCTATCGTTTAAAACAACAAACAAAAACAAAAACAAACGTGAATAGGCCATTTGTCCAACGAAGCAGTTGTTAGAATCATTTGAACCTCCGGGTTTTGATGAGAAAATCTCAGAAACATAATCATTTGATTTTTCTATTTGCTTGAAGGATGTGTTGTGAAAAATCGGCCTACCGCAGGTTTGGTTGGCGAGGCTATTTCTTGTCTGCACTTGAAAGATTCTGAGAATGACGTCAGACACGCACGAGAGGTTCACGAGACACCGCATCGCCTCCTGAGACTGGCTGGAAGCGTGACGCAAACCGTCGCAGAGAAGACATCGCCACGGTTGATGTAAATACAAAAAGAAACACGATGAATGTTTCAAGTGACCATTTTCCACACACCCTACGCTATAATACGATATAAATGAAAGACACCCCTAAAAGGATAAACCCGCACAATGAGTCATACTTAGGGTCGGTTCACACGATCAAATTTTCCTTCAAGCATTTGATGCAATTCGTGTATGAAGCCTTGTCACAACTTTAAAATTACTTTTTGATCAAATTCACCCCCCCTGCCCCCACAAAAAAAAAAAAAAAAGAAACCATGCACAAAATAGTGCGTTCATACAACAATTTCACGCGAAATTTGATCGTGTGAACTGACGCTTAGCGCAATTTGTGTCCCCAAAAGAACATGAATACCTCTTAGGAATAATTGTATGAATTCTTGTAAGGAAAATTGGAGCATAAATACACACTTCCAAGCAAAAAACACACACAAAAAAAGTATTTGACAACAGCATACCGACACACACACACACGCACGCACGAACACACAGATCAATTATAAATTATATATTTTTTTAAAAACCAAATGTCAAATCATATTAATTGAGCTTCAGAATTTTGATAATTATTTTTTTTTTAAAAATAATTTTATTACGATTTTTTTACCGTCCAAAATCCACTGCTTACAAAAGCCGAAGTTTACACAATTTGGGAAGCAATACAAATTAAAGTCAAGATTTTGATAAAATCTCCTTTGTCTCTAAGCCCTTATTAACTAGCCTGCACACTTACGGACATGCGATGCTGCCGTTGGTCATCTGGCTGATTGTCTGACATTGCTTGACGCCGTTCGAACACTCTGGAGAAGATAGTTCATATAACGGGGACTTATTTTGAACATACGGCTGAGTTGAAACGATGCACTATACGCCTCACTTAGTTCACGCGGCGCACTTAGTACAAACGGCACACTTAGTACGAACGACACACTTAGTACAAACGACACACTTAATACAAACAACACACTTTGTACAAACGACACACTTAGTACAACAACACACTTTGTACAAACGACACACTTAGTACAAACGACACACTAAGTACTAACGACACACTTAGTAAAACGACACACTTAGAACAAACGACACACTTAGAACAAACGACACACTTAGAACAAACGACACACTTATTAAAAAGACACACTTAGTACATACAACACACTTAGTACATACGACACACTTAATTAAAACGACGCCCTTAGTAAAAAAACACGCTTAGTAAAAACAATACAATTGTACAACGACACACTTAGTAAAAACGACACACTTAGTACATACGACACACTTAGTAGTAACGAAACACTTACTACAAACGACACACTTAGTAAAAAAGACACAATTACTACAAACTACACACTTAGTTAAAACGACACACTTATTACATACGATACACTTAGTACAAACGAAACACTTAGTACATACACAGGCTACGGAACAAGAGAGCTATTGGGCCACAAGACCCTCTTGCTTCCAAAACACACACGACACATTTAGTACTGTCGAGACACTTAATCGATTGGATATGAGATTGAATGTTTAGAGCTTAAAACTTTTTTTTAAAGTAGTTGATCGAAAAGATCCATCTCTACTTATGCAGGTAATTAATATATTAAAATAGTTACCTTCTAATGTTAGGCCGGTCGCTACACTTGGAACAACTGAAACAGATTCAAAACGGTGGGGCATTACAGTGGTGGAGGCTGACTTCTGGGAATACCAGATTGATCCCTATATTATAATGAGGAAATAACATGGGGGGGGGGGGGGGTGCCCTAATCATTAGGGCGTTTGAATAAAGCTACACCGTGTGGAAATACGGTTTGATTGCAAAACGGTGTTATTCGAAATCAGATTCATTGGAAGAATCTTAATTAGTGATAAGTTTTGCTGGACGGTATTAATAGACAGACACAGAATTTGTTATGTTGAAATCGTTAAGCAGTTTTAATGATTGCCCACTTTGCTATCTAATACGTGATCTAACGAACCAGCTTAATTCAGTAGAGCCTACACTATTCTTTTCGGCTGAGAATATTTCAAACCCCAGGCCATAAAATCTTCAAATATGATGTCACAAAGAAAAGTTTTTGGTTCAACTTTAATCAAGAGCGTGACCAGTGGCTATTTACAACCTACCACAATGTTGTCCGGCCGTGTTTTCGTCTTCGCGCGTCTTAATGGCAAGGACCTGGTGGAAAAATAAAAAATACTATTATTTACAGTTTACTGTTTACGGATGAAGCATATTTTTTTTTAAAAGTGACATAACTATTTTATTTTTAAAAAAATATAAAAATAAGCCAGTAATGTTAAGGAAATAATGGTGACAAAATAATAATCTATAGATATTGTGATTGTGTGTGGTTGGGGGTGGGTGGGTTGGGAGGCACAGTTCTGGTATGAGCATTAACATGACTGTTTTAGCATTTCATATGCTTCTCAGGCTTATAATCTTGGCTTCTTATATATATGTATATTCATATGGTACATAATTTAAGGGTCATGCGGAGGGGGTGCGAAAAAAGGAGGGCACTGGTCCAAGCGCCAACATCGTATTTTTTGGTTGTGGGGGGGGGGGAGGGTGTGCCAAAATCGTCTTGAGATAGGACCTCAATAGTGAATTAAACTATAAAATCCCATGTACACAAATACAAGGGGTGCCAATATCGACGATTTTTTTACTGGTCCGCCGCGGCCAGAATTTCTTTTCATTATATTGAATTGGCGCCATTTTGAGGCTTCCCCCCCGGGCACCTCATTTCCTCAGCAACGCATACTTTAATAAATTTTTGATATTTTTCAGCTTCTCTATTTAAAAATAAAAGAATATTTTTTAGAAAAAATTCTTGAAGTAACTACTGGTAGCACTGCATAACTAAGACTTCTTCGTAGTAAAGAATTTGTTCAGTTCAGTTGATGTTGAAAAAAAAATATTCCTTACCGAGTCATTACTTATACAGGAGCCAGTGTTCTTCAAGCACTGGATGTAGTTAGACAGCTGCCTGTTACAGAACAATACACAAATAATGTTGACGATCGAACTGCTTTGATAATCGGTTCAATAAATGTACACAAATAACAGTAACTATGTAAGACACAGCACGCTTGTTGTAACAAACCAAAAAACGGGCACTCTGTTTCCTAGGGCGCACGCCCGATTAGCACTTTCCCTAAGTGTAATAACTTAAAACAGCTGTTTTCTGTATTTAAGAGTAACAAAAAACACAGCACTTACTGGCATTTTGCAGACTTGGGATCGGAAATATTTTGCGTTTTGTTCAATTTGTTCAGGTCATCGACGTAGTTGAACAGACAGGCCTGCTTCCTAGCATCACAAACTTAAATATGTGCAAATATCAGATTACGGGATTAATGAAAAGAAATATTAACTTTTTAAAAATAATAAAATAGCGAAGTCAAAAAAGGAAGCACTTATGATTAAACACAGTTCGTGTAAAATCATTCTCATATTTAAGATCAGATTTGGGCAACCTACGGCCCGTGGGCCACATGCGTCCCCCGCTGAAACGTTTAAGCCGGCCCACAAGAGCTTCCGGAAACTGGAATAATGTTTTCGTAAAACGTTCAACTTGTGAAGGATTATCTGCATTATGTCTAAAAATTATTACCCAAGGTGTAAAATATTCAAACTGTATTAACTATTTATTTGGGCATTCACTATTAAACAGTACCCAGACATTATGCAGTAGCTAATCTCTCTCTATTTATTTCAAAATTTAATCAAACGTGTCACGATTATACGCTAGCACTCTAAGATTCCGAAAAGGTTCTCACGTGGCCCGAAAATAAACAATTAATTTCCACCCCGGTGTCTGCACAAGAGGTTTCTCTATCCTGTTTCAGTTGTAGTAATTTTTTTAAAATTATTTTTTATCGTCAACAGTAGCATTAAGGTTAAACTAAGTCGTACGACTTAAAATAAAAGAACATTTAAAAGTTTCTTACCGCTGATATCTGTAGGGGAAAGAAAATAGAATAAAAAATAAATGCAACTTAGTTGTAAATAATTCAAATTTATACCCTTTAATTGTTTATGCAAGTGTAATTAAATCTCAATATTAAAAATTAAAAATTTTCACAGTGTTTTCAAAAAAAGACAGCCAACATATTTATTTACTAAAAAGTTATCAAAGAATGCGACGTTAGCAAAACGATTGTTACATCAGACCTGGTGCGCACATATTCGAATCTCACAAAATAAGCAGCAAAAAAAAAAAAAAACAACCCATTTACAGTTTGTTGTAGTGATAAGACTATAATATATTAGCGGGATTAGGCTAAATGGGTATTGATTCTTAATTAATATTTTTAAAAAATAAAAAAAATCCGATTTTCCGAAAAAGAACCCAAACAAAACAACAACCCCAGGTTACCTGGTACCCCAGGTTACCTGGTAGGTTTTTAAATGATGCCATCACTTGTTAATTAATTATTATTTAAATGCATCTTTTTTTTTAATGCTGATCTAAGTTCCAGTTGGAACCACGTTAAATTACACCAGTAACTTTATTTTTACCAGTGATAGACTCTGATAATGTCATCGGTACGTCCACTCAATAAAAAGTAACATCAATAGCAAATGCACGTCTGCAAGACAATGTGACCGCAGATTGAAATATAAACGTCGGTCATCTACTTTTAGTAGTTAACTTTTTTTGACGCCAGCTTAACTCGATCCCACTTTGCACTGCGATGCGAGTAGTTATTATATTTATTTTACATACTGTATGTTTATTTATTTACTATTAAGATACCGCATTGTTTGATTTTGAGATGATATTGTACGATTTTAGGAGTTCCAGGGTAAACAGGTCGGTAATAAACAAGAAAATCTAGGTACAATAATTTAAAATTGAAAATGGTAAATTACGGCGAAAGGCAGCCATGAGGTCTCCGCAGTTGTGATGATATCCTAGTACTCTAAACATGATATTGACATTTAAATTGTATCACAACGTCTTGTGTTACATACGTTTTATCAAGCAAGTTCAAGTACCATTGGCGGGCCGGATGAACTGGCCTCGCAGGCCGGATCCGGCCAGCAGACCGTAGTTTGGCGACTCCCTGGTCCAGGACACCAGATGCCCCTCTCGTAAAATAAAACTGGGTCAAGGTTCTACATACATCACTTTTATTATAGAAAGTCGATTTCACATAAATATCTTCAGAATGTATTATGCCTCGATTCACATAAGTTGAAATATGGAACAATAATACAACAGCCCTCACCATTAAGTCATTGAATTTCTACAAGAAATATGTTGTTGTTCGTCCGTCAAATCGACTAGGACCATCCAATCATCTAGTTAGGGGGGTGGGTTGCGGTGGGTTTGTAGGTGGCTTGCCAATCCTATACGTGCTCGGAATAGTCTGTGGCACCTCGGGCAGGGGATAGTTGGTGCAGTCGTGAATTTAATAATGTTCTTTCGGGCTTGCCTGCCTGTCTCAATGGTGGTCATCCTACTGGCTTCATAAGATTTAGCCCCTATCTTGACCACTGATCTCCAACTGACTCTGTCCTGAGCTGTCTGCTCCCATTTAGTAGTGTCGATGCTGAAGGCCTTTTGTGCCACTTTCAGAAATATAATTATACCAAGTCACTCAAAACTCTACAGACGTCCACACTCTGGACGCCCGCTCGGATCGGTGAGCTTTACACGGCAATAAACCGATATCAAATATCAATAAATGATGTTACAGCACTCAATCAAGCCATCCGCCGTTTTACATAATGTGAATCGACAGCAAAGCATCAAAGAAAAAAAAAGACTTATCTTTATTAAAAAAAAAATAAATAAATAACGTATTGCAAAGTCTCTTTGAAGCTTGCTGATTACTTTAAATAAATAAAAATAATTAGATGTCACTTGCTTTATGTATTACGATACAAAGTTTTGTCCTGAAATAATTTGGTACTTAGTACTTAATGTTTAGAAAAAAAGAAGAAGAAAACCATTACTTACTGGTGGGATAGAACACACTGTTTGTTTCTGAGAAGGAAAATAACATATTATATTGAACGCTGACAGGTAAAGATAAGAGCACGTAGGATGGTTCAGTGCGATATTTACAGGCTTAGTAATTAAGGCGAGAAAAATGAAGTTGATTTAATTTAAGTCGCCGTATTCGTTTAATGTTCTCACACTACTTTTTCAGTGTTTCAATGCAAGCTACAGTAGTGATAGTTTTAGTAACTGTATAAAGGTGTAATGAAGTATAATGCCATCACCACAACTGGATAGGTTTAATGCTGTCAGTCTCTCTAAGGTTACGAGGAATATCGCTCTGAACGTGACGTCAGATGTGCAGGTCAGATTTTTAATACAAGAAAGGGCTTCCTTGGCCTTGCTGTGGAAATGTAGGACAAGGCGTCATAAACGCAGACATGAAGATTTAAATAACATCATGGACTAATTGCTATTTTATTGACCAATGACAAGCTTTATTTTTTATGACGTAAAGCACATAGCTTTTAATGGATCAGTAAGGATTCCCTAGCTTTCCAAATTGGCAGCAACCACGGAAGGCGACTCTGTTTTACACACAATTTGGACGTACCCCATGCTAAATGTGTTTTAAAATATATTTTTTTGGCGTGCCTGCTTACGCGTCGGTGTGTATATGTGAGTTTTTGTGAGTGTGCGTTAAAACCCCATACATGGGTGTTAGATTTACTCTCGACACACATATATTATTTGTTTAAACATAAATTTTCAGGTCTTTGCGTTTTGGAGCTATAGCTTAAAATCTTAATTTTCAGAACTATATCTGCAAAAAATGCATGTCCGGATCTTGATGCTCTGGTCTAGATCTTTATATCTCTAACTTCACGCGGACGTGCCTGCAATGGTTAGTAGTTATCACTAATCTTTTTTTTTTTCTCAAAATTTTCAAAAGGCATCGTACGAAAACGAAAGTTTTTACCCTCACCTGCACTTGTATTCGTCTGAGGCCGAACCGTTACCAAAAGCAACGGCAGCGGGTCTTTGACAGTCATTCTGAGCAGTACTGCAACCTAAATGTTTTGAGAATAAAATGCAGTAAGCAATGAACGCGCCGTGTCTTACTTATTATTATCAAAGAGTTGTGACGTCAACCTCTAATGTAGAATGTGATGTGGTTGACTTGGGGGGGGGGGGGGGGGTGGCAATTCAGTAATTTGCCCCAATAAATTTGTGTCAAAATAGTGGACCAAAAAAAAATAATTGAACAGACAACTGACTTTATCGGGAATGTTTTAGGAAATTCTAAAACTACCATTCAAATAAGCAGTTAAAGCAACGGGAAAAAATGTATCCATCTAAAACAAAAAAAAAAGAGAAAATCTCTAAACCAAGATTCTTAACTTAAAGTTATTCTTATTGCCTGGTTGCTTCAAAATTCTAAGGTTCACCAATGCCCCCACCCACTCCCTCCCATCCACTCCCTACATCCAGTCCCGTCCACCCACTCCCTCCCTCCCACCCACTCCCTCCCACCCTACCCCCCTCCCTCCCACAAGTTCCCTCCCAAAACTCCCTCCCACCAAAACACTAAGCGATTCAATTTATGTCAAGATCCCTCCACGCAGTTGCGTATTAAGGAGAGCCATTTAAAGCATGAATATTTGTATTTGACTAGGTTCATTAACAGCACTGTGTATGACAGTCCCGTTGAATCAGTTAGACGTAGGGGTATAATTCTAAGATGTCCGTTGCATACAATTTTTTTGTACTTCCTCTTCTATGCCTCTTGCAACGCCCCAGTGGACCATCGGCCGTCAACAAAATCTTTCCATTCATTTCCTTCTTTCTTCTTAATCTTCTTCTAGCACTTTCCATTCCTTTCTTTATTCTTCAATCTTTATCTAGCACTTTCCATTCCTTTCTTTCTTCTTAATCTTCTTCTAGCACTTTCCATTCATTTCCTTCCATCTTACTCGCATATTTTTTCTACCTCTCAACGCCACGTGTTATCGGTCTTAAATTTTTGGGGGGTTTGCGGGGAGGCGGGGTGTGTGTGGATATTTTAATACTCCACATCCTCAACCATTTCATTCCCCACCAAAGAGGGATTTGTGACCATGTCCACAACGATCTCTGAATATTTGCAGCAAACACTCTTTGGGCGAACACTTATTAATACCGGGTATTTAACCCAAGAGCCAGTTTATCAGTTGGCGTCATATAATTCATCTGAAGGATCAAGGACAACCAATGGTCAATTTTAAGTTATACATTTTTTTAACCACCACTTAGATCAGTGGTTCTCAACCTTTCTAATGCCGCGACCCTTTAATCCAGTTCCTCTTGTTGTGGCGACCCCCAACCACAAAATTATTTTGGTTGATACTTTATAACTGTAGAGTGTATGTGTTTTCAGATTGTCTTAGGCAACCCCTGTGAAAGTGTCGTGCGACCCCCAAAGGGGTCGCCACTCACAGGTTGAGAACCGCTGACTTAGATCTTCGTGTAGTTCGAATTTCAAGACCCAAAGAATTTCTTTAACTTTACTAGTTTATTTGTTATACGTCTATATTGAAAACCTACTACTAAACAAACGCACGTCTGCATTGAAATAGAAATTTTCGTTGGGGCTATTTAACTATTCACGAATAGTACATTTTTGTGTGTTCGTGAGCCTACAAAGCGTGAAACTCAAATTAGCTCTCTGTATTTTAAATACATTACTGCAAGAAATTCCCCCTTAATTAGCACGCCGTGAAATCAAACAGTACTCACTCGATTGTTGCCCGTTGCTAGCACCAACTGCAGTTACTGTGGGGGAAAAAAGAAATCCATAACAAAAGTTATTAAAAAATACACCCGTATTTGAGATTGAAATGAAGATCTTAGGAATAAGCGGGGAAAAAAAAAAAGGCGTATTCAATATTTTTTTAAGGCAGAACTTGAAGTACGGTGTTACAGAGTCGACATAATCTCACGTGCACCGTCCTAGGATTGGACTCAATACTTAAGAATGTGAATTTTGTGAATAGAGAAACAATCGAGCGATAAACCAGACGAGAAGCAAGTATCTGGATTCAGGGCAGGCCTTAGGCCACTGCAACCTATGCGGCCGCAATGGGCCCCGCACTTTCATAGGCCCCGCCCCGAATTTATTTTCTAATACAAAATCTTACTTTTCACTTATTATCCTTATTCCTACCCAGAAAGGGCCCCGCGCAATCCGTTTCGCATAGGGCCCCGCAATTGTTAGGGTCGGCCCTGTCTGGATTCATCTGAAAAAAAATAAAACAACCCACACGTTTATTGCGCTCAATATTTACAATACTGTTTAATATTATAAACGTATTTTTTTTAAAAAACGACTGAAAAATTTCAGGGGTGTAGTAATCCATTCTATTTTTTCCTTAGTTTTCCCCTGGTATCGTCGTGCCACAATAACTAACGGGCGCAGGGAAAAGGCTTTATGAGTTTAGATTGAACTTTGAATGGAGAAAGGAAGAATGGCTTCTTGTACATTTGTACGACTTTATTTGTAAGGCTTGTTGTACACGTGTACAAGAAATCGGAAACACGGCACATTGGGGAAAGCTATAATATGATAAAACAAAACAAAACAAGGAATGTGACGGAAAAATGTCTTCTTTTGCAAAAGTAATGAAATATAGTTTGAAAAAAGATAGTTTTAAAAAAGGAACTTTCCTTATATATAAAAATGCAAGTTAATGTGAATGTATCGATGTCATTTTAGTCAAACTAATGGGAGCGTAGGGATGAAAGTACATTCAAGTTAATGTGAGTGTAGAGATGTCATTTAATCCAAGTTAATGAGTGTAGTGATTTCATTCATAAAGTCATAAAAATCAATTTCGTGGGAATAGAGATGTCACGTAAGCCACGTTAAATGAACCAGGTCAAGAAATCACGTAAGACGTCTCTACTTCTCTCTACTTCTCTCTACTTCTCTCTACTTACACAACGCTAACAGAAGCACCGTGCCGACAAGAATATCCATGGGATTGTTTCAAGAAATGATGAAATAAAAACGTAAGACTTAGGTATCCAACACAAGCTTTAAAAACGGGAATACATACGCCAACCAAAATAACTCTCTCCAGCTATAACCCAAAAGACGTCAGCTGGCTTTGACAGGAATACCTTGGTCACGTGATGTTTGCAAATGCTGTTAGCAAGTTTTTGTATGGTCCGCTGCGCACTGCACTTTACAAGGACGCGTACGGGGTGATCAATAGAAGGAGAGGCTTAGTCGTTGCGAGGTGAGGGGGCCCCGGCGAGAAGGCTGTCAATCGAGGTTCTCATTTCAATTTCATTCTCTATTTCAGACGCGCCGACATCCGGGTTTTTTTTACAACTGGGCCACAAAGTAACACGTAGCGCTAGTTAATTATTTATCTTATTTGTAAAAAAAAGATTAAAATTAAATTCAGACCCCCCCCCCCCCCCCAAACACCCCAATCCCTCCGTGGAAAAGTCGTCTTCCACGAAACCGGTCATAGTGGCCAAACAAGTTTGGGACATCAAATGTAAAATGAGGGTTTGTCAGGTAGACGATGGATGACTAGATCAGTTTTAGATAGGCATCACTTTTTTCTGTTTACGTATCTCTGTTGCTTGTAATACTTCTTTTTGTCTTGTTTTCTGACGAAGGCTCTAAGCTGAAACGTCCAAATATTTTGTTCTATCTTAAATTCAAGTTCAGTTTACATTGTTCTTATATTTTATTGACTTAAGCGGTTTCAGATGAAAATTTTTTTTTTCTTTTTTGAATTTTCGTTTTACCAAAATCCAGTTCAAGGATCAAGTTTTCAAAGGCACACAAATTGAATGAAAGGAAAGAGATTTATTTAGCAGAACAAAAGAATTGGATATTCTAATGCCAAATTTGTTTTCTTTACTCCCAATATCCGTGTTTCATTGCGCTATCAATAAAACTTATGAAATCTAAATATATCACCTTTGTGTCTGGTGTATTTTAATTAAGTTTATCATTTTATTAAGTGAGTTTAAAAGGGACCCGGGTGCGAATGGCGGCACTGCGTGTTCGGGTCCATTTTGACTAATGCTATTCGGATGTCATTTGTGGTAGTTTATTTAGTTAAACTGAAGAAGTAAGTTTACAAACGTATATTCCATTCAATTATCTTTCATTTGATACCTCATTCTGTCTTACAAACACAACAATAATATTTTAAATAGTTTTTTTTTTAATCCCAACCTCTACCTTCTGGTACCCGGGTACGAATAGCCACTTCGTCTGAAAAATAAGAAATTGTGCCCAAAACTATATAGAGGGAGTTATTACTTTTTTTCCAGGATGGCGATAGCTACAGGTGAATCAGTCCTCTGTGTAGGGTGTATGAAACGACCGAGCAACCCAAGGGGACGCTACCAATGATTTTGGTTTTCTTATTTCATCAATGAATACAGTAGTCTGTCCAGTTCGTTACTATCTTATAATGTATACATTATTTAAAAAATAAAAATAAGAAGGAGCTAAGTTGAGCTAAGTTGAACATACAACACTAGAAAAAAGAACGATTAAAAACGGATGAGGATTTTGTAATCGAATCAGTTCAAATGTAATAAAAATAAAATATGTCTACTTATATTTAAGTATATGCAATTTTGTATATGTAAGTATTATAAATTAGAAAAACATCTAATGTAACTATTAAATAAATAAATTTTGACTAGTATCTGAATGAGAGACTTAAGATATTCTTTTTATTTTCAACCTCTGATCGTCTATGTATTACTGACACTGTTATTAAATCGTCACTCTCTCATATTTATTGGGAAAACTCGTAAAATGTTGTTACAATTGCGAAATTGAATTAATTGTTTATTTTTTTAAAAAATTGCCCATATATCCTAAAAATATCAAAATAAACTTGCCACTGGAACTCGTTGAAACAAAAATTACTAAAATCTGTTAAGACTTAATTTAAACGCACAAAGCGTTTTTGCTTTCAATCGCGTTTGGCAAAAAAGATACCGTATTTTACGGACTTACAGACGTATTTTTTTTGCTCTTCGAAAAATTGCCTTTGAAATTCAGGTGTGTCTTGTACTCGAAATTATTTGTTTAAAAATAGTAAAAATGTTATTTTAAAAAAAAACTGCCTTAAAATTAAAGTGCGTCATATAATCCGTGGCGTCATATAATCCGTGGCGTCATATAATCCGTGGCGTCTTATATTCCGTGGCGTCTTATAATCCGTAGCGTCTTATAATCCGTAAAATGCGGTATTTATACTGATATTGATAATGTTTCCTTAAAAAAAAATATAGTTCATGAAATACATATAATTGATTTTTTTTTTTTTAATTTTAGAAATGCATTTAATATAAAAATTAAAGAACCTACCAAAAATGAAGGCTAAAAGGTTGTGTACATTTTTTTTAAAAATCGAAGATACCAATTAGTCAAACATGCTAATGCTACAGATATTTAAACTAGAGTATATATTTTATTTTAAATTTAAATACATTCTTTCGGAAAACATGTTTTCTTTGTGGTTCATGGGCTTGGACAAAAGGGTCGGGCAGGCCTCTTTTACACTGAATATAAATTTGTTTTAAAAACTCGATGATACTAGAAACTTCAATATTGATACACAGATACTTGAAAATATAAAAAAGTTTGATTTATTATTTCCTAAATATAAGTTTCAATGTGGTTGAAAAAGTGTTAATTTCAAATGTTTTTTTTTTTTTTTTTTTTTTGCGGATACAAAACATCACAATCCGATTCAGTTACACACTTAACAAAAGCCTTTTCTAGATGTTGAGACTTCGCAATAGCAGGAATTAAGTAGCACAGTAGGCCTATACCTTTCACTGATCTTTCACACAGCTACATAATGCTTCATATCGCAGCCAAACGATAACAAAATTAACACATTTCTGAAACTTGCTTAAGTCTGCCAAATGATTTAATGTAACTGTAGATATCTGAATGTAAAAGAAACAAAAAAAAAAACCAAAACAAACCTGCATTTAAAAAAATAAAATAATGACTGTCCTGTTTCTACAGTGAATGATGAAGATCATCAGTCTGAAAATTTAAATTTGCTTTCATTTATGGCCGCCATTTTATTTATACAAAAAAAAAGTAAAAACAAATTAAATAAGAATATACATAGACAAAACAAATAAATTTACCATGAAAATAGATTAGTAAATTTTAAAAAAATGAGTGTTCAAAAAAAAAAAAAAAAAAGTGGAAATCGAAATTCTAATGCCTGATCGAGGATCCCATAATCACAGGCCTATGGTTTAAGACACAAAGTTAAAATTATACTTTTATTGCTATGATTGAGAAATGAAATGATATAATTGAATATGATTATCAAGTGACTGGTATGAAAACAATGTTTACAGTGTACGAGAAACTCCAAAAAATTAACAAAAATGTGGATGATTATAAAATAATAATGAAATTGAAAATAAAATAAAATTTTTATTTTAATGTAAAATTTCCAAGAAAGTACAAATAAATCATATTAATATTTAAGTAGAAAAAACTGTGAAAATCTGTTTTTACAGGAAGCTACAAATTTATAATGTGTACAATTTCTTACACAAATATTAAAAAAAAAATGATTTTTTTTTTGCGATTTCAATGCATTTTTTAATTTATTTAGTAAAAAAAAAGGCCTTGCAATATATTGAAATTGAATAAAGATGAACAAGACAAAAATAATATAAATGTATTCCTGGACTTTTTAAACATGATCCAAACCACACCAAGTTAACATATGAAAAAAAATGTGTACACTTGGAATTTTAATATGCTATACGGACAGACTCTTTAGAAATTTATAAAAATAATGTTGACATTGATACATACACTTGATCAAGATAATTTAAAAAAAAATCAATTATTATTATTTATACAAGAAATAGAAATTTCGTTTAGTTTGTACTATCTCCGAACGAAATGCTTAGCAAAATTTAGGCAAAATTCTGTTCTTCTCTATAAATGTTCATTGAACTATAACCCAAAATAAGAACTCCATATTATCTACATGAGATTTATTATTTTTATAATTTAATTATGCACGTAAAATATGAGAATTTATTCCTTGCTTTGAGAGCAAGCTGATATAAAGATGTGTCGTTGATTTAAAACATCGATCCCCTAGTGGCGAGGGCAGCCAGAAGAGTGACCAGGTAGATGGCTACACTGGTTCTCACGCCTTGGTTTACAGACGGTGTTTCTGAAAAACAAAAATATATATTTATGACTCATTGTGTTTTATTCTGCTAAGTGTTAACATTCTTATAAAAAACAATGTTCTTAAACACCCTGTCCTTAAACATCATGTCCTTAAACAACATGTCCTTTAAACACAATGTCCTTTAAACACCATGTCCTTAAACACAATGTCCTTAAACACCATGTCCTTAAACACCATGTCCTTTAAACACCATGTCGTTAAACACCATGTCCTTTAAACACCATGCCCTTAAACACCATGTCCTTTAAACACCATGTCCTTAAACACCATGTCCTTAAACACCATGTCCTTAAACGCCATGTCCTTAAAACACCATCTCCTTAAACACCATGTCCTTAAACACTATGCCAAAAACATTGAACAAACTTAGGAAAGGTAGGATTAAAAAGTAAATTCTTTTCATCTAAAGCTAACATAATAAAACAGCGCTTTTAAAATATTTCAAAATGTAAAATAACCTGATTTAAAAAAAATTAAGATTTGAAAACGAAACGAAATAAAATAAAATTATGCTTAGGCAAACAAAAATTATTTTTTTTAGTTCTTACCACATTCCGGCATCTTCAATCGTATCTTCTCATCATTTATGGTCTTTACAACCTTTGGAGTGATATGAATTAACACGTTAATTTGACTGGATACTTGTAGGCTAATAAACTTGAAATTAAATAATTATCCATTGTAGTAAATTGTAAAGAAAGGAAGATATATCGTTTTTGTTCCTTTCAGAGGCGTAGCGAAGGGGGGGGGGACAGATGTCCACGGGGCGCCAGCTAGTTAGGGGCGCCAAAATATGCTTTGATATTATTTTATTGATGAAAATAATTGGTTTGAGGGTTGAAAAAAGACAATATGTGGCGCTTTAAAATGAATCTTGTCCCCGTGCGCGAATCTCGTCCCCGGGCGCCAAACACTCTAGCTACGCCTCTGGTTCCTTTTCATTATCATGCGTCTAAAATAAAATAATATAATCTGTTGACATATATTTTCACACCCCCCCCCCCCCCCCCCCCCGACATTATTCCACAAATTGTTTATTTATAATAATTATACAAAATTCACAGTAATCTCCCGGACACTGAGGCCTGCCTCTCGCAGTTGGAAGATTCACTTATTTATTGTCAGAGTAACAATTGGTAGTTTATGAATAGCAAAAGGACCCCAATAACAGAACCAGATTACAACGACTCCTCCGCGTCACAACTACTCACAACAGTCACAAAATGTATACTTTGTTATAGTGACCAACTTACTTCCTCTTTGCCTGAGTCACAAGTGTCAATGTGCAATAGACAGCTACCAAACGTGTCCAGCTCCCTAGGAAAAAACCAACAAATGATAAGTTAGTTTATACGGTCTGTTTTTTTAAAGCAATTCCTTCTCTCCTCTCGTTCAAATGCCTTCTCATATTTTCTGACGGACACAAACATCTTACTATTTTAAGTAAATTATAATTTTAAACTGAACTGCGCGTTAAACCTTATTGTAGTAATTCGTTGTTCTGGGTCATAAGAGGTGAGATGTCGGCTGCTGTGAAGGATCTGTGAATTGTTTTTGATAGATGTGTTCCTGAGATTGTGTAGGGTGGAAGAAACGCATTTTGAACATATGGTATGCTTGGATCCGGAGATTCACGTTCATGTTTTACTTATATGAGCTATACACATAAAAAAACAACAAGAAATACAAAAAATATTATCCTCTTCGGCTAGGTCGGTCGTGAAACGTTTAGGGTCGGTTCACCCGATCAAATTTTCCTTCAAGCATTTGCTGCAATTCGCGCATGAAGCCTTGTCATAACTTTCAAATGACTATTTGATCAAATTCCCCTAAAAAAAGAAACCCCGCACAAAATAGTGCGTTCATACAACAATTTGACGAGAATTTTGATCGTGTGAACTGACGGAAGTTGTGAAGCGTATCTTCATTGAATGATCATTCCTAGACAGAGGGTTTGGAAAAAAATTTTTTTTCCTTCCAAAATAGCCAAATTTTTTGGGGGGAATGAAAAGGTCAAATTCGCCACACTATATTATACAAATCACAAAACACTTCCGTTAAATGCAGCACTCTGCTGGTATAACAGCATGGGGTCTAACGTAAGTTTCACTAGAGCATCGAACACATTTGATATAAGAATAAAATTAAACAGCCCCTAACAACGAAGTTTTTTTTGGGGTAAAAATCCTTTATATGCTTTAAAAATTTTTTTTTATATTATATTAATATTCCAATGTCCCACCCGCTTTTACACCGGATATTTATTTCACCAACTATTTCACCAACTATTTCACCAACTATTTCACCAACTATTTCACCAACTATTTCACCAACTATTTCACCAACTATTTCACCAACTATTTCACCAACTATTTCACCAACTATTTCACCAACTATTTCACCAACTATTTCACCAACTATTTCACCAACTATTTCAGAAAATCAAAAGAAAATATTACGCACCAAACGCACTTGCGTTAATAAAAAAAAATAATATCATTTAGCGCAGATAACGGGAATTTTATTTCGTGAAAACGATGTTACCATATTTCCTTCATCATATACTTTGTAAAATAGGAAAAAAAAACTGATTTATTTAGGGTTGTTGGTGTTGAAAGTTGGGACTAAAAATGTGAGAGAATGTGTTTTTTGCGGCAACGAGTCTATGTGCGAATTTCAGCTCGATAGGTTGACGGGAAGTGGTTCAAATAGCCGTCCGAAGTTTCTGCCATAAACACGCAAAAGGGGAAGTTAATATATAGGATTTAAAAAGGTGTTACAAAAGTTTATATCTGGGCATTGACATGGATAATGTATTGGTCATATGATCAATCAGTCCTAATCTAATATTCAAATCTTCAAAAATGGTGAGTGTGTGTCGAAGAGTTGAAAAAAAAAAATCTCTATTGTGTCGCCATAAAATAAAATATATGAAAACGACTGTTACAGCAAAAAAAAAAAAAAAAAAAAAAAATTTCTAGTTATTGATTTCAAATAACTCTTAAATGAATTAAGTATACTTTGTTAAAAATAGAAAATATTTATTTAAATACTCTTTTAAACCCAAAAAGTGTTGTGTTGTGTTGCATTCTAATGTGTATGTAGCAAGCGCGGCGTTGTAGATTTATTTCTTGATCCACTTACTGACATAACATTGTCGTGTTATGATTGGTCGGGTCCGTGTGGTTCTTCAGCAGGACATCCACGTAGGAGAACGCGCACTCGTCCACTTTGTTCGTGCAGGCTGCAAGGGGGATTAAGAATGACCGAATGTTAGATAACTCAAGGTAGTCATACATTTTACTGTAATTTATTGTTTGATTGCATCAAGAGAATGTTGAACGAGTCCACTACCGCCAACAAACAAACCAACAAACGAAAAACACCGACGGCAACCGTTTTTCTACACGCCAGTTTTCAAAATACTTGCTTTATGTAAGTTATCTAGCGTTTGGCTCACCAACATGGGTATCTCTTAGAGGGGGCACCCTTAAACCACCTAGAAATGTATTGATATCTGTTAGAGGGGGCGCCCCTCACTCACTTAGAAGTGTATTGATATCTATTAGAGGGGGCGCCCCTCACTCACCTAGAAGTGTATTGATATCTATTAGAGGGGGCGCCCCTCACTCACCTAGAAGTGTATTGGTATCTATTAGAGGGGGCGCCCCTCACTCACCTAGAAGTGTATTGGTATCTATTAGAGGGGGCGCCCCTCACTCACCTAGAAGTTTATTGATATCTATTAGAGTGGGCGCCCCTCACTCACCTAGAAATGTATTGATATCTGTTAGAGGTGGCGCCCCTCGCCCACCTAGAAGTGTATTGATATCTATTAGAGGGGGGCGTCCCTCACTCACCTAGAAGTGTAGTGATATCTGATCTATTAGAGGGGGCGTCCCTCACTCACCTAGAAGTGTATTGGTATCTATTAGAGGTCCCCCCACGCCCACAGAAAGATGCAATTATGATACCACACGACGCTGCCATATTTCATTTTCATTTAGTCTAGTAAATCTCCTGTATTGGTGGTCGGACAACACTGGGCAGGTGTTTAAACACTGTTTGTACTACCTGCTACATAGCAAGCAGGCTTTTAAAACAAAACGTACTCACCGAGAAAACGTGGAAGTGAATGTTAAAATGATATAAAATGTAATGTGACGTAAACGGTATGATCTTTAAATTGAATTATTTTTTTGTTTCTTGAAAGGCAAAACAAACCCGACTGATTCCCTACACCTCCCAGAGGGTCACACCGACCGCCACACATATGCACACATACATACACACACACACAAATACACTTACTAACAAAATCCCAAACACGACCATACACACAATTAACACGAGAAATACTTTTCTTTTTAAATCTAAATATCAGTAGCGCACACAACGGCACACGCACACACATTCCTGCCCTCCACCCACACGCAATTTAAACAAAGGAAAAGTGCAGATGATACGTGCTGATGTGCTCAGACAGCGTGTCGACCATCTTTCCTCCTATGCTCGTTGTAACGTGACCACCTTTCCTTCTAAGCTCGTTGTAACGCAGTGGTTCTCAATCTTCCTAATGCCTCGACCCTTTAAAACAGCTCCTCATGTTGTGGCGACCCCTACCACAAAATTATTTTCGTTGTTACTTCATAACTGTAGAGTATATGTGTTTTCCGATGGTCTCAGTCGACCCCTTTGAAAGGGTCGTGCGATCCTTAAAGGGGTCTCGACCCACAGGTTGAGAGCCGCTGTTGGAACGTGACCACCTTTCCTTCTATGTTCGTTGTAGCATGACCACCCTTTCCTTCTATGTTCGTTGTAGCGTGACAATCCATTCATCTTTTTTAAAAGTTTTAATCAACTTACCAATAGGTTTATTTGTTCTGTCTGTGAAAATAGAATAAGAATAAGCTATTAGTGTATATCAATAATCATGGAAATTGGAGAAGATCATTGGAAAAATCGATTCATCAGATTATAAACATCCTTTATGTTATTCCATAGATTAGTTTGGATGTTCTTATTCCATTATTTACCCCCCCCCCCCTTTTCTCTCCAAAACAAAATAAATAAATAAATAAAAATAAATGCAGATTGCGTTCTTTTGGTTTCCGCTGTGCGAGTTTAAAAATACATGTTCAGGTTTTTACAGGCTGTCCTAATACTTTTCGATATGTATTTAGTTGTTGAATTCTGTTAAAATGAACCACATTATAATCACATATATAATGATCCTCTATCATTTGAAGATAAATGAAAGGGGAAACAACAAACAACGATTTCTACACCTTTCAATTTATTTGACTCTGAATTTTACACATCGTTAAACAATTTTTTAAAAAATTTGATGACCGTGGTTGAATCCCCAACCCTCCACCCCTAAAATTCACGCACGCTTAATGACTAACAGATCACCCCGCGCGATTCCCCCGCGTGTCCTGAATTTCCACTGTTTAAAAACATATTTCACGTATTTGTTGAATGACGTGGAAAAAACGTAAGCGGAGAGTGCAAACACGGTGTTGAACTATGTCGCCCAAAGGGGACACAGTTCTTGAAACGAGGCTGGATTGCTTTTATTTGAAAGGTTCTAAACAATATCAAAACTCCAGGACTCTAGGATAGCCTAGAAATATTTTACCCTCTTAAATAAAACACCAACGTTTCCTATTCACTTTCCTCTGAATATAACGTAATCTGCGTCAGACATTTACACAAGTAAAGCCACAGATAAATGCAACTCGGCTCATCTTCATGGGTATAAAATTCCATTGGCGTCTCTGGCGGTTTCTTTTTGTGAAATCGAATCTGTGATTAAAAAAAATGTACCAAAATATTCTATAGCTTACTCACTTCCCGGGAACACGCCAAGCTCTGGAAGTAGAAATGATAAAAAAAGAAACATTTACATATCGATTTAGCTGCATGTAACTAAAACATGGTGTACAGAAAAAGGAAACCGTAAAGGTTTACAGACCTCTTAAACCCAACCCCACGCCCTCAAAAAATAAAATACCCCCCTCCCACAAAAACACCCCCAGAAAAAATCACTAAACACCAACTCCCTCCCAAAAAAAAATACATTTATAAATAAATGCAACAATACACACACAAAAAAATGTGAAAATTACAAACGGAATGAATCTATTTGAAATTAAACTAAATATCGTGAGTTTAATAAAAAAAAAAAGCAAAGAAACAAAAAAATAATGTTTAGTAACTGGATGTCATTTGGTTTGGGTAAAAATGTGACAAGGTTACAAAGGTCCGGTGCAAGGCGAACACACACGTCACTCACCGCACTGAACGTTCCTCTCTACAAGTTTATTCTGCGCCGACCTGTAGGCCAGTCGAAGATTGATCTCTGACTCACAGGCCAGGTTCCTGACACAGGTGATGTAGCCACGAGCCGATCTGAAATTAGTTTTTGCGTCAACAGAGGTTTTTTTTTTAAATTTCAGATTGAAATAGTTAGTGTGGAATACATGATAAGGTATGGAGTGCAATTCAGTGGCGTGGCTCAGAAAATATTACCACCCCCCACAAAAAAAAACCCCAACAAACCAACAACAACAACCAACACATCCCCCATCCCCCCTCACCCCCCCAACAAAACAACAAACAAACAAATCATGAGACGTAACTTCATGTTATACAATAATGTACGACCTTATCTCCCCCCCCCCCCCCCCGATTAATAAATCCGCCGTTTTTTACGCCCCAAAAATATTCAGTTGTTTCAACATGATATGCAGATTCATAAATCCCACTTTTACTAGTGAGCAGTGGTTCTCAACCTTCCCAGTGCCGCGACCCTTTCATACAGCTCCTCATATGGTGGTGATTCCCCCGCCATGAAATTATTTTCGTTGCTATTTCATAAATACGTGCTTTCCGATGGTTATAGGCGACCCCCTGAGTAAGGGTCACCTGACACCAAAGGGATCGCGACGCACAGGTTGAGAGCCGCTTCTATAGAGATTTAGGCACATAACGTTTCATAACGTCCTCATGTGTTTTGCTGTTGACGCGACGATGCTCCTTACGTGCAGTATCCAGCCACATTTTGTGGTTGACTGAACGCCCTGTTGAAATCTGCTTCGCACTTCGTGGACTCCGTCTGACATTCTGAAACACAGAAGGCATCCCTTTGTTTAAACTCATCGATAGACCCCCCACCCATGTATTTAAAGCTTGCTATTGTAATTAATGATGACCCCGTCAGTGGGGTGGGCAGCTAGTGTTGGTGCCGACCGGGCGGGTCAAGATTTTTCCGCCCCCATTCCTTCATAAAAAAAAAAAATTGGCCGAAAATGCCACCCTCACCCCTCGAAATAAAAAAAAGAAGTATCGCCCTGGGTGGACCCTCTCTACAATCCCCTTCCTACGCCATTGGACCCCGTCATGGTATTATGCGGAAACTACAAATGGCCACTCCGTAGTTTTGAAGACACATTTTAAAACTAAAACCTAACCGTAACTTGTATATTATCAACATTTTGCATGATGCAATAGCTGGAAGTTGACTTCAATAAACCTCTATGGAATACATTTTATACAGTTCATTTATGGACACATCTAAGAATAAGGAAAATGGAATTAAAGGTGTAGCAATTTGGGTCTGTGGTTAAAATTTTTCCAGGATATACATAAAAAAAGTATTTATAATTATAATGTTATCTCTGAGTATTTCTTAACTCGTCATGTTGTCTCGTTCAGCACGCGGGCGGGTGCGCGCGCGCGCCTGTGTGTGTGTGTGTGTGTCTGTGTGTTTGTATGTGTGTATCATTGCACAATATGGAAATTGTTAACAGTTATACGGAAATGAAGTTAAACTAAATTCTTTTCACCACAGTATTCATCCTTGGTTAACTTTACTTCTTGTGTTGTTGTTGGGGAACTTAGTTTGAAAACTGTAGACACTTTTAGATTGGCCGTTCAATTTCAATCATTAAACGCAAAAAAAAAAATATCTAAAAAGCTGTTCAAAATAATACATCAGTTTTGTCTGAGTTTAAGCAATGACAACTGAAGAATACGAATTAAAAAAATAAAAAATAGAAATAAAAGTGTGACTATTTGCTCATTTAGAGACCAGCGTTATAATGTCCACTTGAAAAAAACAAGTCAAACCATACCTGGGTAAAGGTGTGGGTAAAGGTCATCGCCTAGGCTAGAGAAAAGTAAACATGAGAAAGTCAACCTTAGTCTTTAAAGTGTTTCAGTTTAAACAGCTCAGGTGCAAGTTTGAGAGAAAAAAAATAATCACCGCTGTGAAATGAAACTAACGCAAGGTCCCGATTTCAAGCCTGGAAACAATTTTGTAGCTCGTAATATTCAACCCGTAGAACGAAGGATTTCCATTTCTAGTTTCAATGTTTGCGTCATTTGGAATGTAATATACAATAAAACGTGCTTACTTATTATGTCAAATATGTTGATATATTTAATATGTTTTATATATATATATATATAGATAGATAGATAGATAGATAAATAGATAGAAAGATAGGTAGATAGGTAGATAGAAAGATAGAAATCTAGATAGATAGATAGATAGATAAATAGATAGAAAGATAGTAGACAGATAGATAGATAGACATATAGATATATAGATAGATAGATAGATAGACAGATAGATAGATATACAGATAGATATATAGATAGATAGATAGATAGATAGATAGATAGATAGATAGATAGACAGACAGATAGATAGATAGATAGATATATAGATAGATAGATAGATAGATAGATAGATAGATAGATAGATATATAGATAGATATGAAGATAGATAGATAGGTAGATATGTAGATAGGTAGATAGATAGATAGAAAGATAGAAAGATAGATAGATAGATATATAGATAGATAAATAGATAGAAAGATAGGTAGATAGGTAGATAGGTAGATAGAAAGATAGAAATATAGATAGATAGATAAATAGAAAGAAAGATAGATAGATAGATAGATAGATAGATTGGATAGATAGACAGATAGATATATAGACAGATAGATAGATAGATAGATAGATAGACAGACAGACAGACATACAGATATATAGATAGATAGATAGACAGATAGATAGATGGATGGATCGATATAGAGATATATATTCTAAATTCATCCTAAATTTTAATGAAAGGAACCAACAATTCTCTGAGTTTTTGAGCTGGTACTTTTAAAATACACATATACTATTTGTATTAGAACTCTGGAGTTCTTGCCATTTAAAACCTTTGCGAAGTCGTGTTATCATTTTCTGAAAATAAAAAAAACGTTACAACGCTTATGAAGTTAAGTTACTACGTTTTCATAATTAATATTAGCATCTCTCATATCACCTGAGCTGTGGGACCGACATAAAAACAAATTCCATTTTAACGACTATATGTGTAGTGGCCCAAAGAGCTTCAGAATAGGACACCCCCCCCCCTTTTCCCTTAATTGGTGAGGATGCACTAATAATACCAGTCAACAGTAATGCAGCTTATTAAGACTGAGCGTCAGTTCACACGATCAAAATTTCGCGTCAAAACGCATGAACGCACTATTTTTTTTCGTGGTTTCTTTTTGGGGGAATTTGATCAAATAGTAATTTGAAAGTTGTGACAAGGCTTCATACACGAATAGCATCAAATGCTTGAAGGAAAATTTGATCGCGTGAACCGACCCTGAGACACAGTCCCTTTAGATGTGAGTTAGTTAGTTACCTTCTATTGTAAGCGCCAGCAGGACGGGCAGAGCTGTAGAATAAGAGAACCAAGGCAAAATTCAATAATCTCTCTTCTGATATTTAGATTCGTCTACGTGACATTAATGCTAAGTACGCTCCGCTCAACATCTAAAACTGGTTGACATTCTCTTTGCCGATGATATATGAAAGAATTAATGATTTCAACAATGAAAACTTAAATAATATATTTAAAAAATCCACAAAACAATACGTATATTCGTTATTATAATTTAAATAAGATCTGTCCATTTTCAGATTTAAAAAAAAAAGAAGATATTTAACACCTCGGGTACACTTGATTTTATATATTTTGTACAAAAGTATTAAACTTCAAAGGTTCAGAAATTAACATGTAAAAAAATGTATATGCACTATTGACATACTGGTGGATGACAACTTACTGGCTATGACAAAAACATATTTAAGGCTTGACGTATCCATGTTTGACAGACCGCCTGGCGTGTGTCACTAAAAGTGAACTTTTCAAATAAAATGTTCACCCGCAGACTGCTGGAGGTATTTTTTTAAAAAAAAGAAGAAACAGGGAGCGAACTTATTTAAACAAGAAACATTTTCAACGTCATCGATGTACACATGACATTCCCTTAATCTACTCCATTCCACCAGCCCCCCCCCCCCACCTTTTCCTCTCCATGCCCATCCTCTCTCAACCATTCCTCAGTTCCTCTCATGAAATCCCCCGTCCTCATGCATCCTAACTGAAACACAACCATGGGAGTTCGGCTGTGTTTTATCCCCAAAAAACCATTTCACTGTCACCCTGGAAATTTTTTTTGAAAAAAGAGAAAAAACTCTAAGCACAGGTAAAGAGAAGGTGGGTTATTTGTTTTAGCAAGCGTTGGCAGACTCACCTGTGTCAAGACATAATTAAAAATAGAGAAGGGGAGAGGGAGAATGAAAGTAGGACAGAAAGAGCGAAAGAGTAACAAAGAGTCAGAAAGAAAGAAAGAGAGAGAGAGAGCGAGAGAGAGAGAGAGATAGCGAGATAGAGAGAGAACGAGAGAGAGAGAGAGAGAGAGAACAGTCGATTTTTTTTTAAACGAGCCTAGCTGTAAACGTTTTACAACATGAAATTGCTGGTATTACAAGTACTACATTTTACGGAGTTTAACTATAACGGGTATTACAAGTAATGCAGTTACTAAGATATGCCTATCAGTAGATGAGTAGACACATTTAATTACAGGTATTACAAGTACTGCAATTACCAAGACATGCCTATCAGTAGATGAGTAGACACGTTTAACTACGGGTATTACAAGTACTGCAATTACTAAGACATGCCTATCAGTAGATGCGTAGACACATTTAATTACAGGTATTACAAGTAACTGCAATTACTAAGACATGCCTAGCAATAGCTGAGTAGACACGTTTAACTACGGGTATTACAAAAAAAAAAGTACTGCAATTACTAATATGTGCCTAGCAATAGATGAGAAGGCGCAGATGATTGATATTAGCCGTGTTATTACGTGTTTTAAAAAAAAAAAACTCTCTACCTTCATCCCTAGATCATAAATTACAACCGGTCTGGTTTAGCTCAATACAACTATCTGGTGCTTACAACAGCAAACCGTTTCACGAAGCTAAGTTCTCGACCATGATTTCGCCAGGCCTGTACAGCCTAATAGGGTACAGCACTGTACCGCACTGTACCGCACTGTACCGCACCTGTACATAGCCCGAACAGTGACGAATACCAAATTATTTGTGCTAAAGATTTTTTCCCCAGCTAAAATAACAGAGTTATAAATAACAGAGTTATTTTTAGATGTATGAAATTAAATTTAAAAACAAATTTAAAAAAAAGAAACAAAAAAAAAAACGAAATGCGAAACAACAAACACTTAAATTCATCATCACAAATAGTCTTTTTTAAAATGTGAGACATCCTTAGAAATAAATGAAAACTCTATCTGTACAATTTTGTATTTCTGATTTGTGGTGGTTTCTGTGTGTGTGCGCGGGGGGGGGGGGGGGGTGGTGCAGGAGTACCACAATACTTATGAAAAGAAGAGGAGATTGTTTAAGAAATTCAGGACCAATTATTTCTGTTGTTGAGAGTATAACACTACGGTCATAAGTTTGAAAGATTCAAACACTTGAGTCCTCGGACAAGACCTCGGCCCTCTATAGGGACATTACCTACATTGTTAAAAAGACACAATAAGCTTGTTTCGTGGACCAAACTTGAGTTTTGGTGACACATAATTTCACCCAGACCAGTGATTCTCAACCTCCCTAATGCAGCGACCCTTTAAAACAGTTGCTCAAGTTGTTTCGACCCCCATCCACAAAATTAATTTCATCACGATTTCATAACTGTAGAGTATATGTTTTTCCGATGGCCTTATGCGACCCCTGTGAAGGGATCGCGACGCACAGGCTGAGAACCGCAGACCTAGACAGAGAAGGTAAATACACCAAAGCAAAATGCTGTTAAGGAAAAAAACAATGTTTTTACAATAATTTTGCACTATTAATATATAGTGAATGGCTTTAACAAATTAACAGCCGCGAATTGTGGCTTTTACCCTAAACCCTGCGTCTGTCTGTGGGATGAATGTGCTCCGATGACAGCACATTTAAAAATAGCCCCCACGATCTCACCATTCCCGTTTAGAGTCAGCCATTGTACAAATAAGGCGAGGTGCGATGGGGTTAATGACGTATGGCTCGAAGGACTAAAGATTTTTTTTTTAAAAAGCGTGGCTAGATTCCCGTCGCGAGATTATGACTTCACAAAGTTACGCGACAGTCGACATTATTCCTTCACAAAAGTTACACGACAGTCCAGATTATTCCTACACAAAGTTTAGATTATTCCTTCACAAAGTTACACGACAGTCGAGATTATTCCTTCACAAAAGTTACACGACAGTCGAGATTATTCCTTCACAAAAGTTACACGACAGTCAAGATTATTCCTTCACAAAGTTACACGACAGTCGAAATTATTCCTTCACACAGTTACACGACAGTCGAGATTATTCCTTCACAAAGTTACACGACAGTCGAGATTATTCCTTCACAAAGTTACACGACAGTCGAGATTTTTCCTTTAGAAAGTTACACGACAGTCGAGATTATTCATTCACAAAGTTATACGACAGTCGAGATTATTCCTTCACAAAGTTAAACGACAGTCGAGATTATTCCTTCACAAAGTTACACGACAGTCGAGATTATTCCTTCACACAGTTACACGACAGTCGAGATTATTCCTTCACAAAGTTACACGACAGTCGAGATTTTTCCTTTAGAAAGTTACACGACAGTCGAGATTATTCCTTCACAAAGTTACACGACAGTCGATATTATTCCTTCACACAGTTACACGACAGTCGAGATTATTCCTTCACACAGTTACACGACAGTCGAGATTATTCCTTCACAAAGTTACACGACAGTCGAGATTTTTCCTTTAGAAAGTTACACGACAGTCGAGATTATTCATTCACAAAGTTATACGACAGTCGAGATTATTCCTTCACAAAGTTAAACGACAGTCGAGATTATTCCTTCACAAAGTTACACGACAGTCGAGATTATTCCTTCACACAGTTACACGACAGTCGAGACTATTCCTTCACAAAGTTACACGACAGTCGAGATTTTTCCTTTAGAAAGTTACACGACAGTTGAGATTATTCCTTCACAAAGTTATACGACAGTCGAGATCATTCCTTCACAAAGTTAAACGACAGTCGAGATTATTCCTTCACACAGTTACACGACAGTCGAGATTATTTCTTCACAAAGTTACACCACAGTCGCTGGTTTTGTAAAAATTACGCTCATGGCCTAGTCAGCTGACAAAATCCGCCTTTCTAATGTACAGCAAAAGTTAATCGCATCGTGATATCGTATTCATGAACTCTTTTGAATGCTTTCATAGAGATTTATATACATGTTTTGTTTCATTTTTTAAAATATTTTGACATCCATATTTTTAAATAATTAGCTTTCAGCCCACTTGTTTGTAAAAAAAAAAACAACACAACTTCTGGCAATAACAATGTTGAATAGTTAGGTTTTTAAATTAGTTTCTACTTCTTGTCGTATTTTCATTTGTCATGTCTGCTGAGGAAGGCTCTTGGCCGAAACGCTCTTCTCTTCCTGTACTGTCTTTCGATTCAAGCTTCCACGTACGTTTTTCTACTATTTCCCTACACAGCATGAACGCAGTCCTTTGTGACTGGTACGGACTGTTATTAATATGGAGAATTTTTATCTCTTATTTAATTTTATGGCTCGTTCCAAAACAGTACATAACAAAAGACGATACCAAATTTTAATACAATAAACAAATAATGCGATACTCAAACCAGGGCTAATTACAATTAACACGTTTTTAATGTGTGAATTATAATAAATTACAAAATCAAACAAATATGATTAAAACTATTGACTTACAGTTTGGCTGGTACCGTTACTATGTTAATAAAAATACAGTGTGCAAAAGTTGTACAATGAGGAAAAGAAAGCTACACATACACAGTAAACAAAGCACTGTCAAGTAGCCCAATAATAACACACGCTCCAAGTCTCGTGATAAAGGATCTGCCTTCCTTCATTCAATCTTTGACCCTTTTATAGTCTACTTCTGTTAGATTCTTCCAGAAAAGAATTATCAGTGTAACTGTTTCCAGCATACTCCAGATTATTCGACAATATTCGATAGGAACAGGCTATACTAAACTTGTTGTAAACAAGGTTGAAGGGAGACTATTATTTCGCTAGCCCCACCCCCAAAGGCGGCCTCGATTGTGTTTACTGTAAGAGGCCATTCACGGGGAAAGCGGTGAAAGCGTGCAGTAAAACACGTCACATACATAACAGTGACATTCAGCATGACATCCAATACATTGTAGAAAGTATTTAAAAAAACACCCTGTTACCCCGTATTTTTTGCTGTTGTTTTTAATCAGCTATCTGTAAAATTTTTGTTCTGTTCTTGTACATCAGCTATTTGTGTAGAAAACCCGCAGCAAAACAAAACAAAAATGAAAGAAAAAAATACCGCAGTATTTCAATATCAGTGCAGAAAAAGGTGCCCTATTGCGTAATACATAAATGACACGGGGCCCATAAGCCCTCGACTTAATTCGCCGTTAATCCGGCCCTGGGCTAATGCGAAGAGAAATCACCATGACGCCATTCGCGTGTTTTGTCCCTGGTTCCGATCCGATAGGCTCAAAACCCTGGTTAGGGATAAGTTTAGTATTCAGGTTGGGTTTAGGGATATATTTAGGGTTCAGGTTAGGTTTAGGGATAAATTTAGGACATACGTTTGCGGGTCGCGGCAGCCAAGACGGCGGCCATGTTAAAAACACGCGGTGATATCTCTTCGCATTTACCCGGCCCTGTTATCCTGGGTTGCACTACAACGAAGACATGGGCTAAAGTAAAATTCGGGAAGACTCCTTTTTCAAGTTAAATTAAAAAAGAACACACGACAGTTAAAAAAAAAGAGTTCACCATATCGCACCATTATCGAAAACTTGGCACCATATCGCACCATTAGCGAACACATGGCACCATATCGCACCATTAGCGAACACATGGCACAATATCGCACCATTAGCGAACACTTGGCACCATAGAGCACCATTAGCGAACACATGTTGAAAATAGATTAAGTCCATTCCGTTATCGATTGTTTTTCAATCACAACATTTACATAATATTTCCTAAAAATACAATACAGGCCTTCCCAGGAGTCTTCCCTGTGGAACAAATATATGGTAGAAATGTTAAATACATTCTCGCTGATATCCGTTTACATACCGTTATATTATGTCATAGCTGCCTGCATCATTGGCACCCGGGGATATAGTAGGTATTTTTCAATGGACTACGATGAGTCGATTGTTTTGTCACGTGATAAGCGTAAGTACGAGTAAGACTTCCGGTAGGCTGTCTGCAACACATTAGTCGCTCACAAATTTTTCTTCAAACAACATTTTTCCTTTAAGCATAACTGAATTATAATTATTGTCACATTTAATGAATGTCATTTAAAGAAACGCGTGTATTCAAGAATATTTTGAAAAGTAAAATTTTTAATTAACACTGGGGGAAGCGCTGATGGAGACAAACATTGTGCTTTAAAATTAATGATAATGGCAATGGCTGATCAGCTGTTATCTGTTGTTATGTGTTGTTATGTGTAGCAGAAAGCCTACCAATGGCTGGTACCTATCACGTGACAAAACAAGGAAGTGACTCATCGTAGTCCATTTAAAAAAAAAATTTAATTAATTAATGGACATACCATATTCAAGTTTAATTTTATTTTAGTTGTATAGGATTTTAAATTGTTGTATTTATTGCCAATCATGAGTTATGCCAATAAAAAAAAATATCAAAGTGAAGAATAAACTAAAACCAATTTTTTTTCGTTTTTTATGTACAGAAATAAACGAATATATCAACTGATTTAAAATGTAAACTGTTATATAAGCTATACGTTGTTGTAGTGCCGGCTCAAGGTACCGGCAACGCGGACAGTTGCTCGGGGCGTCATGTGATTAGGGCGCCATAAACGATCTTCCAAAATAGGAAAAAAAGGCACTGCATGTGGGCACCATGGAAGAACAATCTAAAGTACAAATTAAAAAAAAAAAGATTTGCTGATCTAAAGGCTAGAGGAATAAACACGTCATCGGTAGGCTAAGTGTTAATACTGTCCATGGTAGGCCAAGGGTTAATACTGTCCATGGTAGGCCAAGTGTTAATACTGTCCATGGTAGGCCAAGGGTTAATACTGTCCATGGTAGGCCAAGGGTTAATACTGTCCATGGTAGGCCAAGGGTTAATACTGTCCATGGTAGGCCAAGTGTTAATACTATCCATGGTAGGCCAAGGGTTAATACTGTCCATGGTAGGCCAAGTGTTAATACTGTCCATGGTAGGCCAAGTGTTAATACTGTACATGGTAGGCCAAGTGTTAATACTGTCCATGGTAGGCCAAGTGTTAATACCGTCCATGGTAGGCCAAGTGTTAATACTGTCCATGGTAGGCCAAGGGTTAATACTGTACATGGTAGGCCAAGTGTTAATACTGTCCATGGTAGGCCATGGGTTAATACTGTCCATGGTAGGCCAAGGGTTAATACCGTCCATGGTAGGCCAAGGGTTAATACTTTCCATGGTAGGCCAAGTGTTAATACTGTCCATGGTAGGCCAAGTGTTAATACTGTCCATGGTAGGCCAAGTGTTAATACTGTCCATGGTAGGCCAAGGGTTAATACTGTCCATGGTAGGCCAAGTGTTAATATTGTCCATGGTAGGCCAAGTGTTAATACTGTCCATGGTAGGCCAAGGGTTGATATTGTCCATGGTAGGCCAAGTGTTAATACTGTCCATGGTAGGCCAAGGGTTGATACTGTCCATGGTAGGCTAAGTGTTAATACTTTCCGAATACCAGTTAAGAAAAACAACAACCTAGGTAATAGACTGGGAAAAAAAATGTGTATGATTAAACTTAAAAAGGGTAGGCCAAAGTTAAGCTTGCCCTGGGCGCCAGTAACCGAAGTGCCGGCCCTGCTGCGTTGATGTCCATTTAAATTTGAATTTGGTCATACTTTCCCCTTCATATAGTCCAGCGGTTCTCAACCTGTCGCCTAAGACCATCGGAAAACAAATATACTCTACAGTTATGAAGTGGCAATGAAAATAATTTTGTGTTTGGGGGTCGCCACTACACGAGGAACTGTATTAAAGGGTTGCGGCATTAGGAAGGTTGAGAACCACTGGTATAGCCAATTACATAACTTAATTTATTTTAATGATTATCTAACATCTTCTGTAACTCATTGTTTTATGTAACTGCATGGCAGACAGAACTGGAAGGGAAACTTCTACCAGGAAGGTCCGACTGAGACCCTACAATCAGCGATTTTCGTCCACTTCATGCCAGGAAGGACTGATGGCCAACGAGGACATCGCCACGATAATAGGAGTCGTAGATATTAATACTCCGGGTTGCTGCAAGTTCGCGTCGTTGTATTGCCAGAATGCAACCAACAACAACATCTACACGGTATGTTCACGTCAGAGTGCAACCAACAACAACAACATCTACATGGTATGTTCACGTCAGAGTACCACCGACAGCACATCAGCATGATGTCATGTCTTGTTAGAATGCAACCAACAACCACTTTTTACCCGGTGTGTTCATGTCAGAATGCAACCAACAATCACGTCAGCATGATATGTTCATGTTGCATTGCAACCAACAACCACATCTACACGGTGTGTTCATGTTAGCTTCCTTGGCCTCTGCAGCAGAGAGTAGCTCCACCATACCCATGGTCTCATTGTTAACAGCGCAGCTGTTGTCATGTACACAATTTTAATGTTAGGGTCACGTCCCGTCTACACTGTTGATATTAGGTTTGCAATAACAATGTTAAATTCCTTATTCATTGCTTCCTAAACTGGGTGCCACATTTCCAGACATCGAATGAGCGAATCAGCAGGACGAACTCGTCACACGACTCGTTCCTTGCTGCGCTATATGCCTTTAAAAAAAAAAATATATATATATAGAAAATTCAGACTTGGCAGTAAATGTTTTAATGACCAATTTCTTTTAATTAGAAGACCGACATTTCAGTGCGCACATTATGGACCTATTTTATACCACCTATTCTCTTTTTTCTTTCTTTTTTTTGTGTTTCTCTTTGTCTAAAATGTTAATTTTGCACAAGCATCCGTTTCCCTGGGTTCTCTACGTGTTCGAAGCGGGATTTTTTCTGTTTTGGGACAGAGTGTGCAATGATTTGGAGGTAGATTTTTCGTTAAAACAAACTTGGAAATTTTCAGTTTATTTATTGAGTTGGAATTGAAATGCGCGTAGAGTGGATTCGTCTCTAATATAGAGGTGAGAAAACCAGGCGAACATAGGGTTTGGAATGGGCACAATGTTTCCGTCATCTTCGCAGGCAAAGGATAAAAAAAAATGTTGATAATGAAGTGACATCTTGCTTAGAGAATATCCTCCAAATTAAAAAAAAAAAAAAAGAACAAAATCGTTGCATGTTTGTCCAACAAACACACAATACCATCTTGGATGATATTAACCATTGGTCCAACTATCTCATACCATCTTGGATGATATTAACCATTGGTCCAACTATCTCATACCATCTTGGATGATATTAACCATTGGTCCAACTATCTCATACCATCTTGGATGACAATAATTATTGGTCCAACTATCTCAAGTCCATTTACCTAAGAAATCTTATGACATCTTGTGTGACATAACATATTGGTCCAACTATCTCATACCATCTTGGATGATATTAACCATTGGTCCAACTATCTCATACCATCTTGGATGATATTAACCATTGGTCCAACTATCTCATACCATCTTGGATGACAATAATTATTGGTCCAACTATCTCAAGTCCATTTACCTAAGAAATCTTATGACATCTTGTGTGACATAACATATTGGTCCAACTATCTCATACCATCTTGGATGATATTAATTGTTGGTCCAACTATCTCATACCATCTTGGATGACACAACCTATTGGTCCAACTATCTCATACCATCTTGGATGATATTAACTATTGGTCCAACTATCTCATAACCATCTTGGATGATATTAACTATTGGTCCAACTATCTCATACCATCTTGGATGACATTAACTATTGGTCCAACAATCTCATACCATCTTGGATGATATTAACTATTGGTCCAACTATCTCATAACCATCTTGGATGACATTAACTATTGGTCCAACTATCTCATAACCATCTTGGATGACATTAACTATTGGTCCAACTATCTCAATACCTTCATGATTCCCGCACTAAACGATTTTTGAAACAAAACAACAAATCTCATTGCAGAGTAAGCCTCTGTCTTAATTGTTTTCTTATATATCTCTGACTAGGAATTATTAAAACCTATCTATCTATCTATCTATCTATCTATCTATCTATCTATCTATCTATCTATCTATCTATCTATCTATCTATCTATCTATCTATCTATCTATCTATCTATCTATCTATCTATCTATCTATCTATCTATCTATCTATCTATCTATCTATCTATCTATCTATCTATCTATCTATCTATCTATCTATCTATCTATCTATCTATCTATCTATCTATCTATCTATCTATCCATCTATCCATCTATCCATCTATCCATCTGTCATCTATCTATCTATCTATCTATCTATCTATCTATCTATCTATCTATCTATCTATCTATCTATCTATCTATCTATCTATCTATCTATCTATCTATCTCTCTCTCTCTCTCTCTCTCTCTCTCTCTCTCTCTATCTATCTATCTATCTATCTATCTATCTATCTATCTATCTATCTATCTATCTATCTATCTATCTATCCATCTATCCATCTATCCATCTATCCATCTATCCATCTATCCATCTATCCATCTATCCATCTATCCATCTATCCATCTATCCATCTATCCATCTATCCATCTATCCATCTATCCATATATCCATCTATCCATCTATCCATCTATCCATCTATCCATCTGTCATCTATCTATCTATCTATCTATCTATCTATCTATCTATCTATCTATCTATCTATCTATCTATCTATCTATCTATCTATCTATCTATCTATCTATCTATCTATCTATCTATCTGTCATCTATCTATCGTGGGTTCCTTTCTACTCTCAGATCTGTCACGTCGAGCTGGACAGGCGGATGTGCCAGGCGACGAAGAGGCACGAGGGGTGCTACTGCTCGAGCTACGTGGGCATGGAGATGCAGCTTGTCTTCTACATCCCTGTGATCATGGAGTACCAGAACAGCCCGTTCCTGATGGTCTACTACACCGACATCCCGAGGCTCAGCAATCACGACGACTACAGTGCATTTGTATACTTGCCGAGAATATATGGTATGAGATTAAAAAACAATAATAATAATAACGTGGGGGGGGGGGGGGTGGGGGTAGGGGAGATCTGCTCCAGCCTCTGGGTTTAAAGTTGGGACCGGACATCTCTTTCCTGACCGGGTCGCGGAGACATGCCTCTATGGACTTAGCTGGTCTGAGATCAGGTCGATCAGGGCGAATTCGTTCTCTTAAAGTTTGGGAATGAAAGATGTAACAAAATCTTTTGTTCCACAGTCTCTACGAATTTACTAGCGAGCTCCCCCCCCCCCTCCCTCAGCGGTTACCAGATAATTAAGTCATTATTGCCACTAAAGGAGTTCATTGATGGCTGATTTCTGCTCCAGAGAAATAATTTAGATGTTTTGTGTTTAAATTGTTAAAATTGTAAATGTTGTCTTATTAAAAATATGTATTTATTTATGTGCTGAAAAGGAACATGTACGATATATAATTAAACAAAACACCCAAACATTTCCATTTTTTGGATCGATAAAGAATCCTATCTATCATATCTATCTTATCTATCATATCTATCATATCTATCTTATCTATCATATCTATCTTATCTATCTAATCTATCATATCTATCATATCTATCGAACATCTATCATCGGAGCGTTACCAGATTCAGCAGTGGCACTGGACTAATTTAACATTTTCCGTGCACCACTTTGCCGTCATTTTACCTACCTACGGAATTCCAACAAACCTATATCATCCTGAAAACCCGGAAATGGGGAGATGGAGTTCACGTGCGCCTAACAGGCAGCAGTGAGGCCTCTCGAACATCTAACATCGGATTTATTTTACGCGCTTCGAGCCTTTGGGGATGAAGCGTGATTTTTAAATAAACTTTATTATTATCATTATTATCTTATCTATCTTATCTATCATATCTATCTTATCTATCATATATATCTTATCTATCATATCTATCTTATCTATCATATCTATCTTATCTATCTTATCTATCTTATCTTCAAACACATTGTTATCTTCACTAGTTTTCTGAATCATGTTTCAGATCCCGACAGGGAAAAATGTGTTCCCAGGATAGGCTGAAGCAAACCCCCCCCCACCCCCAAAACACATCCTTGGACAACGCCACTGCGGAACAGACAAATGATGAGACACCTCACCCAGTAACCCAAACATTGTTATAAAAACTTTCTTAGTCATACAATTTTTCCCATTGTTGTTGACCCCTGTGCGTCTTGACTCGCATAGCAGCTGATGACAACCAGGGATCTGTGAACACATTGATAGTAGAGCATCAGGAAATAGGAATATTACGGTAGTGGAAAGGAAACCATGTTTCTTTTATTTCCCACTGCTAAACAGGATCAGGTGTTAAACTCATATTATTATAAAGTGTTTCATATGTTTATTAAAAAAAACACCATACTTTGAAGAGATGAAACCATTCTTCCCAGTGAATAATTTAAAATTACGGATCCAGCACAACGTATGGAACTGTTCGGTTCGGATCGGAATGTCTGATCAACTGTATCTTTACTGATCCAATTCTGAGAGAACTATGATGACACCTAGGATTTTCTTAAATAAACCAGGTTTTTGGTGGCGACTTGTGAAATAGGAACTGTGTGATTTGACGAGAGCATTTTGAAGTCTTAATCTCGATGACAACCTTGTTTCACCTTGACAGCGGACATGCACGAGAGGGTGCCACACTGTGACCTCGGCCATCTTGAATGTTGTGGTATGGCCCGGTGGAGCGTGACTTCATGAAATCCAGTGACAGCGCGTTAATGTATTGAAGCCGGACTCTATGTAACAGTTTGTCTTTCTGAGTAGTGCAGCACGGAAAAGGGGGGGGGGGGGGGGGAAAGGCGGGTTCTCAAACTTTAGGAAAATATCAAAATATTTAAAATTAAAATACTGACATACGCATACATTGATATAAAAATGTTTTTTTTAAAATCTGAACGTGCCTTTTTTGTTCAATTAACATGTGTCCAAACAAAAATATAGTTTATATGTTTCGGCTGAAAGAGGAAAATACACGGGGGTTGTTTAATTTATACCGATAAAGACGTACCGGCCATTAGTCTCTTCTATATTATCCTGTTACCGGCCATTAGTCTCTTCTATATTATCCTGTTACCTGCCATTAGTCTCTTCTATATTATCCTGTTACCGGCCATTAGTCTCTTCTATATTATCCTGTTACCGGCCATTAGTCTTTTCTATATTATCATGTTACCGGCCATTAGTCTCTTCTATAGTATCCTGTTATTCATTAGTCGGATTAAAATCGCCAATCACGTGTTTTAGGGTTAGGTTTAATGTCTTGATATGAAATATTACTAAAACAATCTTCTCGATTGCTTCTTTCATTCCATGTCCCATCTGAAAGTTATTGCCACAAGGGTCATTGAAACATTAACATATAATTCTAAGAATCAATTCTACACAGGATATTATTTGCTTGTCTTCCATTCCTTGCATTCAGTGTTGGACAAAATAAATGTCTTAATTTCGGAAATACCATTAAATGGGTCATAGTCTGTTTCCTGATCCGTGACACATGTATGTACTTGAATGGTCTTGTGACGTAAATCATTTCTTTTATTTAACGAAGTGTTGATATTTCAAAGTTGGTTTCGCTACACATTGAAGGATATGTGACATGGATTTACTGACATGGATACTACAATTGATTTATTGACATAGATGTATACATACAGCTTGGCACACAAGTTGTCACGCCAGAGTTTCTGGAAATTCTCATTCTGTCAATGTCATATCACCAACGGAACTCCATCTACGGGTTTAAAAGTCAGAGTTTTCCTGCTTCAAGTTTAACGATTCCCCTCCACCCAGGGTGCTGGTCGCGTTTTTTTTTTTTTTTTTTTTTTTTTTGCATGTCTAGGCTTTTGCTGGGGATCAAAATTCAAGTTGACAATCTTGAGATTGACCCAATTCGAACCCATCGGCCACCCAACGAAAAATAATGGTTTGTACGAAAGAAACAAATTTAAAAATCACCCAGCTAGAGAGATTATGAAAGTTATAATCTTAAATACTATGATTACTAGTATGCAGGAATTTTTAAAAAAAGTATATATCCCTTTAAGTTTTAGACACGCTAATGCGATTTTACCCACACAAAAAGCACACATGCATTAGATTTTGATATAATTACTTGACACACCAATTTTTTTTAAAATCTTTGTTATTTTCAGCTCACAATATCAAATTTTGCATCAAATTTCTTTTTAACACAGTATTTTTAAATTATCTTTTGTGCATTCAAAAAGATATTTGACAAAAATTTGATCGTGTGAACTGGAAAAAAAAAAATTCCACCAAACTTCCGTTCGACCAAACTTCCGTCGATCAATTTTGCGTCGACGAAATTTCTTTCAAACAAATCTCCGGTAACCTGTGGTGGGTATAACAATAATTATAAAATACAATCATGTGCAGCAAAAAAAATTTAAAAAAAAATTGTTGAAACTAAAAACTAATTTGATAAGTTTATTCCATGCCCTAACACATAAAAAGTTACTGGACTATTGATTGCTGTCTTGGTGTATTGGTATGATCATTGAGAGGAACACCATTGAAAAGTATTTTTATTCTCTAGAACTTAACACAAACATACTAAATACAGAAATAAACGATATACTTGAAACTCGTTTTCTTTACAAATAATGGGTAGAATATTGGAGAAGAAAAATGATTAAATTAGAGTTTATGAAAACAAAAAACAACAAAAAAAAATTGTCTGAGTAAAAATACAACAACCGACGATCTAAGGCAGCGGTTCTCAACCTGTGGGTCGTGATCCCTTTGCGGGTCGAACGACCTTTTCCCAGTGGTAAATTAGTAAAACACAGTAAGGTTAAACCTGATAAAAGGAACGCAACAAAACAACGAACGTGTCGGCAGGAAGCCTTCATCAGCAAACAAACAGAAAAACGAATAAAATTAAAAAATGTATCAAAAAATATAATATATGGTCAGCTAAGACCATCGGAAAACATACTCTACAGTTATGACGAATCAACGAAAGTAATTTGGTGGTTGGGGGTCGCCACAACATGAGGAACTGTATTAAAGGTTGGCAGCATTAGGTAGGTTCAGAAACACTGATCTAAGAGGTTATGTGATCACATGTAGAGTTTCCCTGAGGCCATCAGAGCGAGGCTGAAGCTTGCCAAGATCGTTGACGTCAATGGACTGATGCTCCCGGCAGCGTTGTCGCCTCCATTGCTGTTTTCTTTAGTATATTCTGTTCAAAAATTTTTTTTGTCATAGTTTAATTTTAATTCAATACAAATAGTTTAACTTACAATCGAATGGTCCTGTTCCAACCAACATTTTTGTGCAATAAATTTAAAATGTAAGTACGCATTTAGAAGGCTTGTCATTTCTAAGACCGGAAAACGTCACATCGCTTTACTAAATGGTTACTAATTTTAGACAATGTTTTCGTAAAACATAGCTTTTAACAATGAATTTCCGCATATAATATATATATAAGGAACAACGTGTTCGTAAAACCTATCTCTACAATAAAGTTGTAAACAGCATTTCGTCTAGGTTAAGACCTACTATGCCGACTCACAGTAACATAGAATTACCGAACAGCTGTTAAGAGATTGGCCAAACGGAATACCAGGATGTTTTTAATAATATCTTAATGAGATTGACTAGACTGTACGCCCGGATGCTTGATTTATTGATTTTAGCCATTAAATTTAAATCACAAAGCATATAGGAATCGAATTTTGAAAACTAAATTTTTTAGAAAAGACATACCATTAACAACATCGGCGACTGTAAAAGCTGTAGGTAAAAAAAAATTGACAAAAATATGGGATAATAAAAATGACAAAGAATAAAATAACTTGGCTGAGATGAGTTGGACAGGAAATTGTTGTTGTTTCTTACAGTTACAATCTTATTGAATCTCATAATGTTGGTTATGAGATGATCAGGAAATGTATAAAAAAATATTTAAAAAACAAAAAAAAGCAGGAAGCAAAGAAAGATTGCTATATTCCGGTGAGGTTTGGTTTGATAAACGATTTTGGGGGGTGGGGGACGATCCGAGGCGGATATTCTGGAAATAATATGTATTATGAGATGATATTTTGATTTATTAAAAAAATATTTGGAACTCTATACACAAAAAATGGAGAAAGACTAAATTAAAAAAAAATATTTAAAACTCAAAGGCGAAGTTTGTTCTGCTTTATTTATCAGTCAGCTGGCGATCAACAAAGGAAGACTTGTCAAGACTTGAAATCTTAAAACCAATTTAAAAAAAACAGTTTTGGTTCATTAACGTGCTTTTAACAGTGTCTATGTCATTGTCTCGGCATTCGACTGATACTTTTAAGGCTTCACAGAACGTCAGATGTTATTTCTGTTTTATTCCAGAATTAATATTTTTGCCTCACCGTTTTCAACAAAAAAACCAACAACATTGTTTTTCCCAGACCCTGGACCTCCAATGATTCGCTTCATTAGTAGTGTAGGTCAACCAAGGCAGTGGTTTTTTTTTAGTGCTATCCACATATAGTAAAAACGAAGTCATGGCTCATAAAAATAAAAGGTATCAGAAGATTTTCATCGTTTCTGGCAATTTTTTTCCTCTATGAGGATTACAAATTTAAGTTACTAAAAATAATGTAACTATCATTACATTGATTTAAAAAAAATACAGTATTTTTCCACTGCAAACTGAGTGTGTCGATTTAAACCGGGACAAGAGAAAAGTAAGGCGTTTTTGACTTGATATTCAAACACGACAAACAGCCTTGTGACAACTCTCTCCCTCTCTATAATGTCCATTTCGACTTTCTCTAACAGTCAAGAAAGTATGCGTGTTAACTATGACACAGACAGTAAGAGAGATGAATCCCTATTTCTGTTCATCATGCTTTTGAGAGAAAAATAAATATTTTGCTCTGATCGTCCTAAACGTAAGTATTTATTTCTTGCTAATTCATGCCTAAGGACTTGAATTAATGTTCGCGTCCCAGAACATACTCACTGGCATAAAGCATCCATGCTGCTTGATAAAGTACTGTGTTTTTGAAGGCATCCGTACATTTCGCAAGTCCTGTCTCACAATCTGGGAAGAAAAATGGACATTGGTTTTGGCAATGATTGGCAATGATTACAATTGGGTTTTCAGCTGAGCTGTGATGAAATTTTTCGATTAAAAAAGACGTTTCCCATCTTATTATTTACATCAAACTCAGGATTATTTTTTTAATAATAAATATTTGAATATTAGTTATAGCCCGCCAAACATTGGCGGCAGCAATGCGTGAACTTCCCATCTACTAGATATAGCCCGCAAAACATTGGCGACAGCAATGCGTGAACTTCCCATCTACTAGATATAGCCCGCAAAACATTGGCGACAGCAATGCGTGAACTTCCCATCTACTAGATATAGCCCGCAAAACATTGGCGACAGCAATGCGTAAACTTCCCATCTACTAGATATAGCCCGCCAAAATTTGGCGGCAGCAATGCGTGAACTTCGCATCTACTAGATATAGCCCGCCAAACATTGGCGACAGCAATGCGTGAACTTCCCATCTACTAGATATAGCTCGCCAAACATTGGCGACAGCAATGCGTGAACTTCCCATCTACTAGATATAGCTCGCCAAACATTGGCGACAGCAATGCGTGAACTTCCCATCTACTAGATATAGCTCGCCAAACATTGGCGACAGCAATGCGTGAATTTCCCATCTACTAAAGTTACTTGACAAAACATGAACTCAAGTCACGCACATTTAAGATTCCCAATTTTTGCTACACCCCTTCCCCCCATGATACGTCACTGCACACTTTTTATTTTAAGCCGATGAACTATGTTAAATATTCTGATGTCCCAACCACTTTAAACCGAATATTTTTTACACCATACTTAAATTCAGACGTTTTTTTTTCCGAGAAGAAAATATTACGCGCCAAAAGCAGTTGCGTTATATAAAAAAATATCATTTAGCGTTGTTATCGGGAATTATATTTTGCGCGCAAATGAACTCATTATTGCACCATACTTTCTTTCAAACATTTAGAATTATTTAATTTTTAATATACTCTCAATACCAAATTTGCTGCATAGGAAGCAGTCCACCAGTCATACGAGAAGCGTCATATATATAAGATATGATTATGTTCATAACAATTGCGCTAATGTAGAACTCTCCAATCTTTTATACATATGTTATTACTTTAATTTAGTTTTGTCTGAATTTAGAAGTCAAGATTTCAATAAATCTTTGACAAACACAGTAACACAACTCAACGCTATTTCTAGCGCCTGACATGCCATCACATTATAACTTAAAACTGTTGTAGCACATATTTTAAATAAATATCGTCGTTTTAAGATTTTCATTAACTCTGATTTATATCCACACAAAAAATGGGTTTTAAGCCATGCACAATGTCAAAACTGGAGTTCAAATATATATTTTTAAGACCACCTTGAAAAATGTCTACATTTTGTTAAGTCCCGTAGGTGTTCACAACAGCTTTTTGCTACTAGTGATTTTGAATATAGATCATATGATCAATTTTTAGAAGGACTACATTTATTTTTCCATTTTTGTCTGACTATACCTACCATTAGTAGTTGCAGTGACGGTTACGAAAAATACAAAGCTGAGGAGAATATTCATCTTCTTAACTCGTGTAGATCTGTAAAAATAATGAAAAAAAGTATTGTGAGTATTTTGTTCGAGATAGATTTAATTACACCTAGAAAAGTTAGGACGCAGGAGTCTCCACGCAATAGGATTGTGATAACATATTTTTGATCTCCAATCTTTAAAGGCAATCTTTCTCGTTTCTCAAGTGCTTCAGGTGTGTGTGTATGTGTAGCGTATTTGTTTTGTTTCCCTCCTCCCCACCCCACCGCGACCCTCTCGCTAGCAGATTGCGTCAGCCACATGCTGACCAGTAAGGTCAGTAGATGGGACACGCAGTGGACACACGACAAGAGTTTCGGTTGGCAGGGGGAAGGGGTCGAGGAAGAAGACGTTGGAGTGGGGAGTGACGGGTAAAACAGAAAACCTGATCCCCTCACACACATTTCCAATTTTATTATTTGCAATCAGTAACCAAAAGGGCCTGTGAGTTGTGGGGAAAAGGGTGTAGGTGTATTATTAGAATTAGGCACAGATCAAAGGACTAGTTTTATGCCTAAGTATGTGCCCTCACTGACATGGTATTAGAATCCTTGTGTGTAGAGTGCACTTTGTTTTGATCGTGAGTTGTGAGTCTGATTGATAATATGAGGTTTAAAAGTGACTGGACAAAGGTGCCTGACAATAAACATGCGAGCGTGAAACCAGTGTTACGATAATATTGGGCGGGGTGGCAGTGGTGGTTTCATAAGAAAAGTAGATATAGATAAAGATAAACTGAGTGTCAAACGGTTTTTATTGGTTTTAGGAACAGAGTGGTTTCATTATATATATATATATATATATATAAGGAGAGCGAGACAGAGAGAGAGAGAGAGAGAGAGAGAGAGAGACTTCGTGCGAGACTTCATCTGCAATAATAAATTCTAATGGAGCACCTGCATCGCATGGAAAATTGGGGGACATTTGTAATTAGGAAAAAATTTCTCAAACCGTTAGATAAGCGGTGATTTCTTCAAAAAATGGATTTCATACCCCAAGAGAAATCACCTCGCTTTGACGGAAGTGAAAAAGTGTATGCAAAAAAATAAATAAATGTAAAACTTTGTTTGACTCTTTATCCATTTAGTTTTATTTTCCACAGTTTTAGCTTTGTATTAAATTAAAGTTGCAATTACCTCGATTGATGTTGTTTCCCTGCTGGGAGAGATTCAGATCATTTGTCAGTAAAAAAAAAATATCCCATAAGTATGTCAGTTTTTACACACACCCACAAAAAATCTCCATTCGCAAAATTTTAGGTAACTGGAGACCAGGAAGTGGGTCAAACTTGAGATGAAAGATAGAGGCATCCCAAGGGTAAGTGGAGGTCACCACAAAAAAAATCCACCAACAACAAAATGACAAAGCAAGCTAAAAAAAGAAATTATTTAAAAAAAACAAAAAACTATTCAATCGGCGGCGTGCTTTTTGTAAAGAAAAAGAAACTGACATAAGCCATATCATCTTTTCTTACACAACATATATTTAAAATGAAAATACAAACATGCAAAGCTGTTACACATATTATAGAATCCAATCCTTCAAAAAAAAAAAAAAAAAAAAAAAAAAAAACTTACTTGCCCAGAAAGTTGTCGCGAAGCTCTTGAATATCTTATGCTAGAAATCAGTAGCTATCATTGACTTATAAGGCCATTAAAAAGCTCTTCTACGAAAGCCCAGATCGATACATTATGGGGGCGCGCTGGCGCCCAATCAATACATAAAATAAAAATTGATCTGTTTGTTAAGTGTGTGACGGGTTTCAATAGTTACTCGTGGAAGTGCCACTAATAAAATTTTGGTTTTGTGCCCGTAAAATTTCATATTTCAAATGCGTAAAAGTTTTGTATCCCCATAACAAACCCGTTTGGTTACACCAAGCATGTGGGGCGGGGGAGGGGATGATGGTGGGAGATGGTAGTGGATATAAACAAGAGTTAGAATTCAAATCATTGTATAGTATTGAATAGTATAACTATTGAAAACCCTACAACATTGTGTGATAGGTGAAATGAACAAACATAATGTTTTCTTCTTCATCAAGTACAGCTAGTCATTGTAAAGCGTAGTCAGGATTTCAAATTATAAGTGTCTCACTGCGAAAAAGCTATCAAATAATATCCGTTAGCTTTAATTATGGTTACACAAAATACAAACTCAAACGTTTCGGCAAATGCCTTCATCAGTACAAAAACCCACATCATAAAAGTATAAATAAAATGTACAATATATATATATATATATATATATATGAATCATACCTAAAAATGAAAGTACAGAAAATAATAAGAATGGGTATGACGAAAATAAAACTTAGAAGAACGGAAAGTAATTGTGTAGAAGTAAAATGTTAATGTTAAAACCAAACAGGAAAAAGAAATTGCAGCCATTAACAATTCTGATTTATTTTCTACCGTATGGAATCAAAGTAACATATCTCTTTATTAATTTATTTTCCTTATACATTCCATCAGGTGTATTACTCGCATACAATATATCATTTACTACAATGTCTAACATTTCATACTTTCTGAGCTGAAGTCTAAATAGTTTGACGTATGTTAAAGTTCAAATAAGAGATACGCTTTTCCTGATTGTAGTCAAGATCATAGTACTGATTGATAATGATAATTTTTTTCCCCAACGTGTCCTATGCCAGTGGTTCGCCTAAGACCATCTGAAAACACATTTACTCCACAGTTATGAAGTAGCAACGAAAATAATTTTGTGGCTGGGGGTCGCCACAACTTGCGGAACTGTATGAAAGGGTCGCGGTATTATAAAGGTTGAGAACCACTGTCCTAGGCTCTTGTGCTTATGCATCACTTCTACCACTTTTAATGTGACTATTGATGTTCATAACGGGATAGCTGGCTGTATCCAGGGACATCTTTTGATTGTTCTACATGGTTTCTCGTGCACTCGTTATAGCAAAACCGAAGAAAACACAAGACCAAAAAGATGTATTTCAATTTCCCACACGCCATGGAAGCGTTGCTGCTGTTTCTTCCTTTCATTAGAAACATGTTACCTTTCAATGCATCGTTAGACCAGTATGCGATATCTACTTCTCCAATATGAATGTATGTGTTTGCGTACGTTTCGAATTAGTTTTAACTGTCGATTACCAAGCAAATAACTGAACAATTGGGTCAGCTACAAGCTTTCCGCCTCCCTAAAATCATCCCCAAATTTTAGACAATCGAAATGTATTTTATTTGGAGTAGTAATATGTCTTACAGTCTTAAACATCAAACTCCAACGCCCGACTTTTTTATCCTTCGAAATCAATGCTGCTCAAACTCGCAATTTTCAAATACATAAGATTTGCAATGAACACATTGCTCTAGCACAGGCCTGCGCAACATACGGCCCGTGGGCCGCATGCGACCCGCCAGCACCCACTTTTCGGCGCGCGAAGTAACGAAATATTATTTATTCTTAGTATTTTCTTAAAAAGCATTCTCCCCTGTGCTATTTTCTTTTTGCCCACTAAAGTCCTGTCCTATTTTCTTTTGGCCCGAACACGTTTTTCATAAAGTATTACGGCCTGCCTCACATTTTTGAGTTTTGCAGGCCTTCACGCTAGCACATGTATCATGAGCGATTTTTCCATCTTTGCTAATCATATAACGAGTAATGACCTCTTCTTAAAAACCTTTTAAAAAATATTCAATAAAATGAGTTTTATAATGAGATCAGTTATTTCAGTGAAAAGAAGTGAACACGTTAAAATTTTAACTTGGTAATGCCGTTCGCAGTCGGCATGGTTCACCGGTTAAGATCCTCTGCTCTACCAGGAAGTTCAGGGAATATAGCGTGAAGGGGGAGAGAGAAAAAAATGATAGCAATAAATTTCAGCCACATACAATGACGTCTTTATTGAAACCGTGGCTCAATAAATTTTAAACGTGTAAATAATAACTCTACGATCATTCAATAGATTCACGAGCTCTAGCGTTTCATATACCCATATAAGGATTATTTAACGGGTGGGCGGAATGTGGGCTGTGGGAAGCGAATAAGTATTGTGCGATGGTGAAAAAACATACTAATGCGTATACATACCATAATTTTTTAGCAATTTTATGTTGAAAAAGTTTTTTTAAATTCCCTGATATATATTTATATATGAAGGGCTGAGTAGAAAAAGTACTTAAGTTACAATTTTCCAAAAATGAGTTAAGGCCGGCATTATATTTGATTACTTCCCCTGAATCATTCCTGTAAATATCATTCATGAAAAATATCCGCATGTGTTTGATACAGAGTTACTTCGAACAGATTTTAATGTATCTAAATAAAGAATTTAAAAATTTTAAACTCAATTTTCTCAAAACTTCAAAAATACACTTAAGTACTTTTTCTACACGACCCTTCATATATACATTGAAGGCTGTCTTAAATATCATTTCTACTGTTCTTATTCTCTGGATTTAGCAGGAGAAAACTACCTATAAACTCCGCCACTGTCGTTTGAAGCTTGAATAAGTAATCGATAACCGGGCTAATTCTAAGAAAACATTGACATTATGTGAAAGAATTCTAAGAAAACATTGCGATTTCCGCCCGGCATGAGACGAGGCAAATGCTACCATTTTAAGTGCGTTACGGTTAATAGCACAACGCGTTCGCTGATACAACATTCATTTATTTTATTAAAGCAACACGCTTGTACTCAGGCCCGGCCGTAAGTTTGCTGGCGCCCCGCGCAAGTTTAAGTTTGGCGCACCTTTTTAAGTATTATCATAAAACGAAGTGGCTATAGGTTCACGGGTACCAGAATTGAGAGGTTGGGATTGAAAAAAATATTTAAAATATTATTGTTGGGTTTGTAAGACCAAATGAGGTATCAAATGAAAGATAGTTGACTGTACTATACGTTTTAAATGTTAATTCTTCAGTTTTACTAAAATAAACTACCACAAATGACATCCGAATAGCACTGAGCTTAATGATGCCCGGGTGCGAATGGCGGCGCTGCGTGTCCGGGTCCATTTTGACTAATGCTATTCGGATGTCATTGTCACCATACAGCTTTTGAAATGGGAAACCACCGCAAGAACTGATGCTTGGATCATTTGGGTAATTTCTCTTGCTAAAAACAATAAACACTTACCATCTATAACATCAGAGAAGCTGAAAGCTGAAGATCCTGAAAAAAAAAAATTAGTTTACGATTATAGTGATACTTTTTAAAGGATTTTGTTTTTTTGACAAAGTCTACTTTAATGCAGAGATAATGATATTTTATTTGACACTGCAATTCGCCTGTTTCCCCAGCCTTAAATAGACGAATACACTTGTAAGGCTTATTATAAAATGAACATTTAGCTATATGCTGATATAAAAAAAAATATTTCAAGTTTTTAAAAAAGTTTTGTAAAACTTTCAGACTCAAAAAGATGCTACAACAGATGTAATTATTTATTATTTTATGTATTTTAGGTTGATTTTTTTTTTTTAAATGAACCTCGCAAAAAAAAAAAATCTATTAATGAGAAAAATAAAAATTCGCTAAAATGTTTGAAAATGCTGTATATCAAAATCATATCATGCGTGATAAAAGTGTATACAAATTATTAATTTTAATGCAAAGTCTAATTTTTTAAAAATAATTTATCATATCTTCAGAGAAGTAGAGCGTATAATTTGCTCTACATAGCAATATTGACAAATCATTTAGGTGTTGTTTCATTGAAGTCATTGATGCAAAAATCAAAACCTAATTTATAAAAAATACCCTTTAAAAATATTTTTTGTTTAGGTATAACTTTACATGTAAAAATTGCGATGGACTTATGATGAATTCTTCTGACAAAAACAATAGAACAGAATAAAGAATTTGGAACGCTGGAAAAAGACGTCTTTGGACACTACTTTTGTCACTTGATTTTAACACTTCATGTGTATGTGTAAAATTCACGGATAAATATTCCCCAGTTTAAAACGTGTGGGAGCATGATGTGAAGTCGCTCGACATTTGTAAGAAGTTTGTAATCAGATCTATGGCAGCTGGTCGAAGAAATTCACTCACGGCAAGTGATCCCGTTTCGTTGTAACTGTTTTTGCACGATGTTAAACAAGATCTGCATTATCTCTGCTTTCAGCCTGCAGTTCTGTGCAGTGCCGTCTTAAGGCTGGGGCCCAGTGGGCACTGGCCCAGGGTCCTGCGCTTGTAGGGGGGCCCCACATTTCTAGGAGACTCACTCTTATAGAGGCATCATGCCTTACATATTTTTAATGAATATTGAAAGATTTTGACAACTTATTTGGACTTAAAATTCCCCATTTCCCAATTTTAGCCGCACGATATATATCAGCACATTCCCAAAATTAATATTATAAATGCGAATCAAAGTTGGACAAGTTAAAAAAATAATTATAAGGGAATAGCTCTCGTCAACAAGTTTTAAGAATCAGCTTCACAGTTCAATGGGACGAAAAATGCTTTTGAACTATCTTTCACTATGTGCTTGGAAAATGACATCCTTAAAACCATTGACTTCAAAACAATAAAAAAAATTCTCCTAAATAAATTACACAATCGATTATGTTGATTTATATTAAATAATATATTCTATCTATCAGTCACTAATGATAATTTCTCATCCTATGGGATTCGTGATTATTTATTGTAGTTTATTTCTGATAATGTTTTAAAACTATTATTGATTTTGATTGATTATTTTTTTTTTTTCATAAAACAATTCAATTAATCGAAGTTTAACTTTATTGAATGCTTATTTTTATTACATTTTTGTATATTTCTTGGTGAGTTGATGGGGAACCGTAACTGTTTGCCCCCCCAACCCTGTTTAAGCATAGGGCGAGTGGCCCACCTTCGCCCCCTTCTCACGGCCCAGATATGTTGTGTTGCTATTGGGCCCCAGTTTATTGTTGTGCCCAGGGCTTCCTATGTTGTTAAGACGGCCTTGGTTGTGTGCAAAGAGACATCCCATATATCTCCTTAAGTCTCTGTTAAACAAAGCGACACATTACATTAAAACATAAGCATGAAAAAAAGATAATTATAATTCCGGTTATCAGTATCGAGGTCTGATTTCCGGTTGTTAATTTTTTCTACAAAAATATATCGATTTTTTAAAATCTAATTGATTTTAATCGAATAATTATTTTGTTGTCCATTGTTTTGAAATAAAAGTTAATAATTTTTAACAACTATTTTAAATGTTAAAGAAGCACGATCGAATGGGAACTAAAATGAAAGGGAAAATATATCGTTAGCAAACTGTTGAATCAATATGTAACAGAGAGAAGGTTGCTTTGACAGTTCTAAAAACAATCTGAGAATACAGTTCGGAAAAAGCTGTGCAAGCATTAAAAAAAAAACAACAACAAGAAAGAAAAAAACGATAAATGTCATGTCGAAAATAATTAACATTGAGATAACGTAAGCATCTTCTCTGTGTTATACCATTTTTTTTACATTCCCTACTGAATTCGGTCGTGTATATCCGTCTTAAATGTTGTTTGTCGAAATTCTTGCTCGTCCATCGAAATCGACCATGACCATTTAAAGCATCGTGTTCGTGCACAGTTCTGTTTGGCTGTGGTTTCGCTGATGGCTGATGGGATAGATTCTGGCACGAAATGCTCTTATGCAGTAAGTTTAGGTGGTGGATCAGACATCTCCAGGTGGTGCAGACATAACCCATGGTTTTGTGGCAGGTAAAGTTTTGCTGCGCATTCAATTTTTTTTATTGGCTTAATGTTGTATAGAGCCACTGTGTAAGGAGACCACCCTTTGCAAATTCTCCGGGTTTATGTCGAACTCTTTCAGGTTTTTTTTATGTTTCTTGTGTCCACCTGCAAAGCACTTTCTATGCTGAAGCTCGACATAAATATTCTTTTAAGAACACGGTCGTCTGCCATTCTCACAACATGTCCCGCTCAGTGAAGCTGCGATTGCATAGATATAGTAAAGATGCTGGTAGACATGGCTGTGTAAGTAACTCAGTGTCTGGGACCCTTGCCCTTCCAACTTACGTTGATTGATTTGTCTGAGGGTCGTTGTTTGAAAGGTGTTAAGCTTTCTTGCATGGCATTTACGGAGAAGCGTAAGGAACATGGCTGACCTGTAAACGTTTATTTTAGTTTGAGTAATTACTCCTCTCCTGGTCCATATATTTGCACTGGTCCTTGTAATACGAAATCTAACCTGCTCCTCCATGGCTGTTCTTTGGTATTGTGCGCTGCCAAGTTAAATGAATCTGAAGCGTTTAACGACATACTTGACCTTTGGTTGGAACATACGTTTTCAATGCGCTTGGCTGGTATAGGATTTTAATGTTTGCCGTATTAATGGTGAGACCTAAGTTTATGCAGGGTTTGGAATAGTTAGCAACACAGCGTTGAATATACACTTCTGATACAGCGTATATGGCACAAAGATGGCACACAGGAAGTCACTGATGATGTGTGTCAAGACCTTGGACTCATCACGAAGCGTCTTTGCGTTGAATAGCTTACCAGAACTTAGGTCACATTCCCCTAGGGCAGCGGTTCTCAACCTGTGGGTCGCGACCTCTTTGGGGGTCGAATTATCCTTCTAAAGGGTCGCCTAAAACCATCGGAAAACACATATACTAGACAACTATGAAGTAGCAACGAGAAATAATTTTATGGTTGGAGGATCGAGACAACATGATGAAATGTATTAAAGGGTCGCGGCATTAGGAAGGTTGAGAAGCACTGCCCTAGGGTATCAGCCAAAAATGCGGAAAACATGATGCTGAAAAGTGTTTGAGACACAACCTTGTTTGACGACATTTTCCACAGGGAATGTTTTAGACGCCATTCCCACAATAATTTTATTTCTTTGCTTTGCCCAATTCACGTGTTTTTTTTTCCAAGAAAAAAATTATTAATTCATAAAGTCGAAATTATTATTGTATAAAATAAAAATTCCTTTTAATGTTTTCAGAATCTATAAATATTTTAAGCAGTTAAATTCATTCAACATTTTTTTGTTTATTTGCTTGCATGTCTCATGCCATTGCTATACATTTCTAATGTCAAATTAAAAGTTATAAGTAATTACACAGGAGGTCATGGGTCATACAATTACAAAGGAGGTGATGGGCCCTACAATCACAAAGTAGGTCAAGGGCCCTACAATCACAAAGGAGGTGATGGGCCCTACAATTACTATTAGAAACGTTAGACGTGGTATAACACGACTTGGTGAACATAAACCATTGAGTAAAATTAAATATTCCAAAAGAAAATGTTTCAGCTGCTTGAATTTATTTAAAACATTTGTTTGATAATTTGAATCTTCAAATCTGGAACCGAATAAAACAAGAAATTGAAGGCACAAAAAATGGATGGGTTATGATGATAAAGGGTATTTTTCTCATAATGTAAAATTTATTTACATCTACAGAAACGACAAATTGTTTTTTGGGGGAACTTGAAATCTTCCAAAATATCAAAACTAACTGTTGAAAAATACAAATAAAATAAGACATTTTTGGCTAAAATTTCTAGACATATTGGAGAGGGTTCTCACCAGTTAACCATCCCCACCCCAGTGCGATATTTATAATCAAATACAAGCACCTTTAATAAGATTATCCTTATAATATAGAGATCATCATTTATATCGAGCGTAGCAATATTTCATAGATTCCACTAATTGAAATCGGTTAAAAGCACCATATATTAATCATTTTAAAACTGTTTAAAATAGAAAATTTAGTCGTTTTTAATATAAAATAAATCTTTATATTGTCGTGTAAATATTGATCAAGGTGGGTACTTGAATTTCCAGGTGGGCATTCCCCCCCCCTCTGGGCCGGAGATATGCCTGAAAGAAACCCGGGTTGGGTAATAAGTTCTCGTTTTTAATTCTCTTTTGTTCTTTGTTCTCTGATTCTCTTTTGTTCTCGTTATTTCAAAAACAATTTGGTCTGATCAATCAAAAGATTGAGTTTACTTTCACAACCCTTGATAACGCTTCATAACGCTTCACAAACCTTCATAGCGCTTCATAAACCCTTCATAACAATTCATAATACTCCATAACACTTCATAGCAACTCATGGCATGTATTAAATTGTTATATATCATCCCAGCTCAACCCTTCAAGAATTTTTAAAAAATCATCTCTTAGAAAGAATGGAGGTTCACCTGGGGAATAAACACGTATCATTTTCATTCTCCCTTGTAAGGAAATAAAGACATGTCTGCATCACATGAAGCCTCGTATTGATTTGCAATTTGCGCGTGCCTCGTTTTGAATTTGTCCCGCCTACTATAAAACAACAAGTCACCAAATAATCTAGCTACTCAGGTTTACGTGAACTTGTACGTTTATTTGGAGGTGGGGAAAACAACAAAGAATTTTAGAAGGATTCTATCTCTTTGGTTTTATTTAAATATACTTTTTTATTGTTCATAACATTTCATAAAAAAATAAAAATGTTTCATTGAAAAGATGTAGGTATTCAATATTCGCTTTCTTTAGCCGTTTGTGAATATTTTTTCCTCCGGTCATTTCTTAAATATTCGTAATATGTTTAAAGACAATTATATATTTTTTTACAATATATTATTTTTCAAAAAATTACAATTTCAACAGTTTTTTTAATCAGCTTTAAAACCCTACATATTTTCAATTGAGATTTTCAGCATGGTACATGAAACAAGGTTGGACTAGATCTATCCTTTCATTTAATGATATTTATAGAGATAATATGAAAAAATTGCCCAATGCCTTCAGTTTAACCAAAATAGATTACCAGAATTGACATCCGAATAGCATTTAGTCAAAATGGAGCCGGACACAGCGCCGCAATCGCACACGATTCCCATTAGACTCAATGCTTTTCGGATGTCATTTATGGTAGTTTATTTTAGTTAAACTAAAGAAGTAAGTTTACAAACGTATGGTCCATTTAATAACCTTTCATTTGATACCATTTGATCTTTCATTGTCCTACAGACCCAACAATAATATTTAAAATAGTTTTTTAATCCCAAACTCTCACTTCTGGTATCCGGGTACGAATAGTCACAGCCATTTTAAAATGTCCTTGTTTTAAATGTGTGCACTATTCTAAATAATAAAAGAAGCAAAAAATGCTTTCAAAAAGAAATTTGACGCAAAATTTGATCATGTGAAATAAAAATAAAATTCGATCAAACTTCCGTTCGAACAAACTTCCGTCGATCGATTTTCCGTCAACTAAATTTCCATCAAACAAACATTCAGGATACCGAATATTATGTCTTATATAGTAAACAGAGTGGTGTGACTTTAGAGAAACTGGCCAATCAGAAAAAAGGAGTTATATAACGGAGTTTTTTTTTAGAAGATTGTTCAGAGAGACCGTTGATGTTGTCAGGAAGATTTATATTGTGTTGATACATTATCAAGTAAAGATGATTTTGTTATCCAGGAGTTAGTAATTGAATATTCATGTGATATATCCTCCAAGGGTTTTCGGAGTTTGTCAGATATATTTATTTTTTGTGAATGTGGATAGTAAAATAGCTGTCACTATTTGAACCACATAGCCTCTAGCATTATTCACAACGAAATTGTGCAGTGACACCATCTCAGTCTTGTTCGACCGGTGAGCCGTCTTCCCGTAGCTTTCTGTCTGCACATCAAGTTTTCTGCTCTAAAATACTGAATCCTCTAAAGGTGTTCTTTCCAGCGCAGTCTGCATTTTTAGAGTGTTGCGACTATGAGTCTTCCAAGAATTCAAATATCTTGTTTTTTTGTACAGATTTTCAACCCCACCATATTCGCATTAAGCTTTACAAAGTAAATATCCGCTTAAAACATTTCGGATCTGCGTATCATTATAGACTACGTAAAAAGAGATGCATCTATTCTGAAGACGAACGTCAATGTTAAGGAGCTTTAAAAGAAGTAACTTGAACAAAAAAAAAAAAAAAAAGGAAAGAAATTAGTTTCCTTTTCTAGAGGAAGTGTAAGTGTGCCAAGATGAACATGTTTCGAAAGATTATAGAATTTTTAAATTTGCCGCAAGGCGTTGGAACAAGGAAATCTGGTCCATTTGATGAACTGTTTGGTGGTGTTCAGAAGATTGAATGGAATTCCATTCAAAAGTGCGTTTTGCGGGAAATCGCGATGTTCAACTGGTACAACTCAATATATAATAACCTCGTACACGAAACGAAAATGCACTTACGTTCATAAATATTCGGCTAACAGACTTATCTCTTGCCTTCAAGTTCAAGGATCTGCGTCTTGGACTTAGTAGGGGTGAATGTGGCACCTGCTGGAGAAAACGTTCGAGATTCTCCATCGATGCAGTTACCGTTCGACGAGCACTTCCCGTTCGTTTCGACACGGTAAATGTTATGTCATCTTTGTTAAAACTCAGTCCCCTTTCATGACCACTTACCTATGACTTTGAGTGCTCTTTCTTCAATTAGCAGACCCGTTTCCAACTGCCCAACATATCTTATTTGTTCAGTACTAGGAATGCATGGCGCCTGGTACGATGCACCGTTAACAAAAACATATTTACGCGTTCGAGATGCGGGAGTTTCAGTACTGCTACTTTTAGCGTACACATTATCATTTATATACAAATGAATGCCTGTATGTATATATTCCCGTATGCGCTCTCGTATGGCTTATATTAAGATGGAAATAATATTATTTTTTATTGATCCAAACAAAGGGAAATGTTTTTGATTGCATTGTACATTTTCAGCATATAAATAAAACAATTTGAACACGAGACATCTAAACCAAATTATTTCACCAGTGTAAAAAAACAGTCATTCAGTGAATTCTCTAGCCCTATCACGGACTTATTAGTTCGCATTAAGATTTGGGTCTTCAAAAAAGGGGGGGGGGGGGGTTACGCTGAATGTTAGACCTACAAAGTAGGAAAACTTTATCTGTTTTATTTCAGGAACAACAAAGCGTAATGAAGATGAAGTTTTTAATCGTCTCTGTTGTACTGTTCGTCGCTGCTAGTGGCGATGGTAGGTATTTGACGTGTTAGGTATTTTTACATTGGTCTGTTAAGATATAGAAATGACACATTTGTCAACATTGTCTAGTGAATATATTCATTGACAAGTATTTGAATATCTCCAACTATTTTGTCTTCCAAACCGGATTATCATTAAAATATGATAGAATTCCGTGACGGTGGCCAGATTTTTTTCTGGGGTTAACTGAGACTAAGAGATTACATAGTATACTGAATGGTATGAACGTATTAAAACCTACGATGTGTTAATTAGGTGAAATACATCTGAACAATAAAGTGTTAGAATACCATAACTATTTTGTGAGTAATATATTAATACTTTCTGAGTCTGGGTTTGAAGATGTCACTTTTTCAATGTTCATAAAAAGAAAAAAAAAAAACCAGATTGTCAGCGTGTTCTGACTACTAAAAATTGACATGTTAAGAAATAAAAATGGATTGACACAAACGACGTGTGTCAGGAATACGAATGATCAGCAAGTGAATTGTAATGATACATTTCACAATCATGACTCCCTAATATTTATGAGATGATCGGATAGCTCTAAGGACCTCAAGATTTATTTTCAAAATCACATCATTAAACTTGATACACTGAATCACAGAAATTGCATATGACGACCAGCATGAGCTTCAATGTGTCGGCTTCCAGTCCCGATTTATCTGGTCTCCACATGATGTTTTGATACGAGGAAAAAAAAACGCTTACAGTGCGAGCTGTCTAAGGAAAAGTACGCATTTCGTCGGAAATCCCCACAGACCGGGACAGGGATATGTATTATTTTTTTTGGGGGGGGGGGGAGAGGGGGGTGTATTTTTGAAGACAAGTATGGAGTGATATGAAATGACACATTAAATATACTCAAAATAATTTTTTTGAAACACGAGTATAATTCAATATTCATTAAGACTCATTTTAATAAATATTATAGTATATATATATATATATATATATATATATATATATATATATAGTTCTTTTATATTTTACACAAAGCACGAATAAAAAAAAATTTAGGATAATGTACTGAACGTAAATTAATGTTTCACTGTTAAGCAGCTAATCGTTTTTATTTTATATTTCCAACGTGTTCCCCACGCCAGCCTTTATAGATTAAGACCACAGTTTTATCTGATTTTAGTAGACAATTTTCGATCTCCTATTCTGGTGGTTAGTTGTTTTCTTTCGCTCTGTGCTAAATTGCCAGCTGGATAATGAGTCTACTCAGCCAGCCTTTCAGAATACATAGTTTTCTGTGTTAAATTTAACAATGAAATAATGTCACCAGTTATTATTATTATTATTACTATTAAAGTTGTCTTCTATAGCGCAGTACCCCAGCCCAGGTTCGGAAAAAAACCAAATTATACACATCACATAGTTGTGACTGCTAGCTGTTCATTCTTAGATATGTGACTTATTTTCTTAAATTTAAAAAGATTCTGATAAAACTAGAAAATACCACCCGATGTTATCTAGATAATAATGGCAGGCATTGTCCGATGACATCTACCTCCTATTGCGTAAACCCATCACAATTCCATATGTAAAAAGAAAAGTATATATGCGTTATTTACGCTTCGAACATCATTTAAAGTTGTAAGAAGTCTCTTTCTGTTATATATTATATACGACTACACTGCTAACGCCATTTATTATTTTCTTCATTGGTGAACATCATATGTTTTTTGTAACAAGAGAATGTAACATCTCTTTTCACAACTGTAATATCATTTGATTTAAAGACATTGTCGTCCACGTAAAAAAATGAACGTCCGTTATTTCATATCCCCCAATATATAAGTACCAAAGAAGGTTAATTATTTATCAAATTTATTTCTTTATTCTGACAAGTATCTTGTGCTGCTTGTGGCAAAATGAAAGTATCGTACTCTCCACTTCCCCCCGGAATTAAATAAAAAATTAATAAAATCATCCAAGTCTTTCAGACATCTACTTATGCAAACAGACAATTTTTGTACTTAATTTGGATTGTTCTTATTTGGATGAATGATAAGTGCATTAGTGAATGCCATTTGACTATGGAATTTCGCTGTACTGATTCACGTAAACGACATTTTCTCATTAAGAGTATTATGAATGATTAAGTTTTAATTACGTTTGAATTTAATAAAAGTATCTTTTAGGTATGGAAAAAAACGAAAAAAACCGTATTAAACGATAAAAATACAAAGCTAATATTTAAATCGCTTCGTTTCGTTGGCGTTATAATCAGCCTAGCAGCTAGGCCCTAGCTCATTCTTATATATATATATATATATATATATCATACATGTTAGTGTTAAAGCGATTTTAAAGTTTGATTGCAATTTTTTTAAATTTCTGAACTCGAAAAGGAAACTTGTGCTGAATTTTTTTCACCAGATTGTATTCAACGGCTGGTAAACTGCACCCAAACGTTTTACTTACAGATAGCTATGAACATGGACGATTTCTGCCTGTAAGTAGGATCCATACACTTTTTAATTATGTTTTAATGGTTGGCGGGAGGGCAATGAGTAAATGAAATAAATGAATTAATAAATGTCTGTGTTGGGAACCACGCAGGGCTAATGAATTTCTTGTTGGAAATTAAATGGCATATTCGCCGTCTATTTGAACTGCCTGGCAGCTTCTAAAGCCAAACAAAAGTGTATCGCCAGTTAAGAGGCCATGGTAAGGATGTGTATTTGGATGGCTAGCTAGACAGATGTGTGGATGCATGAACGGATGTGTAAATGGACGGGTTAATAGATGAATGGATAGAAATATGGATATATGGATGGATGGATAAATAGTTAATAGTTAGGTAGAGAGACATACAGACAGTTAGGTCAATAAACAGAAAGACAGACTGATTAATAGATAGATAGATAGATACATAGATAATAGATAGATACATAGATATATAGATAGATAGATAGATAGATAGATAGATAGATAGATAGATAGATAGATAGATAGATAGATAGATAGATAGATAGATGATAGATGAACGGATGAATGTTTGGATGAATGTTTGGATAAATGAATAGATTGATGAATGTAGAGGCTGATGGCCGGAGAGATGGAGACAGATGTGTATCAATACAAGGGGCCATCGGGTGATAGAGAATTATTTTCTGAGAGTGTGCTAGAAATACAAACAAAACTGTACACCTTAATTTGTTAGGCAAGTGCACTGTCTTAGAGGTGCTATTAAAATGTACCACTGACACTCTTAATCACTCTCGTTACCGATTGATTTTCTTTTTTTTTTTAAAAAACTACTTTACATTTTTTCCCCAGTATGTTGGTCATTTTGCTGTCGTTTTCTATAACAACAAAAAACAACAACAAAAAAAAAGAGCTGTGTTCAATAAAAAGAATATAAATAGTAAACACCATATCTCGTAAAGACATCGAATGTTTTTCCCACTAAAAAAAGTGACTCTCTTTCTATTTATCTTTCAGACATTTCAGAAACGTTGTCAAATGTATTGTTACTCTGAACTGTACCCTAGAAAGACTACTCGTGGACATTTTTTTGGACCAACTGCAAGCGCCCTTGAATCAAACACGTGTTTCTTGCCGTGAGTTCATTTTAATGTTAAGTTAATAAACGGGGAATTATAACACTGTGTTATGAGGGATGACGTATTTTGAAAACACGCTTTGCCCGCCTTCCCCGTGCATGACCTCTTTCAAGTCGGTCCTGTGTTGGGGCGGCTAGAAAAAAAATATCCCTTTGTTGATACTTTTGTTTACTATCGTCCGTTTCTGTGGAACATGATAGAACGATCTAGAGAATGCGGGAAGCAGTAAAACTGCGTATTCCTTTCCAGAATGATCATCTGAAACTGGGTATAAAGATATAAGAATAAATGACGGAAGAGAGATTTTCCTTTCCTTGATTACGAGGCATGCTGTGTGTCATTATACTTTGTTGTGTGTAGAGATTTTTATTTCCTCGTACAATTTTGTGCTCATTGTATTTTTATATACAGTACCGGTACCAGCAAATCCGTAAGTTTATAAATTTAATCATATTTCTCTTGCTGTTATTATTTAATTGAAGTTCACCAATTAAAAAGTATCTACTTGTAATTAGCACTAGCCTTGATTGTCGTTTTATTTTTTATTATTTTTAACCTTGGGTATCGTCCTTTATTATGGACTGTTTTTAGAACGAGCCCTAGACAAAACAACTGAGATTAAATTCTCCATCTATAACGGTCCGTAATAACTGTCATGAGGAAAAGTGTTTGTGTGTGTGTCGGGGGGGGGGAGGAGGGGGGGTTGCCATGGGAAACACCTTTTTATTGAAATTAAGAGATTTGACTTCGGAAAACTTCTTTCTTTGTGAAAGGGTGTTGCAAAAATCTTGCTTTCAACCTGGGCGGCACTACCTCAAGCTAAGCGATTGAGTCATATGCGGGTTTAATAAACTATATTAATCATAGACTAGTTAGTAATCTATGTTAATCATAGGTAATGTATATTAATCATAGACTAGTTGGTAATCTATGTTAATCATAGCTAATGTATCTTAATCATAGACTAGTTAGTAATCTATGTTAATCATAGGTAATGTATATTAATCATAGACTAGTTGGTAATCTGTTAATCATAGGTAATGTATATTAATCATAGACTAGTTGGTAATGTATATTGATCATAGACTATTTGGTAACCTACATTAATCATTGACTAGTTGTTAATCTTTATTACTCATAGACAAGATACTCAAAAATAATGTTTGGGCCGAGCCTTAGATCTCTATGGTCCTGGCCAGTACACAAAAAGCAAGCCTTATATTCGTTGCATCACATGATTCAGCAGGAGCCCCCGTGGGCCACTCATGATTTTCAGTATCGCTACGATTTCTGCATTGAAATTTGGGGTGTACTTTCCATTGGGTCCTAAAACCTCCCTGTCGGAGAGACCAATGTATAGAGTGCCCGGTACTGTATGAGTAGGCCCGAACAAACTTTGAGTCATATGTGCAGACTGAAAACCATAATATATCTGAAGTATCAGAAGGTATCCTCGAATCCGCCTCTATACGAGCGTCGGGAGAGATTTAGTTCATTGCCCTCGCACCAATCAGTGTTAGGGTGATCAAACACTAGGTCCGGATTTCACCGGATTCCAAGACTGACGACAAGACTGGATCGGTATAAAAAAACAAATGCAATAACAAAGTGAACACAGCTACATTTGCTCAGGTGTCATCGGTGAAAGTCGGTAACGCGCCGGTCGAATTTGTTTTTTTCGTCAGAGCTGTCCGAAGCTAATTTTAAAAACAATTAAAATGGCGGCATGCAATTTTTTACAGATTGTTTGTACAAAAATGTCACCTTAAAATCTAGAATAGCCTTTCATTTGTGTATTATTCCTTTGGATCCATCATAAGTAATTTAAATATATAAAAATTGTAGCATTTTATCAATTAAAATGGTAGAAATTGATAAACTAATATCTCAAGTGGATGATCGCTCTCCACTATGGGACATAGCAACCATATAATTAAAGCGATGTTCGACGGAATGATCCGAAGCTAAATTAAAAAAAAACACCAAGCAAATGACGTCATTGCAGGTCTTCTTTGCATCAACCATGTGTAGGATTCATTCGGATCCAATAAAAGTAATTTAAGATAAATACAAATTATAGAACTGAATAAAATAAAATGGTAGAAATAGACAAGCTAATATCCCCAGTTCATGACCGCACGCCACTATGGGACATAACAACGAAAAATTACCACAATAAGGATATTGGTAGTAAACTTTAGCACAAAATAGCAGAAGAGCTGCATACAACAAGTGAGTGGCGGGAGTGGGCATATGATTTTATTTTATTTCTATGTTTAAGTTAGTTCGATCAATATGCGTGTCTGGGTCAATGTTTATTTTTTATTGCAAGAAGATTAGGTAAATAAAACCAAATTGTTTTGAACAAACTTGATCATATAATAGCTAATTATAATTAGAAATAGCAATTAACAAATGAAAAGTAGATATAACAAGTATGTATTTATTTTGAAGTTTGCATATCCTGTTACTGTTAGACCTGCAAGACAGTAACATTGGAAAATAAGTTCAAAGTTCAATGAAATGTCAATCACTTGAATTTAGGATATATTTTTGTTACACAATAATGAATCAAATATAATTTTAACATAATATATACAGTTATTAAATATATTTCCATGTAGAATATTTATGCTTTTACCAAATTTCTAAATTATATTTCATCTAAATTTTAAAAGGAAACTAAATTAAAGTGTTTGTAAACAAGTATTAAATTAGCATGGATAAAGCCATTGATTCTGTAGCACACGGCAATGCTATCACTAAATTATTATGGAAAAAGATCAACGTGGATCAATTCATAAAATATATTTTACATTTTCATGCGACGTAATAGTCTATTTTATTGTACCAGAACTGGATGTCAATTGCTCCTTAAACTTAAATGTTAAAATAATGTTTAAAGCAATCATGGATATTATATGCATCATACCCTTCTCAATTATATTCGTTGTGATCTTCCCGTTGGTGATCTTGTAGCGTTACCAGCTGTTGTATTTGAAGCTAATAACATGTCCAACTGATCTTCAGAAATGACTAGTTTGTCAACATTTTTAGGATCAACTTGAATTCTGTTTTAAGAATCTCCATTGTGCAACATGTAAGCCCAATGCACACTCAACAGTTCTTCTGGCCCGACTATGTCTGTATTTGTAAACTTCAATTTCTCGTGATACAGTATCACCACTGGTTGTGTATGGTCGCATCAGATGTTTCTTCAGAGGATAACCTTGGTCACCCAGAAAAACATATGGAAGATGTGTATTTATTGATCCCAGGTATCTATATTGGTTAAGGAAAGGGGAAAGACCCCGTTCCTAGGTGGTTGTATAGATTTGATTCGACGAAAATACCACTGTCACTCTGCTGCACTATGCCCCACTGTCAACAATTAATAATATAATTTATACTTTGCACCAAAAAAGCATTCCACTGTATGTAGGTAGTCAAAAGTATAATGGTTCATTCTGAAAATAGTAATTTTAATAATGGATTCTTCATCAAATAAAACATATGTTCATCTGTTCCAGTTGTTTTAATACAACACGCTCATTAAAAATCTATGTTTAGTTTAATACTCGCCAGCGGAAAGACAGCAGGGTCAAGGCCGTTGTTATGATAAACAATGACAATTTGGATGCGATCGGCTGCAATGTATTCTCAATTTCTACAATGTCCGATGTACAGTTCTACCGAGCAACCGGTCTCGTCGTCAGTCTTAAAATCCGGTGAAATCCGGACCTAGTGTATGATCACCCTAAGACGTATATTCAGAATACCATCACTTTCATGCGGTCCTCTATCAGAGATAAGCCGTAGTTTCTCCATTTTTTGAGGCAGTGGTCGTTTCTTCTCACATTCGTAAACCGTATCCATGAATGATGCTCGATTAAGCTTTGTTCTCTTTGACCACCAAGTTCGTAGTTGGGAACAACCTGCGATATAATTCTAACTTGGTTTAGGACTGCTTCAACGTCTGACGTGATTTAGTATTACGGCGGTTGCGTGTGTGGTACCCTCACATCCCTGGCATACGAAACATACGAACGCCGATGCAAGGTTTTCGTATGCGACCGAAGCCGTCTAGAGTAATTCGGCGCACGAAGGCCCGGTCTGGTAGGCTGGTTGCCCTTTACGCTCGCGAGAAACGATGAGGTCTCAGGAGACTTGCATTGGCTGTCCAGCTAATACGTGAGTTTTTTTTCATTCGTCTGGATCAATTTAGAAGTGGCCAGGGGAATCACGTCATATACACGGTAGTGAGGCTGGACTTTATGGTCCGGCTTCACTCCCATAGTAGTTGGCGTCTTGTCTCACTTCGGTATTTGCTACCAGGTACTGAGAACGACCGCATGGGTAAGAGCGTTCCCTTCATTTGTGAGAAGGGAATTGACCACCTTGCTTCCTTTCGAAGAGTAGATCTGTTTGCGATGAAGTTCCTCCTGCAGCCGTGTCCGCATTTCTTGCACTTACATCACATAGCTCAGTAATGCTAAGTCTTCGACGAACATTGCGTTATGTGTTACCAAATGCTTCTGTAGCTAATTTGCCCACACTAAGGACAAAGTAAAACTCAATGCTGACCCCTGCGAAAGTCCGTCTTCGAGTACACGCAAGATTGAAATTCTGTTTCCCCGATGCTTGGTGACATGGTCTTTTCTGACAAAAAGGAGCGGACCCACTGATGCAAGTTAGCCTTGACACCAAGCTGCAGTTTTCTTTATGCTGGAGATCCTTCCACCAAACTAATGACTAAACTATACCATTTCTATAAAAAAATAGTTTGCTAAATATTATAGGATAAGACTGATCCAAGGGTGTACTGACCATAGGATTTTTTGAAAGTTTGAAATACTTTAATTTTATAAAATAATATTAGTTTTACATTTTTAATAACCGAACCCGAAGAATAGCCAGAATTTACAGACCCGTTCGCTCGAACCAAACCGAACCTTCTACAAGACATCGCTTGACTAATTTCAGGTTTAAAAAAAAATTAATTGGCAGCTAATTATTTTCGAATCGGCTGGTACACCATACTAAATCACAAGGCAAGAAACTAAATTGCGTTAAACGAATTTTTTTTCTATTTGTTATAATGTTTATATTCCTTTACGCGTCCTCTTCGTAGGTTTTCTTGGGAGAAAAAAGTTAATAGTGGCTGTAGTGAGTTAACGAGCTATCATTCTAGTATTCAATATTGTGAATAAAATCAAAATGTAATATAATGTTATAAATAAAACCATAATTTGATGTAAATAGTTTTTTTTTATTCCATAAGGTATAAAAATCCATTTTGTTTTACTGAAAAAAGTTAAAACATAACATTTTAAATTTTATGAAAGAATACAATTTCGATTCTTACGTACACTTTCATTTCTATCTAGACAGCAAAAACAAGCATGCTTTAAAAAAAAATGAAATTTAAAAAAAAAAGCCTTCTTTTTATAATACTTAATTAAACAAATTCAATGAAACTCAAGCCAGTTTCAATAAGCTAGGGAAGTTTTTTATGTTTAATGTAATTTTTCCAAACTTAAAATATTATTATTTTTCAGCATTTACAATCGCCAGTCTTATTAAAGGTAGGTTTTTATTTTCAAATGGCTTATCCCCAATTTCAATTCATAAACTAGACATCAATTTGACTTATGAGAATACGCAGCTGGAGGAGGAAACTATGAGAATCTGCACGTGGTGTTGTAATAATTTAGTTTTAATTAATAAGACTGAATTACTTGTTTCAAATGCTAATCTTACTTTAGAATTCTTTTCTTTGAAAAGAGATTTTTGAGTTTAGCGAAAGGATTAAATTTTTAAAAATTTTCCTACAGAATACCGAAGTAGTGCCGGAAGCGTCAGTCCGTTGTCTTTGACCATGTTGGCGAGCTTCAGTCTCGTCCTGGTCACCTTGGGGAAATTCTTCATGTGATGATACGTTCTATACGATCTTGATTATCATATTTTGTAGTTGTTTTTTTATTGTCTGAATTATCTTCTTTGTAGTTCCTATACCCTTGCATTTTAACGGATTAAACATTTTGAATATTCTTCATGTAAATAACTAACTTATTTATTAATTTTAATGTTTTTTCAACTTTTTGAAGCTACATTGTTCATATTGCAGCTGTTACTCTAATATTATGCTGTCGAATTTATTTTTATATCAAATACTCTAAAAGGCTGTATCATACGTTTTGAGAATAAGCTTGTCCCTCTGATTAAATATTTTTTGACTGAATTCTCGACGTCAGCAATTTGTTTTTATTATGAGCAAACAAAATGTCCTTGTCCGCATGCAACATTTGACACTAAACATAAGTAAGCGTTTACATTCTGTTAATTTCACTATTAAGTGTTCAGAAAGAAATTTTTACACAAGATTTATTGCCAGTGAACCCACCATTAATAATTATAAACACGATGAAATTCGCTATAATGAAAGAGGAAGAAAAGTCAGAAATTCCTTGTTTATTTTAAGTCATGGAGCAAATATGTAAATAATTGGAATATAAGAGATTGAGATGACTTAAGATTATTTAGTTTGATCGCTGGGCGTGCTATGCATGAAGTCGTACAGTGCTCAAAGCTTATAAGCAAGAGGAACGACTTGAAGCACTGCATTGCAGCTACTCTCCAAGCCGTCTAATTTACGCAACTGTTAAATGAATTGTAAATGTTTTAACAATTGCCAGCATTTGACTAGGGTGTTACTTATTGGGGGGTGGGGTGGTTGTGAGTAGATAAGGGGGAGGGTGGTGCTTTGGAGTTGATAAAGGAGTGGTTGGGAGTTGATAGGGAATTTTTTTAAATTGTCAAACGAATAACTATTAAATAATATACACGAAGCATTGAGTTAAGCATAAAAAATATGAAACTGTAACACTCGAGGTCCAAGTAATCCCGTGATCACAGGAAGAGTCTCCGCAGGGCTACCAGAACGAAACACACACTTGACAGCACGGCTGAAGACAAAGTTTTGTCTCTGTTGGCACCGTTTCCATATCCTCCCGACTGGTAAACGTGGTATCGCTGCGCATGATTGCCACGCGGAGACATTGTGTACGCAGTTTCTTGATCTGGGCGGGGAGGGAAGTCACGGAACAATAAAATAAAAACAAATTAAAAACCATAGTGATCTATACAAAAATAAATACATCAGACCTCGGGCGTCGCCTCGGCTTCACATTGCATGAGCTCAAACGTGGAATAAAGAAATTGAATATCTGAAACTGGTTCTGTAGGGAAAACGCCACATTGGATCTGATTCACTAGGATCAAAAGCAAAATCCCTAAAACCTGGAAAAATGCCATTATAAAACAATATTTAAAAAATAAAGGCTGCTGATGATGTCAAAAGGTATAAACCAATATCCCAGACCTCCTGCGTTGTAGAACTTGCAGAAAAAATATTACCAACGATCGCCCCTATTAGTTACGTGAAAAACCTGCAACCTCAATTAACACTAAACTGGCACCAGAGCTGGAGAGCTTACTGATAATAAACTCTTCCGCCTAAGCCAACGGATCCTAAATGGCTTCCAATTAAAAAAAAACTCAGTCTTTCTCTACTTCCAGCAGGCTATGATAGAGTGTGAAGGATAGGTTTACACTGGAAGATAAAACCACTTCAATATACATACGAGACCGTAACACGTCCCTCAATCCACTGCCTAGCCCTTCAGGACTTAAGCCTAAACCATGATTTCCCCAACTTTATATTTCGAGAACCGGTAACCGTATTTTTTTCTTCTTTTTGGTAACCCGGTAATTTTGCTTTCCGGGCCTGGTTCCGGGTCGCGACCCGGCATATTGAAAACGCTGGCCTAAACTATTTACTAAAAAATGTATATGATAATTTACAGGCAAGACATATCATCAACAAAAGCTTCACCGGAACGCCAGCCCACAAATTTTAGCGTTTTTGGGATAATTAAAATGAATTTTTTTTTTTTTTAAATAACATTGGAAACTAAATTAGTCAATTACTCGTCTACATCTAAATTAACACAGAAACATGTTAAGTGTCAATCAAGTAACGGATGTCATTAAGTATTAAATAAATTAAGAACTAATTATATTAATAAAAATGATCTATTAATTGTTTGGGTTTGCGGTATGCATGAGTTCTCCTTTGCACTTACAATAAAATTCAAGCCGATTACCCTACAGAATTCGAAAAGCGAAACCACCGCAAGAACTGGTGTGTGTGGATCATTTGATTATTTTTTTCTTACTTTATTAAAAGATTAACATTTTATTTTTTTTTTGTTTTAAAAAACAATAAACACTTACCATCTATAACATCAGAGAAGCTGAAAGCTGAAGATTTAGAAACAAAACAAAATTTAGTTTACGATTATAGTGATACATTTTAAAAAGATTTTGTTTTTTTGACAAAGTCTACTTTAACGAAGAGAACAGCAACGATTTATTTGACACTGCAATTCGCCTGCTCCCCCAGCCTTAAAGAGGCGAATACACGTGTAAGGCTTATTATAAAATGAACATATGACTATAGGCTGATATAAAAAAAAATATTTAAAGTTTTGTGAAATATTCAAACTCGAAAGGATTCTACAACGGATATGATTATTTATCATTGTATGTGTTTTACTTTTAATTTTTCTTTTTTAATAAATGTTGCAAATAATCTATTAATGAGAAAAATACAAACTCGCTCAATGTTTGAAACAGCTGTATAACACAATCAGAACATGTATGACAAAAGTGTATAAAAAATCATTAATTGTATGCCAAAGTATAATTTCAACAAAACAAAAATTATTCATATCTTCAGAGAATCAGAGCGTATAGTTTGTGCTACATAGTAATATTCCATAGTCATTTAGTTGTTGTTTCATTAAAGTCATAAATACAAGAATCGAAACCTAATTTATAAAAATAAATTTTTTTTAGGGATAACTTTACAAGTAAATATTGCCATGGACTTATGATGAATTCTTCTGACAAGAACAAAAGAACAGAATAAAGAATTTGAAACGCCTGAAAACGACATCTATGGTCATTAGTTTTTTTACTTGATTTTAAAAATTATAGTGCATGTGTAAAATTCACGGATAAATATACCCCGATTTAAAACGCATATGATCATGATGTGAAGCCCGACATTTATAAAAAAAAATGTTAATATGATCTAAGGCAGCTGATCGAAGAAATTCACTCACGGCAAGTAATCCCGTTTCGCTTTAACTGTTTTTGCACGATGTTAAACAAGGTCTGCCTTATCTCTGCTGTCAGCCTGCAGTTCTGTGCAAAGATACATCCGATATAGCTCTTTAATTCTCTGTTGAGCAAAGCGACACATTACATTAAAACATTAGTATGAAAACAAAAGATAATTTTACTTCCGTTATCAATATCGAGGTCTGATTTCCGGTTGTTATCTCTTTTTACAAAAATATATCGATTTTTAAAAATCTAATTGTTTTTATCGAATTGTTTTGTAGTCAATTGTTTTGAAATAAAAGTTAATAATTTTAAACAACTATTTCAAATGTTAACGAAGCACAATCGTATGGGAACAAAAATTAAAGGGAAACGATTTCTTTAGCAAACTGTTGAATCAATATGAAACATGGAGAAGGTTGCTTTAACAGTTCTAAAAACAATCTGAGAATACAGTTCTGAAAAAGCTGTGGAAGCATTAAAAAAAAAAAAAAAAAAAAAAAAAAAAAACAATAAATTTCATGACGAAAAGAAATTAACATTGAGATAATGGGAGCATCTTCTCTGTGCTATAAAATTTGTTTTTCAATCTATACTGAATTCGGTCATGTATATCCGTCTTAAATGTTGTCGAAATTCTTGCTCGTCCATCGAAATCGACCATGACCATTTAAAGAAATGTGTTCGTGCACAGTTCTGAGTTTGGCTTTGGGTGCGCAGATGGCTGATGGGATAGATTCTGGCACGAAATGCTCTTATGTGGTAAATGTTGGGGGTGGATGTGTCATCTCCAGGTGGTGCAGACATAATACATGCTTTTGTGGCAGGTAAAGTTTCGCTGCGCATTCAATTTTTTTTATTGGCTTCATGTTGTATAGAGCCACTGTGTAAGGAGACCACCCTTTGCAAATTCTCCGGGTTTATGTCGAACTCTTTCAGGTTTTTTTATGTTTCTTGTGTCCACCTGCAAAGCGCTTTCTATGCTGACGCTCGACATAAATATTCTTTTGAGAACACGGTCGTCTGCCATTCTCACAACATGTCCCGCTCAGTGAAGCTGCGATTGCATAGATATAGTAAAGATGCTGGTAGACATGGCTGTGTAAGTAACTCAGTGTCTGGGACCCTTGCCCTTCCAACTTACGTTGATTGATTTGTCTGAGGGTCGTTGTTTGAAAGGTGTTAAGCTTTCTTGCATGGCATTTATAAACAAGCAAAAGTTTCACGGAGAAGCGCAAGGAACATGGCTGACATGCTGCGCATTCAATTTTTTTTATTGGCTTAATGTTGTATAGAGCCACTGTGTAATGAGAACACCCTTTGCAAATTCTCCGGGTTTATGTCGAACTCTTTCAGGTTTTTAAAAAAGTTTCTTGTGTCCACCTTCAAAGCGCTTTCTATGCTCGAGCTCGACATAAAATATTCTCTTGGGATGGCGGTGGTCTGCCATTCTCACAACATGTCCCGCTCAGTGAAGCTGGGATTGCATAAATAAAGATGCAGGTAGACATGGCTGTGTAAGTAACTCATTGTCTGGGATCCTGTCCTTCCGATTTATGTTGATTAATTTGTCTGAGGCGTGTCGTGTTAAAGTGGTTAAACTTTTGTTACGTGACATTTATAGACAAGCCAAGTTTCACAGTCATAGTGAAGGGAAAACGGCCGACCTGTAAATGTTTATTTTATTTTGAGTGATTACACCTCTAATAGTCCAAACATTCATAGACATTCTGCCATAGTTTGCACCGGTCCTTGCAATACGAAAGTTAACCTCCTCCTCAATGGTTGAAATGAAAGTGTTCAACACTTTAAGCCTTTAACCAAATGCTTGAACTTTGGTTAGAACATTCCTTGCTTGCTGTATAGGACCTCAGTCTTTGTCGTATTAATGGTGAGACCTAAGTTTATGCAGGGTTTGGAATAGTTAGCAACACAGCGCTGAAAATTCACTTCTGATACAGCGTATATGGCAAAAAGATGGCATACAGGAAGTCCCTGATGATGGCTGTCAAGACCTTGGATTCATCACGGTGCCTAATTACGTTGAATAGCTTACCAGCAGTTATGTCACCTTCCCCAAGGGTATCAATCAAAATTGCGGAAATCTTGATGCTGAAAAGGGTTTGAGATACAATCTTGTTTGACGCCATTTGCCAAAGGGAATGTTTTAGACGTCTTCCCACAATAATTTTTTGTTTGTTTGCCCCATAAACGTTTTTTTAAAGAAAAGGTATAACATCATTAAGTCGAAATTATTATTGTATAAAATAAATACATTATTTCTATTTTTTCAGAATCTATACATATTTTAATCAATTTAAATTCATTCAACATCATTTTGTATTTGCACGCATGTCTCTGGCCATTGCAATAAATTTCTGATGTCAAGTTACAAGTTATAAGTAGAATTTAAAGCTTACTGGCATACTAGGTCTGTACTGTCATCATGTTCGAAGACATTCTTCAGAAAAGTGTTCAAGCAATTCGAAACACCAGCTCTACAATCTGGGAATACAATGCAGCATTAGTATCGTCAGTTATATTTATTGTTGCTTATTTGCAATAGAACGAATTATATAAAATTCAATAATATTAGTATTCATTTATAAAAGCTTTTCTGTAATTAATCAGCAGAATAATACAACAAATTTTGCAATAACTATTCACGTCCTTATTAAAAACAACAACACACTTTTCCCAACAATGAGCTGTTTAATAATTAATATAGAAAATCTCAGCTATCAGCTTTTCGCAAAGATCTTACCTTTTATCAGAGTTTATATTCAATGTTATATTAGATGCTTGAAATTTGAAAGCAGCATTTTACTTAAAACAATTAAAAAACAATATTATTTGACAAGGAGCAATACAATTTGAAGGATTAAAACTCATTATTATTGGATATTTTTATGTATTATATATTAAGATCTTGTGATGGCTTCATATTATGTTTTATTCTTTCTGGCATCCGTCTGTCAGGATGGTGTAGACTTCACAGGACGAAATCACAAGGCCTTGGATTTAAATTCAGGAGTCTAAGCTGGTTCTCTAGACTCCAAATCGCCTCTCTCCACGCCTCTGTAAAACCCAAGGTACTATCAAATGTTGATGATACAGCTTGTCACCAGTACCATCGAAGGAGTTCCTGAATTTTCATTGTGTCAATGTTATCCGACGCTCCATCTGCGGGTTTGAATTCACAGGTTGAATTCTCATAGATGAGTTGTCATGGATACAAATATACAATAAAGATATATATTTCAGTCTCAGTAGAAGATTTGTACTAAGAAATCAGATACCTTAAGACGAGGCTGGGGTGGGAGTGTGGGGTGGGGGTGTGGGGTGGGAGTGTGGTGTGGGAGTGTGGGGTGGGGGTGTGGCGTGGGGGTGTGGGGTGGGGGTGTGGGGTGGGAGTTTGGGGTGTGGTGTGGGGGTGTGGGGTGGAAGTGGGGTGTGGGGTGGGTGTGTGGTGTGGGAGTATGGGGTGGGTGTGTGGGGTGGAGGTGTGGGGTGGGTGTAAACTTTTACTCAATTTCCTTTAAAAAAAAAGAAAAATCATAAATAAAAATATAAATATGTAATTTAAATCTTCAAATTGAAGATCTCCCTACTTTATGGGTTTGTTTCGCTTTTCTCTATGACTCGGCCAAAACGCCCTCCCCAACAACTTTTTCAAATTTCACCATTTATGGCTCGCATAACTCTGTTGCCTCTTGAATCTGGCTCACATACCTTTTTTACCTCTTGAATCTGGCTCACATACCTCTGTTGGGTTCTACAATCACAAAGGAGGTGATTGGGTCCTACCATTGCAAAAGAGTTCAATGGGTCTTACAATTACAAAGGAGGTCAAATCTCATACAATTACAAAGGAGGTCATGTGTTCTACAATTATAAAGGAGGTCATATCTCCTACAATTACAAAGGAGGTCATGTGTCCTACAATTACAAAGGAGGTCATTGGCCCTGCACTCACAAACGAGGTCATTGGGCCTTACAAGTGCAAAGAATGTCATTGGGCCCCCTGACCTCACAAAGGAGGTCATGGACCCTACAATTACTCCTAGAAACGTTAGACGGGGCATCAGACGACTTGGTTACCGTAAACCGTTCAGTAAAATTAAATATTCTAAAAGAAAAGGTAGCGTTTCAGCTGGTTGAATTTATTACAAATTTTGTTTGATAATTTGAAACTTCAAACCTGGAACCGAGGAAAACAAGAAATTCAGAAGTTTTTCCAAAAGGACAAAAAAAAAATGGACGGGTTATGATAAAGAGTATTTTTCTTATTACGTAAAATTTATTTGTTAACTAAAGAGACAACAAATTTTTAATTTTTTTGGGGAACTTGAAATCTTCCAAAATATCAAAACTCTCTGTTGTAAAAAACAAAAGAAGTAAGCCATTTTTGGCTAAAATTTCTTGACAGATTGGAAAGGGTTTTACCCAGTACCGCCCCCCCCCTCTCAAATAAATCAATAAAAGGCCCCCAAAATAATGGGGCAAAGTTTGTTAAGCGTTTGACCATGGCTGAATGTTCACGACACCCAGGATATGGTTAAACTGTTATTGTATAGAACAGAGCAGTTCAAGGTTGCACTGTAATTTGTTGGTCGTTAGGATATTATAGAGAGAGAGAGAGAGAGAGAGATAGAGGACGACAGATTGAAAGTCTTAAAGGGACATAGCTTGAATGGCATTAGACCTGTGTTTACCAACCTTTTTTGTGCCATGCCCATCAAAGCCTTTCTAAAATACTCATGTCCCCCCCCCCATATAATATATATTGAATGAAAACTAAATAATTGGCTTTATGAGGTATAAAATAAGGCTTTAGGAATAAATATGTTTTATAAAGAAATTTTTAAGAGACCACAGAAAGTAAATTTTCAAAGCATGTAACGGAGAACTGAAATTCAATTACAAAATAAAAGATTTTTATAAAATATTCTAATTAATATATTATTCATTATTTAATTATTTTAAAATTCAATTAGAGATCACAAATATAATGTGAGATCACAAATACAGTGAGAGAGCACAAATACATTGTGAGATCACAAATACAATGTGAGAGCACAAATACAATGTGAGAAGACTAATTTAATAAGAAACTTGCACTTGCTACTCGGATATTTTATGGTTATCGAAAATTTGTTTAAAAGAAATTTCGTCGACGGAAATTTGAGCGACGGAATTTTGATTGAACGGAAATTTGGTCTAATAGTTTTTTTTCAGTTCTCACGTTAAATTTGTCGTCAAATTTCTTTTTGAACGCCTTATATTATATAGTAAAACAAAAATAATGCGTTAGTTAATAATAATAATTCAGTAGATGTAATGAAACCAAAAATCTTCGCTTTTGCATCGACGAGTGTTTTATTCGCTCCTTTATGTTGGTTATTTAATTTATTTACTTTTTTAAAGATATCGGCTAAATAACCCACAAATGATATACCATCAACTGTAAACAGGTTCTCCATTTCAGGTTTCTCTCTTAAAAATTCACCAAGAGTATCAAAGTGTTCCATAAATCTTTTCAAGCAGTTCGGCTTTAAGGGCAACCTTACTTCCGTGTGAAGTCTAAATCTTACGTGGTCTGCATTTTGTTCTTCACAAAATAGCTTGAAGAGACGTTTCACATTTGGCATTAGCTTTCATAGCATTGATACACTTCATAACTGAATTTAATACTTTTTTAAAAGTCGAAATAGTTTTAGCTACCAAGTTTTCCCTGTGAATAGCACATTGCATTAGAAGCTTTTATGGATTCTGAGCTTGCATCAATTTTAAGCAGCGATTTTTCTTGCCCATCATATTAAGAGCACAATCTCCAGCACAAGAATTTATATTTTTCATATGTATATTTGTTTAGCTTATTACATATATCTTTGGCAGTAGTGATGCTTTCAAATGATTTACAAAAGATCATTTCTCCAGCAAAATCTGCTTTATCAAAATATTTTACAAATTGTCCCCTTTAACAATCAAATTGGCCCCCTGAGGGGCGTGGACCCCTTGTTGGGAAACACCGCTTTTGATGGAAAGTGGGGAAACGGGCTAGAAGTTTATGATTTTGTGGTAGCGGGCAATTTTGGCCTGGTGTTGAGCAGGAAGTTATATCGAAATGTTTTGTATACATGAGTGGTGAAGGGCAGGAGAGGAGAAGAACTATGGAATGGTGAAGGGCAGGAGAAGAGAGGAACTATGGATTGGTGAAGACATTTTATTACAAAATTGGGCCTGAGGGAGCGTTCACCCCGGGCAGCAAAACTTTATTTAGAATCAAAGTATTTGGGAAAACGTTTTTATGAGCTAAGTTGGTGTAGTGTTGGAAAGTAATAATAGGCAGAGTAGAAGAAAAATCTAATGAACGACAATACAAAAAAACAAAAAAAAACTGGACGTTTGTCACAAGAAGCCTTTTCCAGCAAAAAATACAAAGACAGACAAACTAAGCTTCTAAAGATATGTAGTTGAACTGTTAGAGATAATCAATTACGAAAATATCCCAAGAAATCAAGGAATTTGCATATGAGATTTATAAATAAAATGTAAAAAAAAAAAAAAAGGGAAATCGAGAAATCGAAATTGCCACAAAACATCGTGGACTATAGAGGTAAAGGTGAGCAAGGATGTTGGACATGAGGCAGATATCATGGGAAGAACACAAAACGAAAATAGGCCGTTGGTTTACCTAGATAAATTTAGAGCTCTCGGCAAATACTGCAAACACTTCAAATGTACTGCTACGACAAATGTGCTTAGTTCCAAAATTGGAGGGGTTGGTTCGGAGTTGGCTATGAACTAGAAGGTAACTGCAGTGGATAAAAAGTTGTCTAGGAGTACGAACCCCCCCCCCCCACCAAAAATAAATAAATCGCTAAGCAACAGAAACAATGCCGTTATAGATTAGCCGATTAGGCGAGCAAATATACAACACGAAGAGTAAATCTGTTAAGAATATGGAATATGGAAAACATATAGTTGTGAATAATTTTGTAGTTCTCCTTGCATATAACGAACTGGATAGTGAAAAATGTTAACAACAGTACCAAAAGATACCTACCGTTGGCAGTCGCGGTTAAGGTTAGGATGGCTAGTGTCATTAAGAAAAGATTCATCTTCACACTTCGAGACTGGTACATTGCCTGCAATATCAAAATTCCATTTGCTTAAGTAGTCCACATGCGATGTGAACTAATTTTTTTGTTTTGTTTTTAGATGGTTTTGTTTGTTTTTAGATGGGTTTCTTTGTTTTTAGATGGGTCGATCAATCACAAGGACACCAAACAATGGGTTGAACCACACATTTGACATGGCCCATAAATTGTTCCTGGAAAGTTTTGTCATATTCCCTTTATTATCTTCTATTTTTAGACAGGATTCATGTATACATATTATGTAAACTAAATTGATTCTTATTTAAATGTTTTGTTGTTGTACCGATGAAGGCCACGTGCCGAAACGGCTAATGTAAAATGATTATTAAAGCTTAACATATATTGTTATATTTGACACTGATTGTCCGCGTCTAATTGATCTATTTTAAAGCTTTATCGCAGTCCAACACTTTTATAAATAGTTAATTATTCCAAACGCTCTACTATGAAAAATCGTAACATTTAGAAGGTAAATAGTACGTTTGATTAATATCATGTTCATATTGAATGTCACTTTAATCAGCTTTATTGAGGATGGCGCGCCTTCAAGCATCTTTTTGTCAGATGTTTTTCTTGGTTGACGCACTTTAAATAAAGCTTTGTTAATCGTGCTTTCACCAAAAAAGTACATTACAGTTATCACATGGTTCAGGGGCGTGCATAGAGGGTGCTTTGAGGTACCTCGGGGGATTTCCAGTCAGCTGCGTTCTTTTGTTATTTTTTTATGACCATATTCATTTCAGAGCGGATGTGTGTGTGTGTGTGTGTGTGTGTGGATGGGAGCACCGTACATAATTTTGTGATAGAGTACTACATTAACATTTAAGAAAAACTACTTCCATGAATGGGTGTTCGCATTTCGTGAGTAAATAAATGTATCTAAGGCAGTGGTTCTCAACCTAACTAATGTCGTGACCCTTTAACACAGTTCATCACGTTTGGGCAAACCCCCAGCCACAAAATTATTTTCGTAGCTACTTCATTACTGCAGAGCACATGTGTTTTCAGGTGGTCTTAGGCGACCCCTCGGAAAGGGTCGTGCGACCCCCAAAAGAAGTCGCGACCCACGGGTTGAGAACCGCTGCTTTAAGGCATCATTTGTTAGACACGGAAGTTTACAAAAAAAAAAAATTCCAAGTCCTATATTGTTCCAGTAGGTTTAAAGATTGTTAGTTTTGTAGATGTCTACATTTTTAGATTTTTTCATATGGTGCTCTAGATCATATGCATTCGTGCTTCTTATGTTTCTGTAAGTGTCCAGAGATAAAAAAAAATAGTCACCATCGAGTTGAGATATTTAATGAGAGTTTCTGTTAAAACAAGGAGGTCCCACATCAGGAACCAGGAAATAAGACATGGTTTTAATCCTTCGAATCGTCCAGTGAACTCTAGTGTTCCTTCTCTGGTGCCGTCTAACGCGCACAGTCAATCCAGTGGAAGGGTGTGTGCGGCTATCTCAGGGCCGGAATGCTCCCGGTGTGCCGATTCGCGGCCCGACTGAAATAAAGACTGCCCGGGGGGGGGGGGGGACTATTTGATTGCCAGTTGAGTTTAGCGGAGGGTGTACTGGGAAGACTTCATGTGCTTTGGCTCGATATTTTACTTTTTGTCTAAAGTAGATTATATAGCATATTTCTAAAACACAAAATAATTGGTTTGGACACTTAGTCAGATTGCCTGCCAATAAACCTGCATTGAAAGCGTACAAATGGTAGGCACTCAGGTTTCAGGAGTATTAACTGAAACGGGATGGAATCGAAATTCAATGTTTACACCTGTTATTATACAAACGTGTGTATTAAAGTAGAAAATTTAAATATTAATTGTGACTTTAGCGAAGTGTTTTGACAACGTGCTCGCTTACAACGCGTTATCAGATTTTTTTTTACCGAATACAAAGGAGAGCAATGCCGGGTACATTGTCTAGTTAATTTATAAAATAAACATGCACATTTAAAAGTTATAAACGGTGTGAAGGGTTTCCAATTTATATATATATATATATATGTATTATGAATAAAGAAGCTTAAATGAATTTTAGCTTTTTTCCACTCTTCTTTAATAAACAACAAGATCTTGCTTAAATTTCCTTATGTCGACATGAGTTTTCGGCGCAGATCACAACTTTGGGACAAAGGTTGATTGAAACTTAATGCTTTTGATTCTGAACAATTACATTAATTAATGTTATTTTGGTATATGAAGCCAGTATGTTTACAAGTTGTATATATATTTTAATACGATTGATGGATTCTTTAAAAAAAAAATAATGATTTAAATGCTCTAATGACAGAAGATTTAACTCACAAAGCCATATAAGAAGTCTGCGGTCTTAGATTTCATAATTTCCTTGCTTGAGAAAAAAATATTACCAATTCCTTTTGAAAATAAAATTGCAGTAACTTAATAGATTTAAAATGTTACCTTCAGCTGAATATTGAGTAGCTAGGCTGACTTGAGACTGTTGATTTGTATGGCATGCGTGTCCAAAGAAGAACAGGCTTCGTGTGACGCGAGGACGACTATCTTTCTTTAAGAAGAATATCAAACAGGAAGGTTTTTATTCTCTGGGTAAGTCCGATTTTGATAAGATTCCATTCATATGTCAGCCATATCGAGGTTCAAGCAGTCAATAACAGTCTGATCGACCAAGCTAAGTTCAAAATTCTGAGAGACAACATGTGCTTACAATAAATGTATTTTTTACCCCCCACACAAAGCAAAAAAAATTGCGTTTATAAAATTGTCCTCGTATTTCATACGATAGTGTTAAAAAGAAAAAAAAAATTAACCTTGTAAACTGCTGCCTACTGGAACTATTCATAGTGAGCTCTCGAAATAGGGCTAAATAGATTATGGCAAAAATATGAGTAGTAGTATATCAACAGGAAATATACATGCTGTGTTCTATTGTGCTCCACAAACTCATTGTGCATCACCTCATTCATTACTGAAACAATAAACGTGCAGTTAAATATTTTTATAAACTTCTCCCCAAGGACATTAATGGATGATTGATCTAACTCTTAACTGGCAAGATGGCCATTGTTTATGTTGGTACGTACTTAAAGTTAAATCTTTTAGAGCTCTTATCTTACTTTAGAATAAAATAACACTAATGGCAATGTGTGCAGTGAAAAGGAAAAAATAAGACAATTTTAAATTATTTCCATTTTAATTGTCATGGCTATAGGGCAGTGTAAGTCAAATATCACAATGACTAAATTACTATGCTGTCTATTAGATTTTGCTTTTACTACTACCACAAACAGCGTTTGCGATATCATATAGTCATTGATAGACCATGAAAGATTTACATTTTCACTTAGTTAAAAGATGCATTTGATGATTTTGTACAATTTTCCAATGCTGAAATACTAATAAAAGAGGAATATATTTTTTTTAACAAACGAAAAATACAAAATAAAAGGTAAAAAATAAATCAATAGTCGGGAAAAGTTGAGTGGCCAGAAAAAAAAAAGACAAAAGGACCCGAAAAACGATAGAAAAATGTCAACAATAGGATAATAAAACAGTTTTACATCCATTCTGAATATAATTATCTTAATTTTCACATACATTTTGATTGTTTTTTTTAATGTGGTTGTTTTTCTTCCTTGTTTCATGTTGTGAACATGATTTAGTAGAGTGGTGTTTTAGTACGAAAGGTTGTCCATGCATGGTGAGAGTTTGAATGTGAAAATAACTGTTGTTAGTGTGAACACTTTTTGGTCCATGAGTCGTAGTGAATTTTATTGGCTGAATGGTGATTGGATGACAGGGAGATGTTAATAAACAAGTGCGTGGATAAAAGGACAGTGTGTTAGTTAGTCGAGAGAGAGCAAGAGATTGCTAGGGAAGACAGGAGATTGCATGGAGAGATTGCATAGGGAGATTATTATGTTCGAGAGCGGGGCTGAATTATTATGTAATAAAGTATTATAAGTGTACTCTGAACCGTGTTGTCTCTTCATGTCAGCGTTACTTTACACATATTTTTTTGCTTCAGTGAAGGAAAAGCAAATGGCAATACCAAGTCCATATTTTCTCATTGGCCACCATCAATGCATCACTAGCGCATGCTCACACTGACTTGCACGTATGGTGTGTGTATATTTTATGCTCTGCTTGGTCGCACCAAGTCTCCATCCTCCGAACCACCAAGTCTCCATCCTCCGAACCACCAAGTCTCCATCCTCCGAACCACCAAGTTTCCATCCTCCGAACCACCAAGTCTCCATCCTCCGAACCACCAAGTCTCCATCCTCCGAACCACCAAGTCTCCATCCTCCGAACCACCAAGTCTCCATCCTCCGAACCACCAAGTCTCCATCCTCCGAACCACCAAGTCTCCATCCTCCGAACCACCAAGTCTCCATCCTCCGAACCACCAAGTCTCCATCCTCCGAACCACCAAGTCTCCATCCTCCGAACCACCAAGTCTCCATCCTCCGAACCACCAAGTCTCCTTTAAATGGGCATTTCTCTCAGCTTAATTTTTTTGTTTTTGTTATGGAACATTTCTTTTTTTGGGGAGGGGGGTGGTATCTGTTTTTGGTGACGTACAATTTATTGACAGGCATGAAGGGATTTATAAAACATTAAAATTGATAAATTTGCCTCGGGGTTGCTCGTTGATAAAGGTAAGTAGTTACATGACTTGTAACAAGATTGAGCGTTGTAACAATTATATGAAATGTAACAATATAACTTATTATTATGTCTTTAAGGAAATTAAAAAAAAGAAAGAGTTTTTGATGGTGTTTTTAAAATTTAAACATTTGGAGTAAAAAATTGTTCAACTATTAATTTTAAAAAAAAACAACAACAAACAACAAAACAAACAAACAAACTAAAGCTCGTAGCAATAAAACCTTAACGTCGTCTAAGAGAATTTTCCTAATTGTTCAATTTTTGAGAAATAACATAAATCACTTGTACCAAATGACGAACACTTTTTGAATGACACCAAAAATTATAATAAAATCTACAATTTATATAACTTTTAAAGATAATTTTTTAAAAAAAAATGTGTTCTTTTTATTTCAACTAAAACAATTTGTCAAGATAGTTCGAAAAAAAGTAAGGTGTTTTTTCAAATATACTTTATTTAACAATAAACTTTTAAACTTGACGGTCAAGCTTTTGACAAAGTTAGTTTGACACGGGTGGTTGTTCTTGACTGGCAAATGTTAATGTAGACATGTCCCCAGCATGTGGCTTGAAGGGAAACTAAGACGCCTAGATTTCTTTGAAAGTGATTTGTATATGTGAAGCAGTAAGACAATTTCAGTTATATTTTCTCCCGCGTCAAGAGACGTATTCTTATTATGTATTGTAAATAAAGTTATAGTGATGTGAACTCATGACGTCTGGCCCCGTGCATTTTAATTATTGTGATGGCGACTGAGTATGTATGATCAAAGCATACACAAGAAACAGTTCAACATATAACATCGGCATTATAATTAATGCCTGTTGTTGCAGATCTTATTTTATAAGTTTTAAAACTAGCGGAATGGTGTAAGGAGTTATTACCATTAGTTAGGACGTATGCTTTTAAGTGTTATGAAATATTCAAGCGATTTATCTAAACACACCGCTGTTGTCACACAGATGAAATAAACACGTACAAGATGACTTTATGTGCACGAACAGTTTTTTTTTTTACAGATGTGAATTGATGTTCACAGACTGTTGGCTTCATAAAAATTCAAAATGATGTGCAAAGACTGTTGGTGTCAAACAAATGTGAATTTATGTTCACAGACATTTGGCGTAATAAATATAAACATAAATACACAGTACAGACTGCTGGTGGCAGTCATTCAAACATATGAAATTATGTGCATTGTCTGTGCCTTTCGGATGACGTGAAAACTGATCGGAATTATGAAAATATGATAGGAAGAGTCTACCGAATCCAAGCCATCGGGCAAAACATTACCACTGTGTTTTTCTGCAACGTTAGACCTGTATTGTTAATACGGCAGTGTTACACTTACATTTCAATCACATTCTTAATGTGAAATAAAATGCAGGTTGTTGTGATAAGGGAATAGGGGCCAAGCTGTAGGGAGGGAGACTTTTAATCCATTCGAATTCTGTCTCTCTCTCTCTCTCTCTCACCCCCACTTCTTTTTTTTGTTTCCGAATGTAAGTGGCAAACTCGGTTAACAATTTATTTTCTATTGAGGAATTATTTTATTGTTGGTTAGTTTTCAGATATTTTTGGAAAGGCCATTAAATATAATTTAATATACCCATTCTATTAGGTAAATATTTCATAGAAAATATGTCTCCTTTGTAAAACTCTTCTTGTCTAACTCATCTGGATCCACTTTAGCTTCGTTTAGGAGTTTTATTATTAGTATTGTTTTTAAAATGTTTTACTCTCGTTTGAATTTACTTAAACAGAAATAACCATGGGGTTTGTAGACAAAAAGAGGCGGATGTTCGCACGCTGTGTGTTAAGTCTTACAGTTATACCAAGGTCCGAGATTTCTTGCACCTAAATTCAGGTCCAAAGTTGTATGGAGTTGGTGAAATTTCAATTCCTCACTTCGCCCCCCCCCCCCGGCGTTATAAATATTATGTACTTGTGGCGACGAATAAAGCTTTAGACCATACACGACCCGAGCTCGGGGTAAAACCACACGGAGGGCCCCAGATTATTGTCAACGGCCATGCCATAGAAAAAAATAAAAGAAGGAACGACTTTGGATTCGACTTGCCCCGACCAGAGATGTGGGGCATTCGAAAGAATGTTGAATAAAATAATGAATAGCCGGGATCTAGCATTCAGAACAGGCTGAATGTCCACGGGACAACGTGGCACCTTTGCATACTGAGGGGGTTGGGTGCATCCGTTTCTGCATACTATGAAAATGATAGTTCATTTCATTTTGAATATCATAAGAAATCTGCATTTACATTTATTTCTTATATAAAAAAGAAATCTTTAAAATGGTGTTTAAATCACAACACATTATTTATTATTTGGTATAAAATGAAATAAAAATGTATTTACTATCTAGTTGAGCCGCTGTGATAAACAAGTCCCAGAATGAAAGAATGGTTAAAACTGGTGATTACAAAAGGTTCTTGACTCGGTCTGAATGTAATACAAGGCCATGTCTGTTGATTAAAATGAGTAAAAAGAAAAGGAGAAAACTGCTTCGTTAATTTTATTTTGGTTTATAAATCTTTTTTTTTTTTTTAAAACCGCCTTAAACACGATTTTCTTACTTTAGACAATTTATTTGGAGAAAGAAAATTCTATAACAACCCGACCCAGGGCCGACCCCAACAACTGCGGGGCCCTATGCGAAACGGATTGCGCTTGGCCCTTTCTTGGTTGGAATAAGGATAATAAGTGAAAATTAAGATTTTGTATTAGAAAATAAATTCGGGGCGGGGCCTATGAAAGTGCGGGGCCCATTGCGGCCGCATAGGTTGCAGTGGACTAAGGCCGGCCCTGACCCGACCCTTCCAATTCAAGATACCGTTCAGACGCTTGAAGATCGCGCTATTTCTTTATTTTAAAAAAAAAATCGAATTAGGACATTTCTTAGCAGTTGATGGATCTCTTCGAACATAGTTCAATTCGTCATCTTGTCCCTTGACACCGTGGTCAGTCACCAGCGTTTTGTTGATGTGATGGATACAAAAAAAAACCCCCCAGCTAATACCACCCTTGTTATCGACATCAGATTTTCTCTATTTTGTCACCCCCCCCCCCGGCGCACCTGCTCACGTGGGCCTTCCATAATCTCAATCTCAGCGCCCCCCGTTCCCAGCTCGAGTCATCAGTACTACACGCTATAACATGATGGAAATAATTACAAGAAGGTATGCGGAAGCTTGGATAGAAAAATCAGGAAAATAAGAGACGTTTAATCCGGGCCGTGAACCGGCACTTCACATAGCTTCAACGCTGCCCTTCATCCATTCTCCCCTATGAGAACCCTTCATTCACTGTCTTTTAAATACGTATCTACTCTATTATCTTTATTAACTCATATCCACTATATATATATATATATATATATATATATACATATATGTATATATGATATATTAAAAATAATATTAACTGAATAGCCTAAGAATGCACAGAGTTGAATAAATGGAGTGAGAATGGACATAAAACGTCTACTGTAATGGCTATTAATACATTTGAATAGAATATTCACTACCGGTACTGACATTTGGAAAGAACAAAAAAAAAAACAAAAACAAAAAAAAAATTAAAAAAAATGATTAAACGATGCGTGGAAATATAAAATAAAATTATGGAATGCATCCTGTTGATGACCTCGTTTCTTTCCTGGGTCCTAGCTGGATTTCATGCTTGAATGAACTCCCAACGATAACACACTGGAAAATGTATAGTTTTAAATTGCACATTTCTATGCTATCGACTACAATCAGGAAAAAAAGGGTTAATACTCAATGACGTAACTTATATGACTTTCCCGGACATGTTTTTCTTCTTCTCACCTTTGAACGACGTCAGAGATATTTATACCCCAAACGATTTACTCGCGCCTAACAACATTGACTTGCCTTACAACATTGACTCGTCTTAAAACATTGACTCGATTGACAACATTGACTCGCCCTACAACATTGACTCGCCTTAGAACATTGACACGACTTACAACATTGAGTCGCCTTACAACATTGACTCGTCTTAAAACATTTTCTCGATTTACAACATTGACTCGCCTTACAACATTGACTCGCTCTACAACATTGACTCGCCCTACAACATCGACTCGCATTACACCATTGACTCACCCTACAACATTGACTCGCCTTACAACATTGACTTGATTCAGTTTTCTAAAGGTAGAACTGTACTTCTATCACAAAAAAAAAGCGTGAATTAAAATAATGTATTGTTGTTAAATTCATCTTTATGATAACAATTGAACTTCACTCCATGCGTCACGTCTAAAAAAATATATACTGAAATAGAAATATCATTAATAAACTAAAATATGTCACTTTACCGTATTTTAAGGACTATAAGACGCACTTTTTTCTTGTAAAATTTGTCTCCGAAATTCAGGGGCGTCTTATACTTGAAATTAATATAAAAATGGTAAAAATGTAGTTTAAAAAAAAAATTTCTTAAAAACCAAGGTACGTCCTTACGGTCCGTAAAAAACGGTAAATAAGTTATTGCTTTAATATTTTAAAAAGAATACGCAAATTTACAAACCTAAATGACTAAATTACGGAAGATAACATTTTTACTCTCCTTATATAAACCATAAGAACTATTTATTCAGAACATCTATACGAACCATAAGAACTATTTTGTCATAACTTCTATGTGAACCATAAGAACTATTTTGTCATAACTTCACTGCGAACCATACGAAGTATTTTGTCATAACTTCTATGTTAACCATAAGAACTATTTTGTCATAACCTCTATGTGAACCATACGAACTATTTTGTCATAACTTCACTGCGAACCATACGAACTATTTTGTGATAACTTCTATGCGAACCATAAGAACTATTTTGTCATAACTTCACTGCGAACCATACGAACCATTTTGTCATAACTTCACTGCGAACCATAATAACTATTTTGTCATAACTTCTATGCGAACCATACGAACCATTTTGTCATAACTTCTATGTGAACTATAAGAACTATTTTGTCATAACTTCTATGTGAACCATAAGAACTATTTTGTCATAACTTCTATGTGAACCATAAGAACTATTTTGTCATAACTTCTATGTGAACCATAAGAATCCTTTGTTCATACTTGAAGTCATTACTCGCCCTACTTGAGGCCCGCTTTTCCTGAATTTTGAGAAAGCTTGAAAATAGAAAAGTTCTGAAAAAAAATTACATTTCGCCCCCCCCCCCCCTTTTTTTTCCCTTTTTTTCTTATAATGAATTATGATAATTATTATTTTTTTGGACATAGCTTTTTTGAGTTTCACGGTAATCTCAAATCCAATTTTACTTTAGATTTCATGAGACCCTTCCTTAATAAAATAAAAACATACTCATGTCAAACTTATTCTTACAGTCTCAGATAAGTTATATATTTTTTAAAAGGCTGCGACTATTCGTACCCGGGTACCAGAAGTGAGAGGTTGGCATTAAAAAACTTTTTAAAATATTATTGTTGGGTTTGTAAGAACAAAATTTGGTATCTAATAAAAGATAATTGAATGGGCTATTCGTTTGTAAACTTAATTTTTCAGTTTAACTAAAATAATCTACCACAAATGACATTCGAATAGCATTGAGTCTAATGGGACCCGGGTGCGAATGGCGGCGCTGCTTGTCCGGGTCCATTTTGATTAAATGCTATTCGGATGTCATTTGTTGAAGTTTATTTTTAGTTAAACTGAAGAAGTAAGTTTACAAATAGTATTTTATTTGATACCTCACTTTTTTTCTTACAAACCCAACAATAATATTTTAAACAGTTTTTTTATTCCTCCCACCCGGGTACGAATAGCCACTTCGTTTTTTTTATTAAAATGCCCTTTTGTACTTTGATCTCTGATTAGTAACATCCGCTGTTTTTTTATCGTCATTCTTCTGGTCGTTCCCTATCCCTGTGTATTTTTTTCAGAACCGACCACAGGCAGTCACAACGATAGTTAGGACAATTAGACTTGCTAAGAAGAGATTCATCTAAAAAATACGCCTTTCCTAGTTATTTTCGCGTTATTTCAATATAGAGTGGTCTGTTCAATCAAAAAGATTGGGTTTACTTTCAAAGCCTTTCATAACACTCCATAACAACGCAAGACATTCATTAAATTGTTAATGATATTATCCCAGCTCTCCCCATCAGGCATTGTAACCTTCACCCCCAAGCAGCATAACCGTGACCTACACATGGTGAATTCTTAGAACGAACGGTGTTTCACCTGGGAAATAAACGTGTTTCATTTTCACATTTAAAGAAGAAAAAAAAAAAAGAAGAAGAAGAAAAAAAAATAAAGACCCATCCTCGTCACATGAAGCCTCGTATTGATTAGAACCTGCCTCGTTTTGATTTAGTCCCGCGTGCTATAAAATATCAAGCCACCAGTGAACCTAACTACTCAGTTTTGACATTAATCCTGATCACAAGGTTGGCGCGAACTGGTATGTGTATTTAGAGTTGGAAATAAAAGGCAATTATTTGTTGGATTCTACCTCAGTGGCTTTACTTAAAATTTCCTTAAAATATTTTAATGAAATTTAATTTATGAATGATGCATAATTTAAAAGAAATAATTATTCAATATTCACCTTCTGACGGCGTCTGGGAATATTTTTCTCCGGTCATTTCGTGGAAAAAATTTCCGAGTTTCTTGAACTAATTTTTAACTGTTACACTACCTTGTTATTTTTATGTCAGTAATACAATGTAGACGTGAACTTCCTAAAAGCTAAACATGATTGGTCGACATTTTCATAAATTGATATTTAAAAAGGGGAGATCAATTATGGAATCGAATTGTTCTTTGTGCAGCTAATTTAGCATTTGGGACATTACCTCAATGGCGTCTACTGAGGGGTAGGAAGTATGCAGCTGCTTCCAATCTGAGTTACGGGTTGGAAAAAAAAAGGGGGGAGGGATAAAAATCCCTCCCTCCCCCTATTCGTCTTTTGTTTTTTTCCAGGTAACAAAATTATATGGGAATAGAATTTAATTTTTTTTTTGTAAAGTTATGTGACGAAATCATGAGGCCCGAGATATTTTTATTAGTAGAAAAATATGCTTTTTCCAAGGCGGATTCGGGTGCACATTGGTAATCAGGATTTCACAAGTTTGGAATTAAGACATTATTGTTCACACAGTCTTCCAGCCACATAGTGATATATACGATTTATAGGCTTACCAAAAATTAAGTTTTTGAAGAATTGCATGATATTTTATTTTCCTGAAGAATTAAAAATGTTAACATTCTTTGAGCTAGAAGCAGCATTGCAATATATATCTTTTTTTTTATATATTTTTTTTACCATTACTAAATGGTCAAACAGTGTTCTTTTCAAACTGTAAAATTTTGTACTACTAATATTCGAAATCTCGAAAAATAAATAACAATAATAAACATGGCTCACAGATTTGACCAAGGTTCATGGTGTGGGAATTAGATGGTTTCCACCATTAAGGGAGGTATACCCCCATGCAAATAATTGATTACTTGTGGACACCAACGGTGTAAAATGAGTTTTAAATTTCCCTATTTAAATTAGACATTTTTTTAAATGTCCTAGTTTGAAACATGAAAATTTAAAAAAAATGTCTTGATTTTAAATTTAAAAATATACTGGTTTTAATTTTTTTTTTTTAAATGTCCTAATTTAAATTAAAATATATAATGTTCTGGGCTTCAAATTTGAAAATGTTAAAATGTCGTAGTTTTATATGCTGTGGGAAGTGGTTGGGGTTTGCAGGATGGAGCTCGACCAGGCGCTACGTTACTAATCCCATTCCAGTAATACGGGTTTTAAAAATTTGAATGACATCTTGGACGCGTCTAACATTCAGTACAGGGAAGCCTGCATCATAACAATAGCTACAGACCACGCGTTCCTATTGAGCTCAGGTTGAAACCAACGAATGACATTCTTCGAATAAAATACAATTTCATAGAATTCCCACGTGTTCCTATTGGGCTCATGTGGAAACCAACCAATGACATTCTTCGAATAAAATACAATTTCATAGAATTGCCACGTGTTCCTATTGAGCTCATGTTGAAACCAACCAATGACATTCTTTGAATAAAACACAATTTCATGGAAATCAGGGTGACGCACCAAAAACATTTTCTAAGAGACGTTGCTTTCAATTCACGATCATCAGTGGCGCTACAGCCCGTGTAGGGCCCAGGCCTGCTGCAACGAATCATTCCTTTTGGATGGAAACAAGGCTTTAAGCCTCGGTGAGATGGAGACCTTTTTGGTCGACCATTTAGTCATCGGCCCCTACGTTTATGCCTGTGGATTTTTATAGGAACGTATGGTCTCCAACGAAAACTACGGTCACTTACTGGGCGATCAGACTTCTGCTGACTGAGTAACTTTACCAGAACAGCGAGAGTTTGCAATAAGTAGTCAGCGTAACCCTGTTTGATTTTTTTGTCTTCTTTAAACGCTCTTGGAATTAGCTTCCAACACTTTCTAAAGACGTTTATCTTTTCTCATAAATCCGTCAGACTCTTCTGTCCGTGTATCCAGCGTAATTTTTGTTGTCGCCGTGTGACCCTCTCTGTTACGTTATAGCTGGAGGCCCGTTCCAGATGACCTGTTCGGTCGGCACGGGACATGCGCATCTGAGTGGCTGATGACAAGGGGGTGAAGTGGGGGGGGGGGCAGCCTAGCAGGACATGGCATCATTAGCAGCTGGTTCCAGTGGGAATAATTTATTGGAATGCGGCCATTATAAATTGTGTCGCTCCCACGAGTGAAATAACTATTGTTGCGGGTGGGAGGGGGGGGGGGAGTTGTCGAAAATTCTATTTCTTATCTATATATATCTGGTCCCCAAAATGTCGAGCCACGAATAATACTTTCAGAACAGGGGATATATATATAGATAAAGGTCCCTAGCGCTACGTTGATTAGAAGTACTATGACTAAGTCTAGGGAATGATTACTACAATCAACAGTTACAACAATAACGTTACTATTACTTAAAAACACCAGTGGTTCAGCCACAAATAATTATTTTAATTAGTAAAATACTAAATACATAGAAACATACAAATAGTAATACTTAATAACTTAATATCGATACAAATACAATGCTTTACTAATAATACGATATTATGTTGCTGGACGTTCGGTGGAACGTTCGTCTCGGCTTGCCCTCTCTTGCCTGCTTCTCGTCTGCTATACACACTGCCAGACTCTTACAGCACACCACAAAGCCCTGGAAGGGTCGCCACTGGTCACTCAGCTGTGCAGGGGGTGGGGAGGAACTGCTCGCCACGCTCTGCTACCTCTACAACACTTCTGTTTGGGTCGTCTGCTGACCTTATCTCTTCAGTGCGTTACTCGCTCGTTCTTATCTGCCTTGTGCAATTACTGCGTCAGGGTTAAACTGTTAACCGCTGACGTCTTATACAGTACTGAGTTCTAGTCTACTGAGCTCTGCTATGGCATATGCTTCTATAGCCCTGAGCCTAATCTCATTCAACTGACTGAACTGAGCTAACGTACTAACTGTATTAACTTACTAAACTAACTACTTCAACTGTACTAACTAACTACTAACTACTAACTGGCTGTAAAGAGAATAATAGATATAACATAAGCTACAACTAAGAACTACAGTCTTATCACAATATTACTAATCATACATATAACGTAGTATTCTAACAATGACTTGATAACTAACTATAATCCTAACATATCCTCTAACAAAATGCTAACATTACAAACATGTGAAACTAACAACAATAATAATGTTACCAACCCTACGACACTTGATTGGACACACTCCAAAAAGCAAATAGTCATAAGCCAGGCTCAGACTTGTCTGTCAATTACACTACCGTAATTACAGGGACGAGAGAGAGCGACTAACTGACTTACAACTCTATATATACTCGGATCCAGCCTAACGCTGACCTAAGTCCAGTTAACGGTGACCTCTGGGTCATACATATGATTAATATATTATATGCTAATTTTTCGCCTGGTCAACCAATGGTTCACCAGCTGACCCTAGGTCACAAGCTTGGTCACACGCTGACCATTTTTCTGGTTGACCGGGAACTTCCATTGTTTCTGACTATGAGTCATTATTATCATCAGTACTGGCCTAATTGAGTCGATCACGTGACAAGTGACTGACAAGTGACCGGTAGGTTGTGTGAGCCAGCGGGTCTCACACAAGTGAGGACCAGCGGGTCTCAACAGGAGTAAACAATGAATCATATCACTTAGACACGGTCGAAATATCCTTCCCCGCAAAAAAAAAATAATTGTTGCACCTCAGTACATATGGGTCTATTGGAAACCTCAAGGTAGTGTGAGAAGCAGATGGACAAGGCTAATGAGCGTCATGCAGACGAGATCACCAGTTAGAAACAGAAATACTCGGTTTCGAATGGCGGCGCTGCGTGTCCGGGTCCATTTTGACTAATGCTATTCGGATGTCATTTGTAGTAGTTTATTTTAGTTTAAATGAAGAATTAAGTTTACAAACGAATAGTACATTTAATTATCTTTCATTTGATACCTCATTTGGTCTTACAAACCCAAAAATAATATTTTAAATAGTTTTTTAATCCCAACCTCTCAATTCTGGTACCCGGGTACCAATGCCCACTTAGTCAAACAAAATAGGTTGAGCTTTAATTATGTTTACACAGAATACAAATGCAAACGTTCCAGCGAACGACTTCATCGGTACATGAAAAATCGAAAGAAAGGAAGAAACAAACAAACAATAAAAGTATAAATTACATTTGACGCAAAATGACAAAGGACAAAGACAGGGGACACGTATATATAGTAGCATAATAGGCGTTCAATATAAGGGAGTTTCAGTACTTTTACTTTTTTACCGTACACTGTATTACTTTATTCTGGAAGTAACTTGGTCGGTAAAACCTTATCTATTTTGTTTCAGAAATAACAAAGCACAATGAAGATGAAGTTTTTGAGCGTCTTTGTTGTACTGTTCGTCACTGCCAGTGGCAATGGTAGGTATTTGACGCGTTTATATATTTATACATCTTGGTCTTTAACAAAAACGATACACTTGTTCAAAAACGGTCTGGTTAACCTATTCATTGACAAATATTTAAATATTTCTTAAATATGTTGGCTTCACCTTTACGACCAATAATTTATAGTGTAACCTCCAACCAATCGGTTACTAAAACCTTTTGTGAACAATTTGTGTGTCTTTTAACAAACGATATTTCGGTTTAGGAACATACACATACTAATGTACCAATAATCCAATCGGTTCATTAGTGCTTCGGCGCGCTGAGTGATGTGCTACAATTAAACAATGTTTGTTATTTTTTGTATTTTTGTTAATATAAGACCTAATATGGCGCATAAAGAGAACATGACTATTAATCTGGCGACCGGCATTCCGAATTTTTTTTTCGCCCCACGTTCTGCTGTAATCGTATGATAGATGACTAATCCTCTGCGAACACTACTCACAGCTGCATGATGGTCTACTTGACCAATATTTCCAAAAATAGATCTTCAGTTAGGCTTAGGTAAAGATAAAAATAGTTTTGAAGAAAAAGAAAGCAATTAAGGGAGTGGTATAATTTATATAATTTTTTTTTGTTTCGATTTTGTTTTTAAAAAGTAAAATTTGTTGACACTTGGTTTATTCATTGTATTCATTTGTGACATTCAATTTTAATTTATCATAATCATGTTTATAAATGTTGTCACAGGTAAAGGTGAAGAAATCCTATGGGATGGTAGAAATTAATTTAATGTATAAATTATTGTTTACATTATTAATATATACATATATATATATATATATATATATTGAAATAATAAAGTATGCTTGAAAATATGGAACAATCAGACATGAAACAAAGTAATTTAATACTTGATTATTATTCACAGATTGTACTGATGGGTTTACAGTGTGCGTGAAAACTTTTCTCGACCAAGTAGCCATACATTTAAACAGCGTTGACCTATTTTGCCAGTAAGTGTCAAGTGACATTTTATAACTGTTACCTTGATGTCAGAATTTACTGGCCACTACTGGGCAGTGATATAGGGATATTCATTTCGACTTTTGTTTATTTTTGCTTTTTCCTGATATTTTAATTTTTGACAAAATATGTATGGGCATTACATATAAAAATGTTCAGCTGTCATGTATGTTAACCTGTAAGTATATGGTAGGCAGATAGACCGTCACAGTGCCCTCTCTGTCTTAGACAACTGTTACTATTGTTACACAATTTATTTGGTAAATTTTGAGTAGGAGTCGTTAATAGTATTTTAGGGCGAATATTCATCGAATGCTCCAAAACTGACCTTATATCTTTATCCAAGATTTCTATAATATTAACTAAATCTGTCCTTATATCTCGAGCCAATATTTCAATCTATAGTATTACCTGAAATTGTTCCCATATAGTGAGTCAATAGTTCACCAGTACTAACTTAATTAAACTGTCCCTATATCTTACAATTATATTTAATGATACAAACCCATAGCGAACACAAAAAAAAAAAAACGTTAAGGAAAGCCTTGCGTTTTTAGAATATACAATTGCGTCCCCTAAACTTGGTTTATTTGAACTCTCTAAACCATTTCAAGTTAAATAAAAGCTTTAAAAATGATATGCCATAGATTAATTCTGGAATAAATTGAGAGTTTACAAATGCTACCCGATTATAGAGTTTAGTTGCAATAACATTACACAAAACTTCTTAAACGAACACTGCATGACACAGCGTAGTGTGTTATGAAAATTCCATTTTTGGCCTCAGTAACTAACCTTTACTTATTTCATTAATTAATTAATTTTTTTTTTTTTGGGGGGGGGGGGTGTGGTGGGGGTATATCGTTTTTTTTTAGCAAACCGGTTTTCGCTTTTAGGAATTTGGTTTTCAAAGGGTTAATGCTTTAAAAAATAATAAACTCACACATTACTTATTCGTACAGTTATCTCGGATAGACATATGCTATTTTATAAGATCGTAAGCGCTAATTGAACTTTTTTCATTGAAATTTCAAAGCAACTCTCTCCCCCGGCTGCATATTAATATTACAGTTTGATAACGATGTCTTTCCTATCAGATCGTGCACTTTTTATAATCAGATATAGTTGTTAAAATAACTGGTTTTTTATATTTCCAGTGTTTACAAAAATGCTCTTTTAAAAATGGATACTAAGACACATATTTTGGTGGAGGTTTGAACTTACGCTCTTAAAACCCCGGCTAATACATTGGAAAACAGCGCCATCTGCTGGGCTATGTCGGCTAGTACTTTGGCAACCTGCTTTGTCTGCTGGGTTGTGCCGGCTAGTACATTGGCAAACAGCTTCGTCTGCTGGGCTGTGCCGGCTAGTACTTTGGCAACCAGTTTCGTCTGCTGGGCTGTGCCGGCTAGTACTTTATTAACCAGCTTCGTCTGGGCTGTTCCGGCTAGTACTTTGACAACCCGCTCCATCTGGGCTCTGCCGTATAACATAGTCGTAGCGTAGGACTCTCACGCCACTCTGGCCTCCCCCGTCCCCACGCAACATCTAGTGCTGGGCATTCAGGCCAAGGGTTGCTCTAGAGTTTCTGAGGCCAGACTGCAATGCCGTCAGGTCGGGTCCCTTCTGTTTTTTAGACCTTTGAAAATAGTTGAGCAATGTTCTGTTTTCTTTTGGGTCAACAGGATCTCACGCAATAATTCTGTCTCCCACGTCGAAGGTGAGATTTGTTATGGCAGCTGTCTCCGGTATAGAGTAAACAAAACAGAGTCTAAACCATATTCTTATATATGGCCCAATAGGGTCAAAAACGATTCGAATATCGATTTGTAAAAAAAAAAATTACAACCGCTAATCGGTTTCTATCGGAAATCCGATTATCGTTTCACATCCTTTTGTTTTATTTAACTTTAATGTATCATTTGTTCAACAGAGATTTAAAAAACTATATAGGATGTGTCTTTGCACAGAACTGCCAACTAACAGCAGCGATGGAACAGACTTTGTACGACTATGTGAAAACGCAGTTAGCGAATAACGGGGTTACCTGCTGTGAGTTGATTTCTTTAAAACAATTAGCAAAATTAGATTCGATTATCACATTTGCATTTCTTATGTGAAAAGTAAAATCCTGAATCGAAATTGACAAAAGAGTACACACAAAATTTTAAACTATGTTAGAGTATGTTTTTTTTAGTTTTTGAGTTTAAATTTTTCACAAAATCTAAAAACAAGAAAGACTTTTTTTTTTTTTTTTTTTTTTTTTTTTTAGATATTATCCTATAGTTATCGATTCATTTTTAAAATAAGGCTTTATTAATATAAAACAATATTGTAAAATGTATAATTCTCGTCGCATTTTAATGTTTACTTTGTTTTTCATCTTCAGCTTTCAGCTTCTCCGATGTTATAAATGGTAAGTCTTATTGTAACAAAGCATTATTTTTTTAATATTCTAATAAAGCAAGAACAAAAATATAGGAAATCTTTTAAGATCCGCGAATCAATTCCTGCACTGATTTCTCTTTTACATTTATTATGGTATTCAAGTGTAAGTTTAAATGTAATTCAAATGACAGCTCACGCCTATGAATGTACAGAGCCATCCCCGTAACAGTTAATAGAAACGTTCCCGAAATGTAATTAGTTCTTAACGTATTCAATACTTAAAGAAATGTTTTCTTGATTCGTACGTTGCACATATCTTATTTGCCAAGTTTACAGTAGAGCAGTGAGGGACTAAATTATTTTCCAGTGTCATATAAAAATATGTCATTTACTCATCACATAAACGCTAAATATTATGGGCTGGAGTTCTTTTGGCGCGTTTGGTGATAATATGTCCAGTCTATATTATGGTATAGTCTATAGTATTATATGAACTTCTGTAACCTTGAAATCTCGTTACACGAAAATAAACAATGAACATAAAGGTTTCTCACATTGTTAGGACAGAGAGCGGATGAATGCAAATTTCAACAATCATGTTTTGGGCCAGAGGGAAATTGGCGGGAAAAAAGGGGTATGGGGGGGTGGTCTAGACACGTGCGTGATGACGAATGGAAGCCCTGTCAAAGTGACACATCACCTCAGTGGTTATCAAATCAGCCAAGTGAATGTAAAAGTTTCGGAACCCTACACACGGTTCATTTATTCGAACGTTGAGATTTTTAAAATTGATTATCTGAACCGTGCCTATCTAGATCACCTGTTGTTGTTTTTTAAATTCAAACTGAATTAAGGGAGAAAAAAAAATCATTTGTTAATGTTTTGAATATAAAAATACGTTTATAAAATCTTCGCAGGATATAAAAATGATGCCAACAGTTTAAGCACTTTGTCTGGAACCATGTTTGCAAGCCTCAGTCTCGTTCTGTTAGCCTTGCGGAAACTGTTCGTGTGATCACTGGATTACTGGGAACTCGACTGCCACATGGTGTTCTTTTTAATAAAAAAAACTACTTAATTATTCATATTGCTTTGTTTTATTTTTTTAATGGTTTAAAAAATAAAAAATTCTTAACGATTTAGGTACAATATTATCAACATTCTATTAAATATAAATTTATACCAATGGTTCTCAAACCTCTTTAGGATTTCTTGCGAGACGGTCTCTGTACAATGTGCTGAATGCACGCCGACCCTTTGTGAATAACTACAATCAGCGCTTAGGCGACTGTTACCACACCATTTTTTGACAACATACGTTCAGTCAGAAATGGCAAAACTTGATCCTTAAATGTACATTTAATGGAGCAGTTGCATCTGCTTGGCCTAAACCAGTTCTTCTAGGGTTGGCGTGTTTTGGCCATTGCAACTCTTATGCCATTTTTCACGTCTAGTCTGTTTCGTTATTTTGTTTTTATATCAAGTAGTTTGGATAAAGCCACCTCACACTCATGGGCCGTTCCTAATGTAATCAATAATCTTAGAGAGCCATCTTCGCAACATCGGGACAGGACCAATGTTTCCTTTAAGCTGCGCGGCTACCTCACAGATGCCGCGCAGCAGTTTTGAGATTCCGCGCAGGTAATTTTTATAAAAGAATATATTCAAACAGATACGCTGCACCCTGCAAAGTAAAACTTTGCACACAACTTTATGATTTTGCACACGAACCAGCAAACCTTAGAGGGAACATTGGACAGGACTGTGTCACTTCAGTCAAAAAGTCTGTTATGAAGGATGACGTATTTTTTAGCACGACTATCTCGCGTCCCACGTGCATGACCCCTCGTGAACTCTCGTGACCGCCTTTGAAGTGTGGCTAGAAAAACCTTATTTATTCTAGTCAGGAGAACTGTCGAAAATAATAGAATATTCTGGATAAAACGAGAAGGCAAAACAATGCATTAGACGGTTCTAGACATTAGTAGGAAATGCCTATAAAAAGGGCTGACCGATAGAGAGAGGGAGAGATTTTGTTTTGATCACGAGATGCTATGTCATACTTTGTTGTGTGTAGAGATTTTTATTTCCTCGTACAATTTTGTGCTCATTGTATTTTTATATACAGTACCGGTACCAGCAAATCTGTAAGTTTATAATTTCAATCATATTTCACTTGCTGTTATTATCTAATTGAAGTTCACAAATTAAAAAGTTATTAATTGTAATTAGCTCTGGCCTTGATTGTCGTTATATTTGTTATTATTTTTAAATGTTGGTATCGTCCTTTATTATGGACCGTTTCTAGAACGAGCCATAGTCTAAAATTAAGATATTAAATTCTCAATTCATAACGGTCCGTAATAAGTCACTACAACACATTTCACACACACACAAAATGTTTTATCACATCCATAAACTGTTCTTGAATTACGTTGTCCTCCAAAGGCAGATCACTAATATTGTGTACAAAGTGGTTGTTGATAAAGCAATAGTATATTTAAAAAAAAAATCTTATAGATCATGAAAATTATGAGCAATTTCTTCGCTAAGAATCGGTACAAGTCGTTTCTTCACGTCAAGTATATTGCCATCGACGTAAAGCTCATTTTCATCATTATACGTTCACTTCTGTCAACATTTATCAACTCGTCAGACATAGTTTCACGGAACGGATTCATCGACCTAATTTTCATAATATGTAAACGGAAATGTGAAAGCAAATGTCTATCTAAATTCTCATCCATTGAATAATATATATTTATTATATATTTCTTCTTTGCATTATGTTAAATGATACATTTTTGTTTAAATTTGCAGTTATCAAGTTATCACTGTAGGATGTCATACTAAAAAAACAAGACAGGCATATGTAGCTTAAAAGAACACAAATAAAATATTGTTGAAAAGAATAAAATTATTTATTTAAACGTGTATATTTTACAAGAAAATTTAATTGAAACACTTTTAGGATTTTTTTAAAACAAATATTAATTTTATTTCCAACATTTAAAAACAAATCTTTTGAAGAGAATCTGAAATACATACCGTAATAACATCACAATATCGTTCAACACAATCTAATGACGTATTTACATAAGTATATTTTATTAGCAAGTTTAATGGAAACAATTACGTTTTTAAACACATATTAATGTTATTTCCAACACTAAAAAAAACAATATTTTTGAATAAAATATAAAATACATACAGTAAAACAATCACATGGAATCATTCAAAGGAACGACGACGAAGAGCTAAAGTGCAATAAATGTTAACTTCGCTTCGGGTCATGGGAACTAAATAACCCAATGCGTGTCCAATATTTAATTATATGAAAACATGGAGTAATATTGGAATTAATTCCAAGTTTATCATTGACAAGACTTTCTCTTTTCATAAAATTTTTTACGATGATTTTTTTTTAACATTTAAGATGAATTTTCATGTAACAAATTCAAATCACGTTAAAAAGTAATAATTCAAAATAATTACAACAAAAAAAAAAAATATAAAATATAAAAAAATCAAACATACATACACTAGTTTAACTTAGCATTTAATAGATTGCTCAAATAATTCAAGCCTAACGGAGGTTGGTGTTCATTTAGAGAAGTGTTTCTCAAAGAGGGATTACACCATCAATAAGAAATTATAAGATTCTAAGGGATTGTATTCAATGGACTAAGTGTATTTAAAATTTTAAAATATTATATAACACTGTGGTATTATTTCCCCCTTTTATGTACTAAAAAAATGGGACGCCGAGTAATTGGAAAAAAAAAACATGTTGAACCCTGGCCTAATTAAAAAATTATTTGCCAGGCAAATATTAAATGCTTGATTTTAAATCCTGTTGAAGTAACGCACACGTATTTAAATTTACGAATGTCATTCGCCGTCACGAAGAGCCAAAGACACAATGTTTTCAAGACAGTCTTAATTTATCCATGTTAAAGGCTTGTTTTAGATCCTACCTCTAGCCGTACAATTCATGGGGCTGGTAGTCAGGAAGGAATCTATGGTCAACCCACTGATGTTTACGTCAGTCCAGCTGATCAAAGCCTGACCGTGGCTGTCATTTCCACAACAGCTGCTGAAGTTTCCACTGTCATCTGGGTTCATGTCTGGAGGAGACGATGCTGTGGCACTTTTGGTAGCTTTGAATGGTATTCTGATTAGGGGAGATGACGTGCCAGAAAGTCTGTATGCTTGAGACCTTTCAACGTAAAGAGGAGTCGAGTGTAGAGGTTGACTTATGAGTGTCGGAGTGCCTGCTGGAGAATACGAGTGCAGGGGTAGATTCATGACTGTCGGAGTACCTGATGAAGGAGTCGAGTGCTCAGGTTGAATCTTTAGTTTCGGGGTGCCTGCTGGAGGAACCGATTTAACCAGCGAAAGTGAGAATATCTTAGTAGCGTCATGGGATCCAGAGTGTTGATAGTAGACATTAGGCCTCATTATATGATATCAATTGATGGCTCCACTTGTCATATGGTTCATTGGGAACGGCCCGTTGTTGTATGCACTATTTGGGTCTAATGAGTAAGGGAACATGAATCTTCCTGGAAATGACTGGTATCCACGTGACTGAGGCACTTTGCTCATTTGGTGAATCCTGAAATGAACATAGTTCACAAGAGTTATTATTTTTAACGTCAACAAAATTTTAATGTATTAACTAATTCAAAAAAAAAATGATGAAAACATAAATCTATTGTAAATTATGATTTTCTTAACGAAAGGAACACACTACATAACAATAAAACACATCTTAAATGTAAAACTTACACATTGTTCTGTGGATACATTTTTCCGTAATGATAGTGCTGCTGGTTACTGATATCAACCAACTGGTTACTGCACTCTTGTACATTGTGGCTGCTTGGCTGGTAGTTTCTGTTGACGCTGGTCTCGTTATGCGACTCTTGCTTGACTCCACCAAGAATAAAATAATTAGGTCCAGTATTAAAATCGTGTGTTGATCTTTGATGCATTTCCATGGGTAAATTTTGATCACCCTTTTTGCCATTTATTGTCCCGTGTTGTTCTGAGACAAGCCGTTGAGATTGTCGAGCTGCGTCCAGTTGCTCAGGGTCAACGATCCCATTGTCGTGGTCTTCTTTCATTTTTGCCAGAGCTGCAATGTACGCTGTGGCAGTACGAATAATGTACATTTTGGAATCATCCTTGTGGTTGGGCAGGTTCGGGTTAAAGGGCATATCTAGACTCTTAAGTCTTTCAATGGCGTCAGCAATCTGCTTCTGTCTAAGTCTTTCCTGAGAATACGATGAAATAAAATAAACAAAATAGATTAATAAAAAAAAACATAGCAAAAACAGTTTCTGAAACAATATTATACTAGAGTTAGTTTGGAACATGATCCTTCTTTTTTAAATCCTTTATTATAAAATTTATTTTATGACATCTAATTTTATTTAAACAAACAAGAAAATATCATCCGTTGTTATCGAGATAGTAATGGCAGGCAATTTTCGATAATGTTTTACTGCTTTTGCGAAAGCTCATTTCAAGCTCATTTAAAAAGAAGTACCTGTGTAACGATGTTTACGTTTCTAACATTATTAAAAGTTTAAACACGTATTTTTCTGCTTTATACGCCTTTCCTAACTCTTTTCGCGCTCCTAAACTATAATTTGTTTTCTCTAAAAATGACTTCTAAAAAAAACGGATCCATTGATAGGTTATTTTTTTTAATTTTAAATCTAAATCTAATTATATTGTATTGTTTATTTTTTTTGTTATAAGACTGCTAATTTATGATACTTTTTAATGTATAATCTTTCAGATTTTTGTTAACTATTGTCACTCAATTTCAATCTGAACTGTGTACTACAAATTTGTGCACAAGGTGCCACAAAATCCTAAGGATTCCATTATACTGAACTGAATATTTCATAAAATAAAAGCAGGTTGTAGTAAATGAAGGATTAAAAAAAAAAAGTTCATAAGGTTTCAGGTTTGTCCTTTTACTTATCGCTATTAGTCTTAAAAATATGACTGAAATGACAGTTTTAATTTAGCAGCCGGTCTCACGTGCCATGACATGAAGTGTATTTCATAAAAAAAATTTTGTTGTGTGTCTGCTATCCTGATAGTAACAACAAGCAGCATGGTGAACCGTTGGTAAATTGTTTTACATAAAATGATTCCGCCTTAAACGTTATCAAGAAATTAAGATGTCGGTAAAAACTAAATTGACATTTTTCAATATGCAGTTGAAATCAAGACTTTCGCCCCATCTTCTTCTCAACTTTACACTTGAATAACATAACTAAGAGAAATTACGCACCCTTTGGAAGTTATATTATAAACCAATGCTATTATTTGTAAAGAGTCACAGAGATGGTTTAAATTTAAGAGTTATATGGTATCTTTAAACATTGCTTTGAAGATGGAAAGTTTCGACAGTTTTAAATTTTTTTAAAAAAGGTCTGAAAAAAGGTCAGCCAATTTAAATTGGAGATATTTATTTTATCGGTTTTGCGACCTAGCAGCAAGGCCAATTACTCATTGTAACGAAAATCACGCCTTGAGATTTAACGATATCGCAAGATTGCGCACAAATCATTTACAAGTTTCTAAGATATCTTAATGACAAGAAACGTAATGACTTAGCGTCTCAACATACCTGCTCATTGACCCGCCTTCTCCTTTCTTCACCCGCTTGTGCTGTAAGGTGCGTGTCTTTCTTTGACGCAACTTTTATCGAGGATTTTCCCTTTTGCCTCTTCTCAGCGTTCTCAACATTTTCCTTAGTCAAAGATCTTCTCCGTTTTTTGATAAGCACATCAATAATTTGCCCACGTATCTCTACTGGGACCGAGTCTTTCGGTGAAGATGATAAGAATGTATCTGAAGCTGCTGGCATATCCATTTTTCAACAATGTCACAGAAATAATTATGAGGGTAAGATTTTTTAACAGAATATGACTCAGTGATAAAGAAATAGAACCACGCCAATAATAATCCAAGTGTTCTCAAGTAGAGACGGCACAGTCAAGATAAATTGTGTGTAACACAACCCAGAGCTCAACTCGTATTAAATCAAGTGTGAGTTTTAAATCACAAACTTTGCTTTTAAAGCATGGGGCCATGTCATTCACCCGCGAAGCCCCACCCCACGTATCACTTGACCGTGGCGGCTGGACAACGATTGCTTTGGACTGACCAGCGGATGATGCGTCATAAGGCTTAAGTCTGCCGCCAAAAAACATGTTGCTCCGTAGGTTCTGCTCCACCGGGCACGCCGTGCAGCGGTTTGAATGCTCCACTGATTAGTGGGGTTTGTTGATATAGTGCTGTGATGTGACACCTATGATCTGCTGGCTCTTAGAAAAACAAACTCTTCAGACAGTTTCCGTGTTGAGTTATGTTAATTTAGTCCGCTTGTTTAAATAGTGAGTTACAGAAGTCGGCCTATCGGCTTTTAAAATTGATTCTGATAAAGTTGATTGAGAGCGTTTAATGTATTATAAATTCCAAATATTATTTCTTACAGACACTTCTCATTTCACTAATGTCATGAGATTCATCAATGCATTGAACATATTTTGTCTCCAATTTGTTGAGATGAAGAGTAAACCAAACAAAAATATTTACTTTAAATGCTAAAATTTATAAACTTTTGTATTTACGCGTAGAAAACACATTCCATACGGTAAAATAATGGGTTCCAATTTAAAAAAAAAAGTTAATTACCACATTTCTTGTACACAATCATAAAGGTTTTTTTTAATAAGGAGATTCTAATAATACTGTCCCGAACAATCCGAGAAATTGCAATAGAGCGTCAGTTATCCAAACTAATTATGACTGCGCTTTATCGTCTAATGTATTTTTTGACAACTGGTCTTCCCCACGTAAGTAAGAAAAAGTGGCTGTGAACATTATACCGCAAAAATAAAATGTAGAATACTTTTGATCGACGTCTTGTATTGTAATTTTTTTTGCGTGTTATTCAATACTTTGCGGAAGTCAGGGCGGGCGCTCTATAAACATAATACCTAGGCATTGTGTACAATCTCTAATCAACCATTGATAAAATTCTACACTAAAAGGTGATTATTGGAGATGATATTATGTCACTTTCGCAATTTGACTTTTAACCCGTGTCGAAACATCTCAGCAAGATTAAATGTTTAAAATGTCTTTCTTTATTTTTTTTTATTGGGGCACCGCGCTATATAAGACAACTAATAATAACAGTAACATGAACAATGATCACCGAAAGGGAGACGGATGAATGGGGCAATGATGAGTAGCCGATTGTTTTCACAGCGACCGCGCACGACTCTTCTGTGACACCTGTGAAGTCGCGCCGCTAATCTCGGAGCTATACCAACGTGGCGCGACGTGGAACGTAAGCTGCTGGACAGAAAGTTCTGCTTAAGAATGAGCTTCATCAGTGCACGCGACAATGTGTATCTTTTTTTTAAAAAAAATCTTTTAGAATAACTTCGATTAGGCTAGTGTGTTTTTTCTTTCTGGCTGGGTGTAGATAAACCTATTCCCGTCCACCTATCGAGCTGAAACTTGGCACGTAGAAATCGTTTCCGATTAAAACAATTCTTTTTTAAAACCTTCAGTTCCTTCCCCCCCCCCCCCCCCAAAAAAAAAAACTTCCGAAATGTAAGTTTTTCTTCTTTTTAAATGAAAGATGAAGGGAATACGAGGACACTGATTTCACTAAATAAAATCCCCGATAACTGCGCTAAAAGAGATTCTTTAAACAAAATATCGCAAAGTGCATTTTGTGCGTAGTATTTTTGCGTTTTTTCAACTGATTTTAACATGGCGATTTTTAAAATAATATATATCCATTATCCAACCGACAATAACTGCCTCTGCAAATATTAAAGATTAGGTCTCTTGGCCAGGGCGGCCCCAATAGTAAGAAATTAAAAGACACCGTTTTTTGTGAATTCAATAAGATTTTCATTGGATAAATTAGACAACTAAAACTTGAATATTTATCTTATAACTAACTTTTATAAAGTCCCCCCTCTTAAGATTAACGTGAAATCAGTGGCATCACATTTCTTTTCATCTTTCCTTGGAAAACAGGGAAAATTGATTTTTTTGCTGATTGGGACCAGTGGCTGGGGTTTAAAGTTTGATAGAATGTTTTGTGATTGGCATCGAGTCCCTGCGCCAAGTTTCAGCTCGATTGGTTGACGGAAGTAGGTCAATGAGCCGTCTGAAGATGTTTCCCTAAACATGAATACAAAAACTGAAGTTAATATAGAGGATTTAAAAATAAAGATCTAAATTTCAATTTGTTAATTGAATTACACCAGATTGGCAAGTATGGCTATACGGCAAAATGGGTTAATTAAATTTTTACTTTCATATATTTTCTTTCCGTAGACTTCAGTCAACTCTCGATAACACTTACTAAAATCTATTTCGAGAGGGTGGGGAAGGGTCTGTGCAAATTATACATTCAAATCTTTGGAATACAAATGACTCTTTATCTCACTTATTGATTTGATGTGATGAACAGACAGTGGCTTACCTCGGACTAGCGTCACCGGCGTAGAGTCAAGCTTTTTTTGTTCTCCTCCCCCCCCCCCCCCCCCCAAACTTTTTTTTTCCACGAACATATTTCGAATCGCCGAAAAATCCGGCCCTCCATAAAATGAAAATAAGTTCCGCTCTTTTTGAACAGCCCCCTTCTCATCCCCATTCCTAGACTGATAAAAAAACATAAAAACAAGCAAAACAAAAACCTGCACAAATATCACAGCTACCTCCTACATTAGAAAATATTGCGATATGAATAGATTATGCAGGTTAATGGTTGAACAGACGTGTTATGCTTATGAGTTTTATGGTGTTGAAGTGTAGAGTCGTGACACGGACGGCTCGAAGCGTTCTGTTGCAATAACACCCCCAAGGGCCGACTGCTTTACGCCGCAGTTAAAAAACCATTTGAAAGTAAACGTGTTTTAGTTTGCCAACATTAAGCTGGGGTATCACTTGTTGAGTTTTATAGCAGGGGACATTATACGACACGATAAGAGGTCAGATTTGTCAAGAGTTGACTTATTTTTGTTTTGTTTGTAAAGTTATGGAATGGGTTGGGGTCGATGGCTTGGAGTATGTTGGGGGGGGGGGTTGGGGGATTTAAAGGACAAGGTTGGGCAGCCCGGGCGATTAGGTGTGGACAGAGGCAGCATGGCTACTGTAAGCCGGTGAGTTGGTTGGAAGTTGATAGGGAGGTCGTAGGGAAATTGTGGGAGCGAGACAATGAAGAGGCGGCTGTTATTTCATTTTAAAATGACGCCTATGGGTGATTTTGCTCAGCATATGTTTAAGCGGATGAGAAAATGAAAATTTGTAAGGTTTACTGATCATGTATACAGTACAATGAATATCAATCAATTTCTTATTCGACCCGGGAGAAGTCATTTCATTAAACTTTATAGACACAAAATTATTTCCTTGTTTATTTCATTTCTTTCCAATTAAAAATCTGAAATACTTATACAGATATACTTGATGTTAGTGATTTCACGAAGTGTGAGATACTTATGCGTCTTAAAATATAATAGATCAGTACATGGTGGGATATACAGATTATTTGGAACATTTTGAACAGGTTAAATACAAACCTATATTAGACGAAAGGTTCTGTTGTAATTAAAAAAAAAAAAAACCACGATAACCCACTTGTCAATGAAGAAGAAATTAAGGGGTAAGACGCCCTGGGTTTTATAGGTCTTGATACCTTGAATATGGAAATAACTATAGCGACAGCGTAATGTGCAGTTAGAGCAGAGGTCCCCAAACATTTTTGTCTCGTAGACCACTTGACATGTTTTTCGGTTTTGGGTAGACCCCCCTGCTTACCTGATATTGTTTGGTTTTTTTGCAAATTAATTAATTTCATATGTATTTTTGACAGCCGGTATAGTGCTACTCACTTTGACAGCCGGTATAGTGCTACTCACTTTGACAGCCGGTATAGTGCTACTCACTTTGACAGCCGGTATAGTGCTACTCACTTTGACAGCCGGTATAGTGCTACTCACTTTGAAAGATTTAAATTTATATTCATAATCAGAAAATATAAATAAGAACTTAAATTTTAATATGATTCTTCATCACGTTTCATGAACATTTATGTTTTTACAATTTTTACTTCATAGGTACTTTTATAATTTATGTTGGAAGATATATGTCTTATATTATAAGTTAATATTATGTAAGTAAATAGGTGCTATCTGTGTATGTGGATAATTCAATTCATGGAATGCCAAAATAGAAGTCACGACCTGCTTACATGAGATCCACTATCGTTGACCCCCATTTTCATTTCATGGACCCCAAATTTGTTTTTTCGCTGACATTGACCCCTTTCAAGTTGCCGTCGACCCCTAGGGGTCGATATAGACCACTTTGGGAATCACTGAGCTAGAGATTCAATCTTAAGCAAACACCAGTGGATACTGCTGAAACTGCTCCGTACCCCTACTACGGTTTTAGTTTCATTTCAGTGCACCGGGAACATTAAAAACTGAGTTAATTGTTCATCCCCTCGGTAGAAAACGACGAAACAACGTCCCCACGGAGAGGTTGAGTGTTCAAATTCTTGGAAGTTAAAAAGTTTAGTTTCGAAACTACACCTGCTTTGTCAGCGATAGGAAAACGGATTTACTTGTTTTTGTTCGCTTAGGGCACATGCCCCTGCTGTCGTTTTTGAACAGATAAGAAAAACAAACGTACCTAGATTTGGAACTTAGGCGCAAACTTTTAATGGTTGTGAAACAGGGGTTGAAAACTAAATTTACACAAAAATGTTCATGCAGACATTTCCAAGACATACACAAATTTACTTACATAAAAATGTGATATTTTTTTTACACACATTGCGATATTCTTTAAATAATCTGTGAAGACATTTCTCGTATATTAACCAATGCGGCTTTCGTATTGAAACAGTTAGGTGACCTTTTTCGTTGTTGGTTATTTACGAATGCGCAGTTGGATTTAGCAAACAGTATAAAGCGTCTTGTCTCTTGTTAGGACGGTTTGTATTATAAGGAGTTCTTCCCATCTACCACAGCCTCTGACATAACGACCGGTGGTCAAGTAAATGCCTGGGTCATTCCCACAAAATTATGCCCCGAAGAGACAAGATACGCCCGTACCAGAATCCGTTCAGAATATTTATTTATCTTCCAACTTTAACTTAGGATGACAGCATCGCTTCCCCAACCGTTGCACATATGCCAGTATATGGATGTAGCAACGTACCCTAACAGAACCAGAACCAGAGAGAATCTATTTTTGGATGACTCAGAATAAAATAATTAACAAAGAAAAAACCAAACAATAATGTTCACAAACCAAATGAGACGCTTTTTTCGTCTATCAAATTATGTACGGGTGTGTTACAACCCAGTTGCTAGGGACTGTGTTACACCCAGTTGCTAGTGACTGTGTTACAACCCAGTTGCTAGGGACTGTGTTACAACCCAGTTGCTAGGGACTGTGTTACACCCAGTTGCTAGGGACTGTGTTACAACCCAGTTGCTAGGGACTGTGTTACACCCAGTTGCTAGGGACTGTGTTACACCCAGTTGCTAGGGACTGTGTTACACCCAGTTGCTAGGGACTGTGTTACACCCAGTTGCTAGGGACTGTGTTACACCCAGTTGCTAGGGACTGTGTTACACCCAGTTGCTTGGGACTGTGTTACACCCAGTTGCTAGGGACTGTGTTACACCCAGTTGCTTGGGACTGTGTTACAACCCAGTTGCTAGGGACTGTGTTACAACCCAGTTGCTAGGGACTGTGTTACACCCAGTTGCTAGGGACTGTGTTACACCCAGTTGCTAGGGACTGTGTTACAACCCAGTTGCTAGGGACTGTGTTACACCCAGTTGCTAGGGACTGTGTTACAACCCAGTTGCTAGGGACTGTGTTACACCCAGTTGCTAGGGACTGTGTTACAACCCAGTTGCTAGGGACTGTGTTACAACCCAGTTGCTAGGGACTGTGTTACACCCAGTTGCTAGGGACTGTGTTACAACCCAGTTGCTAGGGACTGTGTTACACCCAGTTGCTAGGGACTGTGTTACAACCCAGTTGCTAGGGACTGTGTTACACCCAGTTGCTAGGGACTGTGTTACAACCCAGTTGCTAGGGACTGTGTTACACCCAGTTGCTAGGGACTGTGTTACAACCCAGTTGCTAGGGACTGTGTTACACCCAGTTGCTAGGGACTGTGTTACACCCAGTTGCTAGGGACTGTGTTACACCCAGTTGCTAGGGACTGTGTTACACCCAGTTGCTAGGGACTGTGTTACACCCAGTTGCTAGGGACTGTGTTACACCCAGTTGCTAGGGACTGTGTTACACCCAGTTGCTAGGGACTGTGTTACAACCCAGTTGCTAGGGACTGTGTTACACCCAGTTGCTAGGGACTGTGTTACAACCCAGTTGCTAGGGACTGTGTTACACCCAGTTGCTAGGGACTGTGTTACAACCCAGTTGCTAGGGACTGTGTTACAACCCAGTTGCTAGGGACTGTGTTACACCCAGTTGCTAGGGACTGTGTTACAACCCAGTTGCTAGGGACTGTGTTACACCCAGTTGTTAGGGACTGTGTTACAACCCAGTTGCTAGGGACTGTGTTACAACCCAGTTGCTAGGGACTGTGTTACACCCAGTTGCTAGGGACTGTGTTACAACCCAGTTGCTAGGGACTGTGTTACACCCAGTTGCTAGGGACTGTGTTACAACCCAGTTGCTAGGGACTGTGTTACAACCCAGTTGCTAGGGACTGTGTTACACCCAGTTGCTAGGGACTGTGTTACAACCCAGTTGCTAGGGACTGTGTTACACCCAGTTGCTAGAGACTGTGTTACAACCCAGTTGCTAGGGACTGTGTTACAACCCAGTTGCTAGGGACTGTGTTACACCCAGTTGCTAGGGACTGTGTTACACCCAGTTGCTAGGGACTGTGTTACACCCAGTTGCTAGGGACTGTGTTACACCCAGTTGCTAGGGACTGTGTTACACCCAGTTGCTAGGGACTGTGTTACACCCAGTTGCTAGGGACTGTGTTACAACCCAGTTGCTAGGGACTGTGTTACAACCCAGTTGCTAGGGACTGTGTTACACCCAGTTGCTAGGGACTGTGTTACACCCAGTTGCTAGGGACTGTGTTACACCCAGTTGCTAGGGACTGTGTTACACACAGTTGCTAGGGACTGTGTTACACCCAGTTGCTAGGGACTGTGTTACAACCCAGTTGCTAGGGACTGTGTTACAACCCAGTTGCTAGGGACTGTGTTACACCCAGTTGCTAGGGACTGTGTTACACCCAGTTGCTAGGGACTGTGTTACACCCAGTTGCTAGGGACTGTGTTACACCCAGTTGCTAGGGACTGTGTTACACCCAGTTGCTAGGGACTGTGTTACACCCAGTTGCTAGGGACTGTGTTACACCCAGTTGCTAGGGACTGTGTTACACCCAGTTGCTAAGAACTGTGTTACACCCAGTTGCTTGGGACTGTGTTACACCCAGTTGCTAGGGACTGTGTTACACCCAGTTGCTAGGGACTGTGTTACACACAGTTGCTAGGGACTGTGTTACACCCAGTTGCTAGGGACTGTGTTACAATCCAGCTGCTAAGGAATGTATATAAAAATGCTTAGACCCCACAAAAAATAAGTCCCTTTCGCATGTTTTATACAATTACATCCACCAAGATGTTCATTCCAACTACTTTGTGAATTAGGTCTAGTATGAGAAAGATTATTAAAAGGAAACTCGAGATATCAGCCATCACAGTCTGTCTCCGTGTGTATTACACCCAGTTGACGTGGATGGGGTTAAAAAAACAAACATGCCGAAGAGTGGTGAACAAGGAAGTAAAAGATTGGACAAAGATTGGTCAGAAGAGACAAGACTGCAATAAAGATCTTAAGTAGAATAATGAGACACAAGCAATTCGTGTGTATAAAACAATACATTATGTTAAGCTGTAATTATGATTATACCAAATACAAATTCCAAAAGTTTCGTAAAATGTCTCTGCCAGCACAACAGAAACCATTCATATATCTATAGATTAAATTTACAATATATATATATATATATATATAACATAAAATGCATTATATATATAAAAATATACTACCTGTACCTAAAAATAAAAAAAGAATTATATGAATAAGCACACATTTAAAAGTATAAGCATACATTTTAATTTCATCTTTTAATTTTACCCTTTATTTGGAGAGTTGGGGGGGGGGGTGCGCTATTGGTATCATCATATTTAAAAATAAACTACATAAGAAACAAACTGGTGTCACGATGGTCTAGACTTCGCATGACGAAATACATAAGACCTTTTTATGATTACAAGCTGGCTTCCCACATCGCAAATCGCCTATCTCCACGCCCCCTGGATAACCCAAGGGGAACATCATATGCGGTTGATACAGCTTGGCACCAGTGGTTGTCAGAATATTTCATTGTATCAATGTTAACCGCCTACGGGACTCCATCTCCGGGTTTGGATTTAGAGTTTCCTCCTCTTAGTTGGGTTGCCGTCCAGGACTAACGAGTCCCATCCACCGGGGATTTTTGCTTTGACTGTACTTTGATGGGGATTGAACTCCAAACCACGACCTTTTGATTGGCTCAGTTTAGACCACTTGGTAAGAAACTACCATGTCTATGCTTACCAGTCAAGTCACAGGTAACTGAAAACTTCCATAACGTTAAAATACAATATATTTGGGTTTTCATTTGGAAGTCTCTTCCCATCATAGAATTAACTAAAAGCCGTAATGTGAAGTTTGTTGCCTCGAGGTTGTCATACGACCCCCCCCCCCCCCCCCCCCGAGGACAATTTGCGCGTCTGTCTTCACGTTTAAAAAATTTGCGATTAGTAAAAGATGATTTTAAAACGATACATAAATATTGAAACGGATATGCCTGATTCAACGTGCGCCCTTGCAATACCCCCATCTGCACTGGCCTGGATATTTGAAGGTCGTAAGGTGGGTAGGAGAGTCCTCCAAAGTCACGTGACGGCCCTGGAATGTACCAACTCATTGTTACGAGCATCCATTAGTGTTTACGGATAGGGATTTTGCGTGAAGTAAAGCTTGGTGCTTTGTATGTTAGTTTTTTTTTTACAATAAAGTAAATCTCTTAGCAAATTTTATCTCTCACGTAGCCCTATAGACACCTAACAACACTTTAGAAAACTAACAACCCTCTAGAAACCTAACAACCCTCTAGAAACCTAACAACCCCCTAGAAACCTAACAACCCTCTAGAAAACTAACAACCCTCTAGAAACCTAACAACCCTCTAGAAAACTAACAACCCTCTAGAAACCTAACAACCCTCTAGAAACCTAACAACCCTCTAGAAACCTAACAACCCTCTAGAAACCTAACAACCCTCTAGAAACCTAACAACCCTCTAGAAACCTAACAACCCTCTAGAAACCTAACAACCCTCTAGAAACCTAACAACCCTCTAGAAACTTAACAACCCTCTAGAAACCTAACAACCCTCTAGAACAGGCCTGCACAGCATACGGCCGGCGGGCCGCATGCGGCCCACTAGCACCAAATTTGCGGCCCGCGAAATAACGAAATGTTATTTTTAATGATTATTTTCTTAATACCTTTTCCCTTGTCCTATTTTCTTTTGACCCGCACACGGGTTTACAAAAGTATTACTGCCCGCCTTACATTTTGAGTTGTGCAGGCCTGCTTTAGACACCTGAAAACCTATAGACACCTGAAAACCCTATTGTCACCTGATAACACTCGTAACACCCGATAGCACTCTTAGACACCTGATAACACTCGTGACACCCGATAGCACTCTTAGACACCTGATAACACTCGTGACACCCGATAGCACTCTTAGACACCTGATAACACTCGTGACACCCGATAGCACTCTTAGACACCTGATAACTCTCGTGACACCTAATACGCGTCTAGAAACCTAACAACACTCTTGACACCTCACAGCCCTCTAGACACCTGAACACCCTCTAGACACCTGCCACCTGTGGACAACAGTGGGAGTTAAACTTGCCTACCTTTCTTTTAAAATAGGCATTTCATTACCTACTCGAGTGAACTTTACACTGACACCATCACCAGAACGAGGCTAGAAAAGATCATAACATCGTTTGTTATCTTTACTTAGAAATCCAGTTTTGATTTAGAACGTAGCCCACGATACATGCCCAAATCCATTTTTTTTTTAAAAGAGGACAATTCATCTATTCCCCAAAACATTGATTGATGAGTTCGTGATCAACGTCTCGTCTGTATTCATTGTACTTAAATATTTTATTGATTGATTTATCAAAAAGGGCTCTATCGGCGTATTTTGGTTTCAATTTTTCAGGAATTTTCAAAAACAAAAAGGCAGATAAGAAAAGTGTGAGTTTAAAATACCATAAACATTTTTAAAAAAATTTAAAATATTTTAAAAAGACAAAAAGACAAAAAGACAAAACACACCAACTAGTTACACTAATTATTAAATAAAACCCGAATTGTTATTCAAAGACCTTCTGTTAAAGGGGAAACATTTTTTTCTTATGCCAGCCTTTGATGTAAATGTAAGAGTAATTTTTTTATTAGCAAATTGTTTGATTAATTTAGACAATTTCTGTTGGGAATATACCCTGTTTCTTATTGCGTATTCACGTGCTTTTGTAACGTTTAAAATAAATTTTGTTTGCTTTTTGTTTTTTTAAAATAGAGCACTGAGGCAAGATTCCTGGACACACTCAATAAAATTTTAAATCACAATGTACTTGTGTTTTTCTTGTTTTCTTTACATTTACTTTGGACAATCAGTTGGGCATTTTAATTACATGTAGTCAGTGACAAGAGAAATATTACAGTTTTTTTATGACCACCTACTTTTTTCTTGTTGCTGCGAAGCCCAAAAACGTTGTTCATAAACAAGTATTTGTTTAACCGCCAAACAGAGGAATACTATTGAAATAGAGATAAGTTTCCCCCACTATCCACTTTCATTTTCAGTTTCATGGGATGCTTGGAAGTCTTCGCGTCATCGCAAGCCTCCTTTTTGATTGGGCATGCGCAGTTCAGACTGAGCGCAGAGGAAAGAAATCATTGTCGCTTATCCTTTCCAATACCGACTTGTCTTGAGGCTTCACGTAGACTGTGTAGAGTAAGTTCATCTAGGACCATTACATTTATTTCTATTACTATATTATGCTGATTATTTTACAAAATTATAGAAATGTAAACATATTTTTTTTTTTCATGTTAAATTCTGTACAATGTATTAATGTGAAAATGTTGGTGCTACTGATCATAGACAATTTTGAATAACTATTTTTTTTCCAGGGCAACCAACTAGGGACTTAGAATTTTGAGGCAGATCCTTGACTTTGTTTATTGGCTTTACATATTAATTTGATTGCTTCGGGTAAGGTACTTTTTAAAAGAATTGAGCATTGAGATAACGTCTTACGTTGGTTTTTCTTATTCTTCGCAATACTATCAAAACAATTCATGTCAATGGTCAACTGTCTTTACCTAGAACAGCGGTCTTAGCTGTTTCCGCCACGAGCCTTTTATATAAAGAATTTAGAACAATGTGGGGGGGAAAAAATTGACACTCTTTCTTATTGACAATGTGTGATGTTCATTAAGATATATACGAGTCATGTCCTCCTTCACAATGTGTGATGTTCATTAAGATATATACGAGTCATGTCCTCCTTCACAATGTGTGATGTTCATTAAGATATATACGAGTCATGTCCTCCTTCACAATGTGTGATGTTCATTAAGATATATACGAGTCATGTCCTCCTTCACAATGTGTGATGTTCATTAAGATATATACGAGTCATGTCCTCCTTCACAATGCAAACAAGTTAATTGCTCGCTGCTGCTCAAATAAGCAATGGCTACTTAGTGTATTGCATTTTTAAGGTTTCAAAGAAAATTTTGCCAATAGTAGTGTCCGGCGTCAAATATATATTCTTAAATAATCCACTGCCCTGGATCAGTGGCGTAGTGAGAGGGGGCAAGGGGGGCATCATGCCCTGGGCGCTACTCACAAAGGGGCGCCAAATGGTATATTTTACTATAATATTGTATGATTTTCGAATAGGGGGGGCGCTAAAAAGGTATTGGGGGGCGCTAAAATAATATTGTGCCCCGGGCGCGAGTTAAGCTCGCTACGCCACTGCCCTGGATTAAAAATAAAACTAACGCTTATTTCGGTCACACCCGTTCCAATGTCAAGAGCTCATCAATATTGTACGAAATTTTTATCAGCTTTTCAACTAAGACAAATTCAAGAAAAATCAATCATCGACTTCAACGGTGACGAAACGAGACGTGACAAAGCATCACCTCAAAATGTGACACAAGCTCTCTGTAGCTCACTGCCTCAAAATGTGACACAAGCTCTCTGTAACTCACTGCCTCAAAATGTGACACAAGCTCTCTGTAACTCACTGCCTCAAAATGTGACACAAGCTCTCTGTAACTCACTGCCTCAAAATATGACACAAGCTCTCTGTAACTCACTGCCTCAAAATGTGACACAAGCTCTCTGTAACTCACTGCCTCAAAATGTGACACAAGCTCTCTGTAGCTCACTGCCTCAAAATGTGACACAAGCTCTCTGTAGCTCACTGCCTCAAAATGTGACACAAGCTCTCTGTAGCTCACTGCCTCAAAATGTGACACAAGCTCTCTGTAACTCACTGCCTCAAAATGTGACAAAAGCTCTCTGTAACTCACTGCCTCAAAATGTGACAAAAGCTCTCTGTAACTCACTGCCTCAAAATGTGACACAAGCTCTCTGTAACTCACTTCCTCAAAATGTGACACAAGCTCTCTGTAGCTCACTGCCTCAAAATGTGACACAAGCTCTCTGTAACTCACTGCCTCAAAATGTGACAAAAGCTCTCTGTAACTCACTGCCTCAAAATGTGACACAAGCTCTCTGTAACTCACTGCCTCAAAATGTGACACAAGCTCTCTGTAGCTCACTGCCTCAAAATGTGACACAAGCTCTCTGTAACTCACTGCCTCAAAATGTGACAAAAGCTCTCTGTAACTCACTGCCTCAAAATGTGACACAAGCTCTCTGTAACTCACTGCCTCAAAATGTGACACAAGCTCTCTGTAGCTCACTGCCTCAAAATGTGACACAAGCTCTCTGTAACTCACTGCCTCAAAATGTGACACAAGCTCTCTGTAACTCACTGCCTCAAAATGTGACACAAGCTCTCTGTAACTCACTGCCTCAAAATGTGACACAAGCTCTCTGTAACTCACTGCCTCAAAATGTGTCACAAGCTCCCTGTAGCTCACTGGCTTAACTTACTTTAAACAATTTTTTACATTATATTATCGTTAGAAAATATTGAAAAAAAATAAATAAACTTTTATTTAAACAAACACATTTGGATATTGTCTTGTTGCGCTGAAGCATGTTTTTCATCTAAAACATATCAATCCTTGGCTTGATGACTGGGTATTGTCCAGTTCCAGATTAACCTAAAGGGCAATGAGGCTAGTGACCTGGGGGCGGGGGGGGAGGTGGAGGGGGGAACCCGAAAAAGGATCCTATTTTATTTTTGGTGTGGATCGTCGGGGGGGGGGGTGGGGGGTGGTAATTTGCTTTTGAACGTATTTGTCATGTCTTAATGTATAGTTACTGATGGGCGTCTGAAGCATCTCTCTGCGTAAAACTTTAAAGAATAATGCTTGATAATAGGTGAATAATGGTGAATGTAAAGACACAAAAAATTATAAAGAAACTGATTAGGCGCAAATACAACCTGTGCAGTAAGGGAGTAAGGTGATGTGTGAAGTAAATGGATTAATATTTAATGTAATAAAAACTTCTTTTTTTGTTTTTGTTTTTCATTTGTTAAAATGCGTAAAGAATTTTTATTTAACAATCTTTTTTATTTTACATTTGGAAAGACAACTAACACGGTAGCAATGTTTCGACTGTCCATGTTTTAAATTATTTTCTTTTTTTTTATGTATACCATCACTGCTTCTATTTATTGCCAAAGAAATTATTGCAGAACTCGTCAGTTCTCGAATTATGGAGATGAATCTTTACTCATGTGTTCTACTTGTGATAGTCGCCACTGTGGTCGCCAATGGTAGGTATAGAGGCAAAGTTGTTTATTATATAACATGGCTCACATATAACGGAATAACTCTTGCGTTTCAAAACGTTTCCTCAGTGCACTCCCTTAATACTTGAGTTTGCAATCGCTATACATATCTCTTAACTATATTACGCTTCTGGTGTTACTCGTGGACTGCTTCCATTTCCGGCTGCTTCATACTAAGTATATTTGATTTTGAGAGTATATCTATATATATAAAAATGAATGTATGTATGTATGTATGTTTGTCTCATATGCGCTCCCACACCATTCATGCGATTGCAACAAAACTTTGGTGAGTTGTTTACCACCTACCTGGGCATTTAACTGCGACATTAAAAAACTTTTCAATTATTTCGTTTTCGGCCGTTGGCCATTCATTCGTTTTTTTTTCTTATACGAGCTTTGTAAAAAAATATTACCGTCTGCGCTCATACGCCATTCGTCTGAATGCGCTAAATCTTTGGTAAAATGTTGCAAGCACGCCCACAAAGGTTTGGAAATAATTATAACCGTTTTAAAATATTCCGTTTTGAGCCAGGGGCCCCATGTTCGTTTTTTCTTATATGAGCTATATAAATATAGTTTCAAACCGTATGCGCTCCTACACCATTCATGCGATTGCGACAAAACATTGGAGAGTTGTATTCCATAAGCTCGCGCATTTTACTGGGTCATTATAACACTTTTAAAATATTTCGTTTTGGCCGTTGGCCCCAAAATCGTTTTTTTTCTAATATGAGCTTTGTAAACAATAGGTTTTGTCTGCGCTCCTACACCATTTATTCGAATACGCTAAAACTTTGACGAGATGTTGCGAGCATGCCCACACAGGTTTCTAAATTATTACAACCGTTTTAAAATATTCCGTTTTGAGCCAAGGGCCCCATGTTCGTTTTTTCTTATATGAGCTATATAAATATAGTTTCAAACCGTATGCGCTCCTACACCATTCATGCGATTGCGACAAAACATTGGAGAGTTGTATTCCATAAGCTCGCGCATTTTACTGGGTCATTATAACACTTTTAAAATATTTCGTTTTGGCCGTTGGCCCCAAAATCGTTTTTTTTCTTATATGAGCTTTGTAAACAATAGGTTTTGTCTGCGCTCCTACACCATTTATTCGAATACGCTAAAACTTTGACGAGATGTTGCGAGCATGCCCACACAGGTTTCTAAATTATTACAACCGTTTTAAAATATTCCGTTTTGAGCCAAGGGCCCCATGTTCATTTTTTCTAATATGAGCTATATAAATATAGTTTCAAACCGTATGCGCTCCTACACCATTCATGCGATTGCAACAAAACTTTGTTGATTTGTTGGCCACCTACCTGGGCATTTAACTGCGTCATTAAAAAACTTTTCAATTATTGCGTTTTCGGCCGTTGGCCCTTCATTCGTTTTTTTTTCTTATACGAGCTTTGTAAAAAATATTTTTGTCTGCGCTGCTACACCATTCGTCTGAATGCACTAAATCTTTTGTAAAATGTTGCCAGCACGCTCACAAAGGTTTGGAAATAATTATAACCGTTTTAAAATATTCCGTTTTGAGCCAGGGGCCCCGTGTTCGTTTTTTCTTATATGAGCTATATAAATATAGTTTCAAACCGTATGCGCTCCTACACCATTCATGCGATTGCGACAAAACATTGGAGTGTTGTATTCCATAAACTCGCGCATTTTACTGAGTCATTATAACACTTTTAAAATATTTTGTTTTGGCCGTTGGCCCCAAAATCGTTTTTTGTTCTAATATGAGCTTTGTAAACAATAGATTTTGTCTGCGCTCCTACACCATTTATTTGAATACGCTAAAACTTTGACGAGATGTTGCACCTTGAAAATGGCAGTGCACCTTGAAAATGGACAGCGCGTGTACTTTACATTAGAAAATGCACGTGCAAGAGCTTTGTCACCTCCGCCAACAACGTTAACTGCATTTTTCTCATTGTGCGGGAATGATATTTTTGCAAAGTCGCTACTTTACTCTGAAGTGCCAACATATTACACATGGAATGCTTTAGCGAAAAGGTTTCAACGTCGCAAACAGGGTAAAGCATTTGAAAAACACCCCGATTTATATTCAACCGACGCATTAGGCCGTCTGTACACTGTTCACCCAAACAATGCAGAATGCTTTTACTTGCGATTACTGTTAATCAACGTACGTGGACCGACATCATTCCAAGAATTGAGAACAGTAAACGGTCAAGTATGTGCCACTTATCGTGAAGCTTGCCAAGAATTAAAACTTCTGGAAAACGATGCTCATTGGGACACTTCGCTTTCTGATGCATCAAATATTGCTCAACCTGAGCAAATACGCACTTTGTTTTCAATCATATTGACAACATGCTTCCCATCCAATCCAAAAGATCTTTGGGAGAAATACAAAGACTACATGAGTGAAGACATTCTACACCGTTTGCGTGCAAAGAAACAAAATCCGGATATTCAATTTACATCAAACGTGTATAATGAGGCATTGATTTCGATTGAGGACATGTGTTTGGCAATCGCTAACAAAACACTGGTAGATTTGGGAATGACTGCTCCGAATCGATCTGAAAACAACCTATTCCATCGAGATTTGCATCGAGAAACACACTTTGATATCGACGAATTGGGTACATTTGTTCAAATGAATCATCCGAAACTGGTTCCAGAGCAACGCTTAGTGTATGACATAATTATGAATGCAATTGGAAGTCAAAAAGGTGGATTGTATTTCCTAGATGCTCCCGGAGGCACAGGCAAAACTTTCCTAATTTCACTTATTTTGGCAACCATACGATCTCGAAAGAATATTGCACTGGCAATCGCATCATCTGGAATTGCAGCAACTCTTTTGGATGGTGGACGAACAGCGCATTCAGCACTGAAATTGCCATTGAACATGCAAATAACTGAGACACCAACATGCAATATAAATAAACATTCTGGAATGGGTAAAGTACTACAATCATGTCAACTCATTATATGGGACGAATGTACTATGGCGCACAAAAAAGCATTGGAAGCGCTGCATCGTACACTTAAAGATGTGAGAGGAAATGAACAGCTCTTTGGTGGCGCACTTATTCTATTATCTGGTGATTTTCGACAAACTCTACCAGTTATAGCACGTTCAACCGCTGCAGATGAATTAAATGCATGTCTAAAATCATCAGTTTTATGGCGGCATGTACAGAAATTGACTTTGAAGACCAATATGCGTGTGCAACTACACAATGATGCATCCGCTGAACGTTTCGCAAAACAGTTGTTGAACATTGGGAATGGGAAAATGGCAATCGATGAATCCACACAATGTTTCAGATTGCCAACAAGTTTCTGTAAAATGACAGCAACCATCGACGAATTGATTCATAGAGTTTTTCCAAATATCGCACAAAATTACACAAATCATCAGTGGCTCAGTGCACGTGCTATATTGGCAGCCAAAAACAACGATGTTAATGCCATCAACTTAAGCATTCAAAATGAAATCCCAGGCGAAACGACAACGTACAAGTCCATCGATACTGTATTGAATGAAGACGAAGTTGTCAACTATCCAACGGAATTCTTGAATTCACTTGACTTGCCAGGCATCCCGTCGCACGTTTTAACACTCAAAATTGGCGTGCCTATCATTCTTTTGCGAAACATAAATCCACCACGACTTTGTAACGGCACCAAGCTTTCAGTGAAAAAGATGATGAACAATATCATCGAAGCAACTATTTTAAATGGAAAATTTAAAGGCGAAGATGTACTGCTGCCACGCATCCCAATGATTCCAACAGATATGCCATTTGAATTTAAACGTCTGCAGTTTCCGGTGCGACTCGCATTTGCAATGACCATCAACAAAGCACAGGGACAATCGCTACAAGTTTGCGGACTAAATTTGGAAAACCCATGCTTCTCTCATGGACAGCTGTATGTCGCCTGCTCTCGCGTCGGAAAACCTTCCGATTTATTCGTGTATGCACCAGACGGAAAAACAAAAAACATTGTGTATTTAAAAGCTCTTCAAGAAACATAATTAAAACGCAAACACTTTCTTTCTTGAGTGGCATCGCAACGCATGCCGGGTACTCGCTAGTTACAAATAATTCTAAATTTTTGAAAGAAAGTATGGTTCAATAATGCAAAATGTAATCCCCGATAACTACGCTAAATGATATATACATTTTTTATATAACGCAACTGCTTTTGGTGCGTAATATTTTCTTTTTGGAAAATGAAATCGTCTCAATTTAAGTATGGTGTGAAAAATATTCGGTTTAAAAGTGGTTGGTACATCAGAATATTTAATATAGTTCATGGGCGTGAAATAAAAAGTGTGCAGTGACGTATCATGGGGGAAGGGGTGTAGCGAAAATTGGGATTATTAAATGTGAGTAACTTGAGAGTTCATGTTTTGTCAAGTAACTTTAGTAGATGGGAAGTTCACGCATTGCTGCTGCCGATATTTGGCAGGCTATATCTAGTGTATATATATATTAAATTTTACACCCCCTCCCCCAAATAAAAAGAATTTGCTGACTTGTAACAAATGATATGCAACGTTAGCTTACGTGGTGTTTATTATCACAGATTGTCAGTCGGGGTTAATCAATTGCAACAATGATCTTACTAGCAGCGCCATCAAGCACCCGCTGGACAAAGATCTTCTCTGCAAGTAAGTTTATGAAAGAGCTTTAAATTCTGTTTTGTGGTTCTCACGTTTCACAGGAAACAAATACCGTGAACATCAGTTTAAGAAAAGGATACACAAATGTAATTCTCTGGATTTGTATGCAGTTGTCTCAAAGTAGGAAATAAATTACCAACACTTAACTGTATCAATAATTATATATATATATATATATAAGATCTATACATATAAAATCATGTCCAAACAAGTTCAAGGATATATCTTTAAATGACTTTTAAAGAAATCGTTTTTTAAAAATAATTAATTTTAACCAAATTCCATAATCTACAAATTAGAATCATTTTGTCGATAGTATTTTATCATAGCGTTGTCAATAAGTCTTTACATACGATTTTTTCTACAACAATTCTATCTTTAGAGACATACGAGTTTTCATTGGGTGTATCTTTGCACAGAAATGTGGATTGAACCCCAGCGATGAGCAAAAAGTTGTTGAGGCTGCTCATAAGTATTTTGAGACCTACGGACTGTCTTGTTGTAAGTTAAATTTATGAGACAAGTTAATGTTATATAATTTTATTTTTTTTAAAGTAAGAACGGGAATTTATCTTTAAAAATATTTAAAATAAGAAAATGCCATTCAAACCATCAAAAGTGCAAAATAAAGTTCACAAACTATCTGATCCTTCATGTCACTAGCAACAAGGCGAGGACATTCGGGAAGCGGGCAAATTTTAATATCGATATCTCCAAGCCCAATTATATCACAGATTTGAACTTCGCTACATATTTTAATTTAAAAATAAGCAACCGTATTCATGTAATGTACGGGAAAATGCGTCGAACCATTTTTATGATAGAAAGTTCAGTTAAACTCTTTTAAAAGTTAATTTCATTATGTTTGTGTGTAACCGTGTCTGGCTGGAGGAAAGACAAAAATGAAAAAAAAATTACTTTTATTACTTATATCATTTAAATGTAAGACGTTATCAACCATTGAATGTTATCAGAGCAATTTAAAAGTAACAATTGTTTATCATTTTCACCAAAATCTTTGACTCAGCAAGTTTATTTTACTTTTTTTTGAGTAAAAAAAAAAAAAACTCGTTTCTCTTTTATATTTACAGCGTTCTCAGTAGAAGATGTTATTAAAGGTAAGTTTTCTCTGTATACAGTGTAGAGGTGAATGACCTATCAAAATAAACCCTAACCATCGAAATACCACAATGATTCCCGCAAAAAATATGTATTTATTAAAACTCACCTGTTTCTTAATGATTTCTTAACCGTCCAAATCATTTCAAGATGTAATGAGCTATTAGCTCTGTATTTAAAGCCCACAATGCTTACACCAAGGACCTAGTCCTCATCAAAAGGCAGACTGTCTCGATGGACAGACTGCGCCCTGGCAGGTTGATTAGTGATCGATTATTGGATGATTACAGTTGCTTCCATTTAATATAATCGTATTCGTTTGTCTTTGACGTCACATTTGTTTTAACATATTTAAACGCCGTAATTCGATTATTTATCAAACTATTGAAGACGATTACGTTCAGCATTTTAAGTTGTTTAATAAATGACGTATAAACATTCTTCAAAAAACTTAAACATAAAAATTAAACAAGACGGCCACACTTATCTGAATTGGAATACAACAAAAAGTAATTTTTTAAAAAAATGGGAACATTTTAAAATGTTGTTATTGATTTTTTCGTTTCTTTTTTTTAAAATTCTCTTATCACGCAGAATATAAAAATGGCGCCAGCAGCATCAGTGCACTATCGTCCACCATCTTGGCAACCTTCAGTGTCTTCTTGGTCGCCATGGGGAAACTCTTTGTGTGAAGAGATGATTTAGTCTATGAGTGTCATTTATTATCACTTGTTGGTTGTTATAAGTTTCTACTCTGATTTTCTATGATAAGTTTTTTTCAAAAGTTTCTAAATATATATATATTTTTTTTAACAATTTGTAATTAATCTATGTAAAGTTGTTTAATTTTTTTTAATTATTTTTAACATTTTACTTCTACTTGTCCCGTTCGATGTTGTAAGTTAAAGTGCTCTCCTGTAACCATTTTCCTGACCCAAATAACAGAGGTCAAGTACAGTCATGCTTTTGTCAATCACTTTATAGCACACCACAATACGTCACACTCACATTCAGGTCAGCCAGTGACTCTTATAAAAGAATACAACCCTATTATTATGATGTAATTATCGCGTCATTAAAGCATATTGACCTAGATCTATCAAGATAATCCCCGCTTAATTTCATATGAACAGGATCCAAAAGTATCCACACTATATCCCACTTTTTTAATGACATGTCGACCTCATTTCAGCAGAGAAACCAAAATGAATTAGATACGCGCCTACTTTTCCTTGGCTTTAGCTAAGTACGAGTTAAGAATTGTAATTTACATAAAATAAATAGAAATCTTTTCATGCATCATGAAACATACACTTTTCTTCATTCAAGTTTTACCTCTTGCGTCATAAAATTCACACGGAAAAATATATGCTTTTTTTTTGCATTTTAATTGACCTTGCTTCATCGTGAATATTTAATATGTGCAATGCGTGAACTCAAAATGTTGTAAAAAAAAGAAATTGTAATACTTTTGTGAATGTAACATCGATTCAGTAATATGCTAGAGAACTTTTATCTTATGTTGACTCAGCACTTTGACAAGAATGTGTCCACCGAAAGACAATGTTGTATTCACCATAAAAACCAATAACTACGTACTATTGATGACCCACTTTCTAAAAAAATTATTTAAAACACAAAGGTTGAAAGGAGTATTAATACAATTTGAATAGTCCCAAATGAAACACAAAAATCTGTCTTTTTATTGCTCATATTATTATATAAATATAAAATTATTATGTTATAAATGTCAATTTCTCGTACATTTTAAATTTGGCCTCGCGGAAAATTCAAAAGTGTCTTTTAATCTGATTTCATATTATTTGAGGACAACAAAAGACACTTATAGAAAAACAAGAAACACGAAAAAGACATTTATATAATCCGAAAACCTTCTAGAATAAGAAGCTCCAAGAAACTTTTTTTTAAAAATGTACTAACCTGAGAAATTCCAAGGAAAAGTAAATAAATCTGAGCTAAACTTTCCATAAACATTAAGATCCCAATAACATTTAATTATATATATTTCTACGCGGAAAAGTATAGAACTTGGAAATTTTTTTAAAAACCTATAATTTATTAGTGAAAAAATAAATCTTTTTTATGTAGTCATTATTTCGCGACTAAAACATCTATAACAAAATGTTGTGACTTTATAGTTTTTTTAATTAAAGTTAATATAAAGACCCCGGTAGGGATCCTTTCTTTAAATGTGACTTTTTCAATATCACTAAGATAGGGACCCTACGTAATTCATCAGATAAAATAACAAGTAAAAAATTTTAAAAATAAATAAATAAATGACGGACTGGGTTCATTCATGCGTTGTGAAGGAAATAGTTGAACAAGGTATGAGGAAACTTGAAAGTTAAAGAAAGAGTAATAAAGTAAGAACTTTCCGGCTAAGAGCCTTCCTCGGCAGACAGCAGAAATGAAGACACGACAAGAAGTAGCACTGGTTCCAAATCTTAAGTGCCCGCAATTAATGCTAGTGCTGGAACTTGGGATATTTCCGAACCAAGATAACATAAAGTACACGAATTTTATGTATCATTACTCCGGAAAAAAAAAAGATTTTAACCGACACAACTATTTTGGAAATATGTAAAATTTATAATTTAATAAATGCAGGGACTTTGAGTATCACTAGAAGGAGGGTGATTGATTCCTTAAGGTGATACTGTGCCGAAACGCTGAATGAATTTGATTTTCTGTCTACCTCTCGACGGAAATCAGTACTGAGATGGACACACCTGATGTGCCTTTGTGTTTATCTCCGTTGAGATGAGAAGAACCCGGGCAGAGTTGGTCCTGTACGGTATCACGAAGATGTTTAGTGAACATATCAGATAATCTTATTCCTGTTTTGACTTTGTAACCGGAGCAATAACACCTTATCGCTAACCATCTTGTCAATCTTTGGTCTCGTCTTGATCTATACGGGGAAACTCTTTATTGGATTTAGATTATCGTGTCTTTTATTAGATTTAGATTATCGTGTCTTTGATTTTATAGTTTATCATTTGATGATTTATAAAATATGTATTTTCAGCTTCCATTTTGAACAGACAAAAAAATATAATTAAAAAATTATATTTTTGTTTTGTATTAAAACAGTTTTTTTGTTTCATATTCATCAATAAAATTAATAAAAATAAATTATTACAAATAAGTCATATGATTGGTTATTTAAACCTACTGCACTCCATATTTTCATATGACTTCCCAAGAAGTTTAATCCTCCCCAGAAATCACGGGATTTCCTCAATTTTATAGTAATGTTGTTGTTTTTTTTACATATTTTAAACTCAGCGAGTTACAAACTGTTAAAAAAACACCTCGCTTTAAGTAAAAATATGTAAAATCTATTTAACTTAACTGAAAACGAATTCTCAGTAGCTCTACTCCACACGTCTTCCAACGTTTTGATGTCACGACAATAATTATAGAGCAGCAAAGTGGCAACGCGATTTCTTGGGGGAAAAAAGACTTTTTAAAAGGGTATATTATAGGAAAAGGAAACGTATCAATTGTATATTTGTTTTAGTATAATATCAATTTAACTAGCGACATATTAATGCCAAAATTGAAAGTTTAGCTCTAATTTTAAGACACCAAAAGAAAAGAAAATCTTTTTTAAAAATCTCTATTTTTTTCTTAGTCTAATGTTTCAAGCGGTGACCACAAATAAATACCTTTGAAAACTTTGGTATCGATTTGAATTTTAAATAAGTAATCGAAATAGCTTTATTTCAATACTGTAATTTGATTTAAATGTATGTTTAAAAAAAAATTACGAACGATACTCCTTAATAATGTATACGATTTTAAATTACTCAAGTTTTTAAACAATCTAAATCATTAAACAGTAAATGTAAGCAATTTATTCAGTCAGATTAGTAATTTATTTTTATTTTTGTATGCGTGTGTCAAAACAAAAGTTTGAATAACTTGACAATTGACTTTATAAAACAAATTTCAAACAAAGGGAGATGATATGGAATTAACAGCAATATGCTATGAGCTCGTCTAAGTTGTAAAACATTAATAACAAAATTAAAACTTTGTGGAAAAGGGAAATCTAGCACACTCAAAATTATGTAAACAACCTTATTTTTTTTCTTTATTTAAGTATTTATTTTAATTACGCATCTGATACGGTTGGTAATTAGTCTAGAAAAGGAAAATAAATGCATACTTTCCATCAATTGTCCAGTATGTAAGTTTTCTTTGAGTTATAGAAATTTTGAATATGTAAAAGAATAAGTTTCTTAATCCCTTTTGGAATTTAATAATTTGGTTACACTTTGACTTTTGCTTGTGTTTCGGAAAGGGGGGGGGGGGGGAAGCTTTGGTCATGGAGAATCATCCAATATGGTTCCCTGTTCTATCTAAATGCTTTATTGGTCTTTGCACTTAGGACGAACTGGAACCTTAGCCAGATTAGTCTAAGTTGCGGGTCAGATGAACTACAACATGGCCTTGCCGATATTCAAATATTTGATTAAGAGTAAGGGAGAAGTACACTACAACAAAACTATACACCCTAGCTCTGCCAATGACTGAATAGCCACCAGAAATAGAATGAACAACCGAACGTTCTGTAATGAAACTTTGCAAACTTGCAAAAATATCAGATGCAAAATAACTCATCGCGCGGCCACTAACTAATACAATTAAAGCAATTCATGGACCAGGATGCCTCTTGCACTGCCTGCACATAAACTCATTTATAGATATTTATTTTAAAAAAAACCCAACCCATTTGGTTTAATTTTTAATTATTTTTTTATTAACGATTGTGTGCTTAGAACAAAGTCAATAATAACTCAAACGTCGAATATTGTCCGAAAATTATTACAATACAAAAAAAAGAGCAAAATGAAAAACAAACAGAAAGTGAATCAGGGAATGTAATGTAAATGAAATCAGGGAATGAAATATCAATGAAATCAGGGAATGAAATATCAATGAAATCAGGGAATGAAATATCAATGAAATCAGTGAATGTAATATCAATGAAATCAGGGAATGTAATGTCAATGAAATCAGGGAATGAAATATCAATGAAATCAGGGAATGTAATATCAATGAAATCAGGGAATGAAATATCAATGAAATCAGGGAATGTAATATCAATGAAATCAGTGAATGTAATATCAATGAAATCAGGGAATGTAATGTCAATGAAATCAGGGAATAAAATATCAATGAAATCAGGGAATGTAATATCAATGAAATCAGGGAATGAAATATCAATGAAATCAGGGAATGTAATATCAATGAAATCAGTGAATGTAATATCAATGAAATCAGGGAATGTAATGTCAATGAAATCAGGGAATGAAATATCAATGAAATCAGGGAATGAAATATCAATGAAATCAGGGAATGTAATATCAAGGAAATCAGGAAATGAAATATCAATGAAATCAGGGAATGTAATATCAATGAAATCAGGGAATGAAATATCAATGAAATCAGGGAATGAAATATCAATGAAATCAGGGAATGAAATATCAATGAATTCAGGGAATGAAATATCAATGAAATCAGGGAATGTAATATCAATTAAATCAGGGAATGTAATATCAATGAAATCAGGGAATGTAATATCAATGAAATCAGGGAATGTAATATCAATGAAATCAGGGAATGAAATATCAATGAAATCAGGGAATGAAATATCAATGAAATCAGGGAATGAAATATCAATGAAATCAGGGAATGTAATATCAATGAAATCAGGGAATGAAATATCAATGAAATCAGGGAATGAAATATCAATGAAATCAGGGAATGAAATATCAATGAAATCAGGGAATGTAATATCAATGAAATCAGGGAATGTAATATCAATGAAATCAGGGAATGTAATATCAATGAAATCAGGGAATGTAATATCAATGAAATCAGGGAATGAAATATCAATGAAATCAGGGAATGTAATATCAAGGAAATCAGGAAATGAAATATCAATGAAATCAGTGAATGTATTAACTGGAATCTAGATGGTGGATTATTTGACGATAAGTGAACAAAGGTAAGATAGAAATCTTATTTTACATTTTGTTTCTTCAAATCATTACAAATTCTCATTAACACATAGGGAACGCTTGGTCCCTTCTGTCCCAAGTGCTTTTCGTTCTCATTTATCAAATGTATGTATTCAGTTTTAATGAAGCTCCAAGAAGCTTCTGAGAAGAACTGCAATGGTTGTCGCCACCAACAGCACCGATGACGTGGATCGCGTCACTTCAAAGCTGTTTGTTTTTGCTGTCAAGACAGAACAGAATGCATTTTTAAAAAATCTGAGAAAAATAATAATGCAAGGGATATTGGAGAACTGGGTTAGGAATTTTATCACTAGAATAATCAATTTAAAAAAAAAAAACTTGGTATGATAGACCTTCATACTCCATGCTCTGTTTTAGTTAACCCCCTTAAAATCATATTTTACGAATAGAATATTTATTTTGGCTAGAATCGTTTTTTAAAAAAAAGTAATATTCCAAGGAAATTTTTATGTAATAGATTTATCTATAAAACACTTTACTTAACAAGCTTGCCGCAGTTTGCCAAGAAATGAACAGAGCTCAAAAGAAAATCTTTATTGAAATCGCTAAAGGAAAAAAAAGACAAAGAATTCGTGTTTTTTTTTTTTTGGGAGGGTTCAAAAAGAGTAAAATAAATAATAAATAATTATGGTAGTCGTCAAGTTGCATACATTGTTGTTGTATCTGGTTTCTAGTGCTGTAGATTAACATCCCAATGAATTTTACATTTTTACAGTCAATTCTGCGTGCTGAAGATATTTGACTTTATTTTTGTATCTATATTCCAGGCCGTCGCTGGCTGGCTGACTTTTCGAGAAGAATATTCAAGTCAAGACATTGTAGCTAATAAATAAATAATATACGCCAAGAAGTTATTCCATTACTTATTTGTCGCCTTGAATTCATTAGAAATAAAAAAAACAACAAATTTTCTTTTTTCGGAACTTTAACATCTACATTAGATCTTCGGATTTGCCCACAGGTAGTATGAAAAAAAAACACACCATTATTTCAACATACATTAATTAATGAATAAAACTTACGGTTAATGAGGTGATCCAGAGTAACCGCTGAAACAAAATTACCATGACTAAATCAATGCACTTTTTTATATTAAAAAAAACTCTTGAAAAGTTTCAGTTTAAAAATTTTTAATGGTAGTCTATGTTAAGTGTTAGAGAAAGGGACATTGTTGCTTTTCTTTCAATTGCAATGTAAAATTACAAACAAACCCTATTGAATATCTAGAGATTCAAGCAAACAATGGCTTGACCATACACAATTTGTCGCAGATTTTGTATGAGCTTTAACCCCTTACTTACATCTTCAAATAAAGCATGATATCCCTTATTGCCTCTTATTGCAACACGTCCGTATAGTGTGCCCCACTGCCCCTGGTTTCAATGCGTACATACAGTGTGCCCCACTGCCTCTAGTTGCAACACTTGCGTATAGTGTGCCCCACCTCGCCTAGTTGCAACATTTACGTATAGTGGGCCCCACCTCGCCTGGTTGCAACATTTACTTATAGTGTGCCCCACCTCGCCTGGTTGCAAAACTTACGTAAAATGATCTACACTGCTTCTAATTGCAACACGTACCTATAGTGTGCCCACTGCATCTAATTGCAACACTAACATATACTGTGTTCCACTGAGCTTAGTTGCAAAACATACGTATTTTGAATATTGGATTATGTATTGCTCCCCTGACAACGCATGGATAAAGCATGGAAATAACATGGATAAAGAATGGAAATAGCATGGATAAAGCATGGAAATAACATGGATAAAGCATGGAAATAGCATGGAAATAACATGGATAAAGCATGGATAAAGCATGGATAAAGCATGGAAATAGCATGGATAAAGCATGGATAAAGCATGGATAAGGCATGAAAATAGCATGGATAGAGCATGGAAATAGCATGGATAAAGCATGGAAATAGTATGGATAAGGCATGAAAATAGCATGGATAAAGCATGGAAAAATCATGGATAAAGCATTAACATCAAATGAAAATTACTGCATGATAAGCCTTGATTTTCAATAATCGTCTGCAATGAATGTTGCCATTTGTCCAGATAGCTTGCTGGGACTTCACATCCCGAGTGAAAGGCGCACTCTACGAATGATTTAATGGATCTGTAGGGAAAGTAAATACAATGAGTTAAGGAATATAAGGCGCTTATGTTTGTGACTTGTTTATTTTTTGCGTGTGAACCGTCTTAGGAGCATGATAGCGAAGATATAATTAAAAAATAATTGCTTGCTTTTGAGTCTTTATAAATCTTTATATCGGCTTCGTTAATTCCTTAGTGGTGATGATCTATTTTTAAATTCATGAATGTATTTTTGTGTGCTGCTAAACAAAACAAAAAAAAGATAATACTATTAATAAGCCATACACAAACATAAAAGTATAGTATACTTGGAACTTTTGATTACATAACAGTTACATGAAAATGAATAGATTTACACGAGCACGGACAACGAAACGTAATACATATTTATAACTCGACAAATCCTTATGTGGAATGCAGTGGCGTAGTGAGAGTGGGGCAGGGGGGTATCATTCCCCGGGCGCTACTCACAAAGGGGCGCCAAATGGTATATTTTACTATAATATTATATGGTTTTCGAATGGGGGGGGAGGGGCGCTAAAAAGGTATTGGGGGCGCTAAAAAGGTATTGTGCCCCGGGCGCGAGTTAAGCTCGCTACGCCACTGGTAGAATGATATTTTACTTATAAGTTGACAGATTTTTCTTGTCATAAATATGTAAAAGCCGTTTGGTTAATTATTGTAAAGAAACGACTTATTGATCTGGGTTAGTGAATTCATGACTGGTATATTTGCTACCGCTTGATATGCAATCATCTCATTCATTATCGGATACACTTTCAAAGAAATGAATTCGTTACATTGGTATAAGACTTCAGCAACTTAAAAATAACAACTCAAGTAGCTGTTAAATATAACGTATCAAAATTAACTCGTCAAGAATGACATTTGCATGGGGGCTTTTTTTTGGGGGGTTGGAAGGGGGGGGGGCGGGGTGAGAGGAGTTAATCGGTATTTGACGTCTGCCATAAAACATGAAAAGGGACTATAACCTCGAACTTCATCATCTTAAACTAACTACACATGAAGTAATGTGTTGTTTTTTGTTGTTGTTTGTTTTTTTTGTTTTTTTATTTGGTTTAAAAGAAATTATTTTCATTTGTATAAAGTTTAAAACCCAAATTAATTTTCAATAATACTATGCTTTTGTTATTCGTAAATCATGTTTCTGAACCAAAATACTAACAAATTAACAAGTGGTACGATTTAGGGTTGGGGGGGGGGGGGGAGGGGGCTTTTATACAGTGCCTTATGTTGTGGTGACGCCGCCCTACCCCCCCCCCCCAACTCTAAACTTATTTTCGTTGCTAATTCGTAAATATGTCATGTGTGTTCCGATGGTCTTAGGCGACCCCATCGCACCTTTTTCAAGGGCCCAATTGGTTCAGGGGAAAAACAAAAACTATGTTTCTGATTGATGAATTGTATATTGTTAGTGTTAAGTTCCAAGTCACATTCTTAGCGTGGGAGATGATGAATTGTATATTGTTAGTGTTAAGTTCCAAGTCACATTTTTAGCGTGGGAGTCATAAAAGGAAAAAAGGCCTGATAAGCTTTCGGTGCCTTCTTACCCACAAGTTATTTCACTACCGATGGCCTGGCTCAACATATCGTCCTCGCAATGATACATTTGAGACGTGCAGTCTAAATATGATACGATAAGAAGAAGAAAAAAAAAAGATGGTTTTGTTGCAAGCGATTATTGTCATGTAAGAGAATTGGGCTGGGGGTGGTGGGAGTTAAATGCTCGTCTTATTTAACAAACTTAAGACGTTCATACAAATAAAATGTATGTTAAGGAAAAAGTCCCCAGGGCTTCAAAATGCATAAATACATCCTGCCCAAAATGCAAATTTTAACTACATTCTGGGTAATTTAAGAACAACATTAAAAAAAAAACATGTTTTATCTTTGTTTTTAAAGAAGATGTTTATTAAGAGTTTAAGATTACACGTTTATGAGATCTGAAAAAGTGAAAAAAAAAATCTAAACGGCTTTTTTTTCTCACAATAAATGTGTAGGAACTTTTATGTAAGAAGTATAACGTTTGCTAATGGATGAAAACAACTCACAAGTCAACGATGGCTTCTCTGAGTGGTCGTCCTTTGTAGAAGAGGCAGCTATACAAACCATTATGACACCGAATTGTAAGCACAGCATTTTGATTGGCTGACGCGATATTAGTGGAACTGAAATAGGTTTTTTTTTTTATATAAACTTTAAATTCTGCTATAGAGACCATATCACCAACGAGCAAGTGAAAGAAAGGATTCGTCAAGCAATTGGGCAGTACGATGACCTCCTGGTGTCTGTAGAAAAACGCAAACTTGAGTGGTATGGCCACGTGACAAGAAAACAAGGGCTCGCCAAAGAAATCATGCAGGGCACAACAAGAGGAGGGAGAAGAAGAGAAAGACAGAGAAAAAGATAGGAAGATAACATCAAAGAGTGGACGGGATTAAAACTAGGCGATGCTACGCATAGTGCAGAAGACAGAGAGGAATGGAGAAGGGTCGTTTTCATGTCATCTGTGGCGCCCCAACGGTCCAAGGACTCAGGGACATGATGATGATAATGATGAAGATGAAATTCCGATAAAAATGTTTTAAATGCACTGAAAAGTATCAAGTTATTGTATTCACAAAAGGTGAGTGGATTATGAAATTAACGTAACTGTTGGAATGACCAATACACTTGTGGTTGTTACTTAATATTACGTATGTGTTTATTCTTGGCATTATACGTTAGGAGGCGTCAACATAACGAAATTAACGGGTTTCCAATACAACGTTATAGAAACTAATACCCGGATTGATATTTCACTGAATTATTCCGCCAGTCACGTGAAGCGTGTTCATGTTCAAGGAATAACACTAAAGGGAGTCAAAAAAAATTATGTCAAGAGAAATGTCTTTTCAGACACGCGATGCAGACACATTTAAATATTTCAAGGATACCGTTTAGCTGTTTAAAATATACGATGAAGACATAATAGATAATATTTCTTTTTAATGGTTTGAGGATGTAATTTCTTATGTCCATGATAGGGTGGATGTCATGTCTTATGTCTATGATAGGGTGGATGTCATGTCTTATGTCTATGATAGGGTGGATGTCATGTCTTGTGTCCATGATAAAGTGCATGTCATGTCTTATGTCTATGATAAGGTGGATGTCATGTTTTATGTCTATGATATGGTGAATGTCATATCTTATGTCCATGATAAGGTGGATGTCATGTCTTATGTCCATGATAATGTGGATGTCATGTCTTTTGTCCATGATAAGATGGATGTCATGTCTTATATCCATTATAAGGCACATGCTAAAAATCGCTTTTAAAGTGGCTTCTACGCGAAACGTAAACAAGAAATAATTCCTATACTTACATTTCCAGCACCGGTAAGGTTTAGATCCCCGTACTAATGCCAGGCCACGAACCGACCCTTTGGCGATACACTGTACCAGATCACGCCATGGACAATCCGACAGTTGGGTAGTGTAACTACAATATCTTTTTAAATGAAGGCGAGGGAGGAAAAAAATAATTCTATACTATTATTAGTAATGTGATCCTATACACAATGGTTTCACTAATTCGTTTTCAAACAAACCAGTCACACCATTTATTAATGAACACACTCGAAAGTAAGTTTCGATTTAGCAAGCTAAAGTGTTCATATAATAATAATAATGAAAAATAACAAAACAAATTGTAACAACTACATAATAATAATGTAAAAATGTCATGATAATAATACAAAGAAGAAACAAACGATGTTTATTGTAAATTCGCGTGAAAAGAAAACCCCATTACACTGGCCGGTCAGACATTTTTATTGCACCGAGATGATTAGAGAAAATACCGTATCAACCGAAGCACTGTACCGTGAATCAAATATTAAGCCTTGAGTTTGAGCAAAAGATGAAGGCCGTTACCGCGTGACGTACTCGCCTGGACTTCATTGCACAACTGAAGACGCCACTGAGGTCTCCTTTATGAAATAACGTGATCGAGTGTGTTCAGAGGTTCTCAAACATTTCTTCTTAACGACAACTCAGTTATTACGAATCATCGTTATAATTTTTTTTAAATTCTTATTTTAATGGAAAAAAAGATGAAACTGAAAAAAAGAAAAGAATACTTTTTAAAAGATTTTTTTTATAAACCGATGATTCCATCTCTTGATTTTTCTTAGTGATTTTCTTTTTTTAAAATTTTTTTATTTTTTTATTTTTTAATTTTTTTTTTTTTTTTTTTTTTTTTTTGTTGTTGTTGTTATTTTTTGGATAGACAATTAATTTGGTAGCATAAATAAAATACCGAAAAAGAGACACAATGCTTTTTTAGCGGATTAACTGCAATATGTATCATAGAGATGAAAAATATTAATCAAAATTATAAGTACAGACCTGTTTACACTCAAACTCTTAAAATCGAACAATATCATCACAAAATCGTTCAATACATTATCTTAATAGTAAAAAAATAAACATACATACTGTATACACATCAAAATCGTACATTGTACGCCAAAAATCGTAAGAGTAAACAGGTCTGGAAGTAATTAATGATTCAAAAACTTCTTCTGTCCAATAACACTGCATAGGAAATATATACATCCACCCATCCCTGTGGCACTACTGCCCATGTGGGGTTTTAGCCTGCCTCCCCACTTCCTTCCACTCAAAACCTTTCACCCATCCCTGTGTCGTTACTGCCCATGTAGGGCTTTTGCCCTGCCTCACCACTTCCCTCTAACTCAGACCTTTCACCCGTCCCTGTTGCGCTACAGCCCATGTAGGGCTTTGGCCCTGCCTCACCACTCCCCTCTAACTCAGACCTTTCACCCATCCCTGTGTCGCTACTGCCCATGTAGGGCTTTGGCCTGCTTCACCACTTCCCTCTAACTCAGACCTTTCACCCAACCCTGTTGCGCTACAGCCCATGTAGGGTTTTAGCCTGCCTCACTACTTCACTCCCCTCAGATCTTTCACCCATCCCTGTGGGGCTACAGCCCATGTAGCGCTTTGGCCCTGCCTCACCACTTCCTTCCACTCAGACCTAACTGATGCTTCTCTTTTCCATGCTTGGATTCCCACATCATCCATCCAACTAGGCCTAGTTATGCCATTGAACCGTTTTTTTCTCTGGGGATTTGGTGGTGGACCCTCTTCAAAGAGAATGCTTTAAAAAAAATGGTAAAAAGAACACACGTTGTCAATAGTTTTTACATCGACAGGAATTGTGCCAATAGAGATGAATGATATCAACAAAATGTCAATAGCCGTACTGACATAAATTTCAAATCCGTGGACGCTTGCACTTGTTTAAAGCTAACTATCACAAGGTAACAAATGGTATCAAGTATTTTCCCTAAACCGTTTGAAACTTCAGATAATTGATACATTGCGTCAACTCAAAGGATAATAATGTATGCGTTACAATTTATTTTTTAAATGTTTATTTTTGTATTGTAATAAAATGTTTAAGTTTTTATACAGTGCGCCTTTCTCTGTACAGAGAGCCCGAGAGAGCTAGATTGTGATATGGGAGCACTTTAATGATAGAGCTACATTGTGATATGGGATCACTACGGTGACAGAGCTACATTGTCATATGGGAACACTTTCGTGAGAGGGCTACATTGTGACATGGTGTCACTTTAGTGAGAAAACTACATTGTGATATGGGATCACTTGAGTAAGAGAGAGGCCGATTGTGATATGGGAAAAATTTAGTGACAGAGCTACATTGTGATATAGGAACACTTTAGTGAGAGAGCTACATTGTGATATGGGAACACTTTAGTGACAGAGCTACATTGTGATATGGGAACACTTTAGTGAGAGAGCTACATTGTGATATGGGAACACTTTAGTGAGAGAGCTACATTGTGATATGGGAACACTTTAGTGAGAGAGCTACATTGTGATATGGGAAAAATTTAGTAAGAGAGCTACATTGTGATATGGGAACACTTAAGAGAGAGAGCTACATTGTGATATGGGAACACTTTAGTGACAGAGCTACATTGTGATATGGGAACACTTTAGTGAGAGAGCTACATTGTGATATGGGAACACTTTAGTGACAGAGCTACATTGTGATATGGGAACACTTTAGTGAGAGAGCTACATTGTGATATGGGAACACTTTAGTGAGAGAGCTACATTGTGATATGGGAACACTTTAGTGAGAGAGCTACATTGTGATATGGGAAAAATTTAGTAAGAGAGCTACATTGTGATATGGGAACACTTTAGTGAGAGAGTTACATTGTGACATGGGGTCACTTTAGTGAGAAAACTACATTGTGATATGGGATCACTTGAGTGAGAGAAGCCGATTGTGATATGGGAAAAATTTAGTGACAGAGCTACATTGTGATATGGGAACACTTTAGTGAGAGAGCTACACTGTGATATGGGAACACTTTAGTGAGAGAGCTACATTGTCATAAGGTAACACTTTCGTTTTTTTTTCTCCAAATAATTTCTTTTACTTGTACTGTCTCTGTTCGTAAAGTTTAGAAAATGGTAGTCATGTGCAAACAAATTTCTTGTGTGTTGTGAGCACAGACCATATATTGAAAAGAGACCCATCGTGTTTCTCTTCAATCTGAAAACTGCATGACCTCTGCACGCAGTATGAGCTGGTGCTGGAGTCAGACCAGTTTTAGTTGCGGTTAGGTGTACTTTAACATAGCTACGTCTTAACTCGAGGTTTTATCATAAAGAACCAATTATAAGGTAAATTGCACGCTACTGGTCCCTCTATCGCTCACCCTAACCCGAACCCTAAATCTATCATAAACAAAGGGAAGTGACTCCCAATAAGGGGACCACAGAAGCACATTAGCCAATTATAATTATGAAAATTGGGTACATGGTAATAGATCATATGCCCCCTATAATAATATGTGTGCGTAACGAATATCTAGCAAGAGAATGAACTAGTATTCTTTAATGAAACTTTGCAACGTGTCGCATGGTGCAATCATTTCTCTTATGGCCACATAGCAGAAATAGACCAACGGAATCAGTAACAAATACTTTTGATCATTTTACATTGATACGTTGATCGTTGGCCCTCAAAATTTAGAAGTGGGTGAGGCGAACTCAATAAACTTTAAAAAAAAACCAACTCATTTTTGTTTAAAAAATTAATCCTTTTTATTAATGGCCTTATTGTTTATTGGGTAAGTCATATTGTAAACAACAAAACAAAAGTTCAATTATAAAAATAAATTTTGATAAAAATTTTAAAAATTTAAAAAAAAGGTCATATGAATCAATGAATGTTAAATCTAGATGATAGATGATAGGATGATAAATTATCAAACGTTTAGAATGACATTTAAAAAAAAAATTTTTGAATATTAAAATATTCTCTTTTTATGTAAATACATAAATTGCTATCTCTCATAAATGCTTTGGGATGAGTTCAGTTCCATTCTGTGCCTGGCGCATCACATTCTCTCTTCTTGAACAATTCTGTGTTCACAGCTTTTAATGAAGATCGAAAAAGGCTCTGAGAAGAAATGGTAATGCTGACGCCACAGCCAGTGTTGTCGGCGTGAATCGCGCAACACCAGCGTTGTTTCTGTCGGCTGTCGAAACACATAAGACGAGAGAAAAAAAAAAATATCGACAAATGCACAAAAAATGATGCCATGAGTATTTGATGACTTGTTCGACTTTGTTTGGGGTAAAAATTATAAATACGTTTTAGACCTACCTACTATTTAAAAATAGTTTTTTTTTAAATTTCACAACCCCACTCAAGTCTTAATTTAAGTATTGAAATCTTACTTTAGTTTAAACAATTTCAACGACCAAAAAAATATATAAAAAATTTGTATTTTGACCTTTAAAAGATAAAACACTTTATATTAGATAAGTTACGTGGCAGTGTTCCATCAAAATAAGAAGAACTCCAAAGAAATTATTAATGGGAAATCAATTTTTAAAAGGAAAAAAAAAATTAAATCTAGCAGTCTCCAAGGCCGTCCCAGCAGTCGGAGTGTGTTTGAGAGTATGCGTTTTCGTTGTGAGTGTGTGTGTGTGTGCTTATGTCTATGTGCTTGTGTGTGTGTGTGTTTGTGTGTTCTTGCAAGTGTGTGTTTGTGTGGTCACTTAAAGAGATAGTAGACCGTAATACATGTACATTTTAATTAAAGTAAAAGCCGGCTGAATCTTTTTTTTCCCAACAAATCCTAACGTTTGCATCTCTTTAAAGACTATCTACAAACTGTGATATTTTTATCTCCTCACTTATTTGACTGTCAGCTTCGGAACTACTTTAAGCAGCACACGCTCACTATTTATAGCAGATCTTCGCATTTCACAATTAGAATAAAAAAACAACTATTCCAGGAGACGATTAAAAATAAATTTTACTTACGGTTAATGAGACGGTCCAAGATAAACTCTGAAATCAAAGAACAATAACTCAGTCAAATGCTTTAAACAAATAATCTTTGCAGAGTTATCATCCTTACGATTTTTAATTTGTGCGTGTCACATTATTTTGGGGTAAACACAATTTATTTGCAGAGATTGTAAGGGCTTTAAATACAACGGCCCTCATTTCACCTCAATGGTATCCATTACTATTTAAGACCAATCCAACCTCCACACAGCCCAACCTCCACGCCAGACCTCTATGTCCAGCCTCCACGCCCACGCTTTTACGCTCAACCACCACGCTGCAGAACCTTCACGCTGCCCAACCTGCACATTGCCCAACCTCCACGCTGCCCAACCTCCACGCCAGACCCCTATGTCCAACCTCCGTGCCCCCCCTTTTACGCGCAATCTCCACGCTGCCCAACCTCCCCGCTGACCAACCTCCACACTGCCCAACCTTTACACATCTCAACACCCACGCTGCCCAACCACCACGCTGCCCAACCTCCACGCTGCCCAACCACCACGCTGCCCAACCTCCACGCTGCCCAACCACCACGCTGCCCAACCACCACGCTGCCCAACCACCACGCTGCCCAACCACCATGCTGATCAATGTTGAAGCCTTCCCATTTTCTTTCGCTCCCTTGTATTTTACGTGCGGCACAAGCTTTAATCGGCCAGCCGCCATCGTTTTGTCTAAAAGTTGTTAATACCTTTGTTTAACTACTTTACCTTCATCAGGGTCTCGACAAACAATGGTTTTTCGTCTAACAAGATTAAGTATTATAATATTTAGAAAGGATAATTTAAAAAAAAAAAAAAAAATTATAATTCTCCCAACCTGTGGCAAACTTAGCCACATAACATTTTATTAAACCTTTTCCCTATCCTATTCCCACCTGTTTTGTGGTAAACGATTTAAGTGACATTGTACTTCGTCAATCAATTGGACAAAACACTTTAATCCTATAATTTAAAAAAAAAAAATACAACCTACGGCACGACAATTCTTGCTTGTCCATCATCGCCTGCAACGAAGTGGTCCACTGATCGTGGTATCGGGCAGGGACGTCACATCCTGAGTGAAAGGTGCATCCTACAAATGTTTCAATTAATCTGCAGGGCAAATTAAAAAACAGTGGTTTTGGTCATCTTTTGTGTGTACGACATGTTAATTGGCATAATAAACTGGACTGCTGTTGTCTCATATAAAACACAGTGGGTCCCCACAAAACGAACGCCCTTCCTAAAGAACGCACCTCTTAAGGAATTTCCCACAAACTAGACTGCTGTTGTCATATAAAATACAGTGGGCCCCCACATAACGAACGCCCTTCCTAAAGAACGCCCCTCTTAAGGAATTTCCCACATCACGAACGCCCCATAACGAACGCCCCATATAACGAACGTCCCACATAACGAATGCCCCTCATAAAGAACGCACCACATCACCAACGCCCCCATAAGGAACGCCCCTCAATCCTCATAACGAAAGTGGACGTTAGCCAAATAAAAAAATGACTCTCATAGTGAACAAGGGCATAGTGAACAAGGGCTTAGTGAACAAGGGCTTAGTGAACAAGGGCATAGTGAACAAGGGCTTAGTGAACAAGGGCATAGTAAACAAGGGCTTAGTGAACAAGGGCTTAGTGAACAAGCGCTTAGTGAACAAGGCCTTAGTGAACAAGGGCTTATTGAACAAGGGCTTAGTGAACAAGGGCTTAGTGAACAAAGGCTTAGTGAACAAGCGCTTAGTGAACAAGGGCTAAGTGTGGAAAGAAAAAGACTGATAGACATTCGGTGACTACTTCTTACCCACAAGTTATTTGACTGCTCATCGCCTGGCTGGAGAAATTCTTGTTGCACTGAGTGAAGTGATTAGTGCAGTCTGAAAATGAAACGATACTAAAATTATGTTTGCTGCAGATACTATTGTCTAACTATAAACACATCTCTTTTAAGCGAAATAACGACATCTGGTGAAAATTAGGGGGGGGGGACAACTTGTTGATATGTATTTTTAGCGATGGTCAGACGCAACACACTTTATCTGCTAAATAAATCCTTTTATTTAAAACTCCCCTTTTTCTGCAACCATCCTTTTTTTTCGTTAAGGGAAAATCCAACTGGAACTACTTTCTGGGCAATTTACAGCCCCAAAAAATTTTATATCACTTTTAAAATTAAGATTTTAAGAGTGTGTTCATGATATCTAAACACAAAATTAAAACAAGTAAAATCGTCTCTTAATTAAATGTTCATTCACTTAATTAAAGAGAAGCTGTTGTGGAATTAAAAAAAAAAACTTTGTATAACAACTTACAAGTCAACGATGGCTTCTCTGAATGGTCCTCATTTGTAGATATGGCAGCTATACAAACAACTATGACACAGAATTGTAAGCCCAGCATTTTGATTGGCTGGTTCAATTCTAACGGAACTGAAATAAATAACAAAACAAGAAGAAAATAATTTATTACATTCTTTTCACGTGGTCTAGAAGGTATCTAATTAGATTTTATCCAAAAAAAAGTCTTCTTATTAGACGACCCCTCAAAACAATGTTTTTTCGTAAAAATCCTTGATATGCTTTTCTGGTTCTGGTTCTGGAAGGGTACGTTGTTGCATCCATGTACTGGCATATGTGCAACGGTTGGGGAAGCGATGCTGCCATCCTAACGGCTCCTAGCAGATGCCAGGGCAGCCTTGAAGCTTTCGATAGATGTCGAGTTCACGGCGGTATTGTTCAGGTAGTTCCAAGTGACTATTATGTTTTTAACATTTAATAAGTTTGTGCTTATTATTCATTCCAAAAATAAACTGTTATGAAATTTATAAAGTAGTAAAAACTCTACATTTAAAAATAATTTTAATAAGAATATGCCTTTTAATTAAACTGGTGTAGCAAAACTAAATAGCCAAATAGCATTTTTAATGAACTTATCACTGATCTAGCTAAGAAATAAGCATTTTAAATGCAAAAAAAAATCTTCTGCGTAATTAAGGGGGCTACAATCCAGTGGATAATTTATTTATTTTTTTAAAACTCTATGTAGCCCACTATACACTATAAATTCATTTTGCCCCGTGCAGCACAAGATAAGCCTCAGAATAAATTTGATCAATAATTAACCTTCTCCGATACATTTATATCGATGGTAGGAAATTGAGTTCATGCATTTTTACTTGGATGACAATATCTTTCAATCCAATGACATTTCAGTTGTAAAAAAAAAAAGAAGCTATATTCTCATTTTACATATGAACATATGTTAACCAATTAAGAAAATCAATGACTTTAACAAAACATAAAAATATTTTCATAATTATCCCCAGGGATATCAAAACCCAATCACTTTACACAAGTGAAAATTTAATTTTAAAAATAGAGATTTTATTAGATAGAGAGATAGAAAGACAGACAGACAGGCAGACAAATACACAGATAGCTGATAGATAGATAGAGATGTAGATAAAAGATAGCTAGACGGATGGATGAAAGGATAGATGGATGGAAGGGTGGGTGAGTGAGAGGATGAATGGATGGATTGATGGATGGATGGATGGATGGATGGATAGATAGGTAGGTGAAAGGTAGGTAGGCAGTTAGGTTGGTAGGTAGGTAGATAGATATGTAGGTAGGTAGGTAAGGAGATAGGTAGATAGATGGGTAGATAGATAAATAGTAGCTGGATTGGTAGATAGTTAGCAGATAGGTAGGAAGGTAGGTAGATAGGTAGGTAGTTAGGCAGGTAGGTAGGTGGGCAGGTAGGTAGGTAGGCAGGCAGGCATGTAGATGTTAAATAGGTAGATAGGTAGATGATAGATAGACAGACAGACAGACAAATAGACAGGCAGTCAGACAGACAGAGAGACAGAAGGAGAGACAGAAAGAGAGTCAGAGAGACAAACAGACAGACAGAGAAGCAGACAGATAGACCGACAGAGAGACAGACAGAGAGACAGACAGGCAGAGAGATAGACAGAGAGACAGACAGAGAGACAGACATAATGACTGAGAGGTAGACAGAGAGACAGAGACTGACAGTGAGACAGACTGAGAGACAGCTTGAGAGACAAATATAGAGACAGAGAGACAGACAGACAGAGAGACATATAGACCGGCAGAGAAACAGAGAGACAGACAGAGAAAAAGAGAGACAGACAGAGAGAAAAAGAATTAGACAGAGAGACAGACAGAGTGACAGAGAGACAGACAGAGAGACATAGAGACAGGCAGAGACAGACAGAGAGACAGACAGATAGGGAGACAGACAAAACGACAGAGAGACAGACAGAGAGACAGACAGACAGATCATCCTTGAATAATTGCAAAAAAGTTATCTTAATTCGGTAAACTATATCTATACATATTTAAGTATATCCCGTATGTGCTTCTATACCATCAATCAAAAGGGATGAAAATTGTGTGAATTGTAAAAAAAAATGCAAATGTTTCTGAATTATTACACACATTTTACATTATTCCGTTTTGGGACCGGGGACCTAAATTCTTTTTTCCCCCTTTTATGAGCTAAATATAATTTTCGTATGCGTTCTTACATCATTTATCCGATTGCGATAAAAATTTGGTAAGTTGTTGTTCGCACATATGGTTTCTGAATTAGCTTATCCATTTTGAAATATTCCTTTTCGGGCCGGAGCCTCAAATTATTTTTTTCTTATATGAGCTATACAAATATAATTTCAATCAGTGCTATTGCATGGGTGGCTAGAAATCATTCAAATACAAACGACATTTCAGTTTTATGTGTGACATAAGTACAACCATTTAAAAATATTACGTTTGGGGCCGGGGGCCGTATTTCAAAAATAATAAATATTTGAGCTTTCTAAATATAATTTAAAACAGAGCTACTGCGTGGGTGAATCAATCGCTACAAGTGTGTGGACTAAATTTTGAAAATACACGCTTCTCACGTGGACAGATGTATGTTGCCTGCTCACGCGTTGAAAAAACTTCTAATTTATTTGTGTACGCACTAGACGAAAAAAAACAATAAATATTTTCTATTTAAAAATTACTTTAAAAATTAATTAAAACACAAACACTTTTTTCATTGAGTTGCATCGCATGCCGGGTTCTCGCTAGTATAATAATATTAAATTATTAAATATAAAACCAAGAAAATGCACTGATTTAGGACATACTCTCTAAAACGCACGTCTGACTTTTTGATTCAACTAGCGTACGCGTGAAAACACCACATCGCTGATAAGTCCCCACAGTTTTGTTACACGGAGATGAGTAGAGAATAGGAAACATCGAGTGGAGCACTACCGTGAAACTCAATTAAGCCTCAAGAAAGATGAAAGCCATTACCCTGTTACATGCTCACCTCGACTCGCCAGATTTCATGGCACAACTGACTGAAGACGCCACCGAGGGCCGTCTCTGCCGAGATAACGCGCTAGCAGGATCAGGGATTCTCAAATATTTTCCTTCCTTTAAAAAGAAAAAAAATTAAGTGAAACATCAATCTTCCTCCAATACGAAGAGGGGGGAAATTATTAAAAATTGGGTTGATTAAAACAAAGCGAAACAAAATAATAACACGTATTTAATAATGATTATCCTTTCTGTTTAGATTTGTTGTTGATAGATGATTAATTTATAGCTTTTGGGAAGCATTTTAAAAACGGGGTGCTAGTTAACCTTAAACAAAGATTACTTTCTTATGAAAAAAAATTAAAATAACTTTACATACCCTATCGTTACCATAGACTAGAATGTACATTCTGCTGTATTGGAGTCTTTTTGTCTTAGCACATCGTCCTGTCTACTATTACCATCCTGGCATTTTGGCTGCATGTCAGTATTTTAATATATGATCGTGTGAATGGAACAGAAGATTAATAACTAATATTTTTTGCCTTCACGTAATTGGATTTGGAAAGTTTTCTGTAATGTACAGTTTTTTGTGTTTGTGTTTTTTTTTTTTTTTGGTGTAATTTATAGCTTTAGTGTTGTAACTGTTTATGTTATTTCTAGCTTTAGTGCTGTAACTGTTTATGTAATTTATAGCTTTAGTGTTGTAACTGTTTATGTAATTTATAGCTTTAGTGTTGTAACTGTTTATGTTATTTATAGCTTTAGTGTTGTAACTGTTTATGTTATTTATAGCTTTAGTGTTGTAACTGTTTATGTAATTTATAGCTTTAGTGTTGTAACTGTTTATGTTATTTATAGCTATAGAGTGGTAATGTTTTCTGTAATTTAATAGCTATAACATGCTAATAATTTATGTATTGTTTATATTTATATTAACAGTGTAATGTTTTCTGTAATTTATATTAACAGTGGGGTAATGTTTTCTGTAATGTGTAGCTATAGTGGGGGTTTTTTTCTTTCTGTATACTATAAACCAATGCAATTTTTTTTCTGTTTATGATAACTAGAGTGTGGTAGTGTTTTCTGTAATGTATAGCCAACAGAGTAGTAATTGTTTCTGTAAATGATAACTAGAGTGTTGCATTGTTGCCTGCAATGTGTAGCCATAGTGTAGTACAGTACATGTAATTGTTTCTGTAAATGATAACTAGAGTGTTGCATTGTTGCCTGCAATGTGTAGCCATAGTGTAGTACAGTACATGTAATTGTTTCTGTAAATGATAACTAGGGTGTGTGTGTAATGTCGAACGGCTCCAATTAGTTAAAATAGAAATACTCCAACTACTCCATTACGTTAAAGTAATTGTTATACCGCCCCCCCCCCCCCCAAATAGATCTAAGGACAATGTTTCCATTGATTGTAATGAGAAGGAGTGGAACCATAAGATACGGAAAGGTTTTATCAGCCAATCTTGGTGGGTCTTGTATGGGATTAAGAAAACCCGAAAGCAAATTAGTGGATTTTTTTATACAGCGGAGCTGTTAGGGCGGGGAGGGCTGGACGCTGAGGATGGCTGTTGGAGAATACAAATAACGAGAAAGATCTTTAAGCATATTCTGCAAATCGCAAGATTTAATAAAAGGCGTGGCAAAAAAACGTTTTTCGCGATGATGATTTGGTCAACTAGTTTCTTATAACGCCTCGCTAGGGCGACGCCCTTGAACACATCTTAGACAAAACAAAATTATGGCATGTGTTTTGTTTTGTTAACCTTAAGATGGGCCGAATTTCAAATAATGAGAATAGGTGTAGTATTTATTAAGTATAATTTTTTTTTTAAAAAGAGATTTTGTTAGCGTTGACCAGCAATGAAGGAATCACAAGGCGAGCTTTTCTTTTCCCCTCGATTTGTCAGAGTAATTCTTAAGATGTATGGGCCCAAGGCCAGTTATAAAATAACTGAGGTTAAGCTGGTGCCCACTGCGGAAATGACGAAGGGCTCCAGACTTTTATATAATTAAATCTTACACTATAAAACTGACCTACTTTCCTATTTTTCAATATATTCACGACATCATGCACGTAGTCGAGTTTGTGTGATGTAATAGTATGCTAAATGCAACAGTACGATAATGGAGAATCGAGTATTTTATGGAGAATCAGGTATTTTATGGAGACTCGGGTATTTTATGGAGAATCGAGTATTTTATGGAGAATCAGGTATTTTATGGAGAATCAGGTATTTTATGGAGACTCGGGTATTTTATCGAGAATCAGGTATTTTATGGAGAATCGGATATTTTATGGAGAATCAGGTATTTTATGGAGAATCAGGTATTTTATGGAGACTCGGGTATTTTATTGAGAATCAGGTATTTTATGGAGACTCGGGTATTTTATGGAGAATCGAGTATTTTATGGAGAATCAGGTATTTTATGGAGAATCAGGTATTTTATGGAGAATCAGGTATTTTATGGAGACTCGGGTATTTTATGGAGAATCAGGTATTTTATGGAGAATCTGATATTTTATGGAGAATCAGGTATTTTATGGAGAATCAGGTATTTTATATAGACTCGGGTATTTTATGGAGAATCAGGTATTTTATGGAGAATCGGATATTTTATGGAGAATCAGATATTTTATGGAGAATCGGGTATTGAATGGAGAATAAGGTATTTTATGTCGACTCGGGTATTTGTGTTCACTGATTGTAGCCCGTTATTCCCAAACACAAAGCACAAGCGGCTTTCTAGGCTTTTTCATAAAATAAAGGCTTATGAATTACTGACCAGCATGGCATATGCCCATGTAGGGGGGTACATTTGAAACGACTTTTAAGCCGGATTATATTGCATACTTACGACTCCGACGCTCACACGCAGACCAAGGGTTTCACCGTTGACCTGAGTGGCCTTGACGTCGAGAGATGAAAGACAAACGTGTTGAAGAAGGGGTAGTATTACGTACGGAGGGGTTCAAAGGTGACCGCTGAAATAAATACGGATCCTATCTAATGACATAGATGTCGAGTGGTAAGTGTGATGCTCATCAACCCCCCCCCCCCCAGCCCCCCCCCCTTACCCTTCCATGTTGGATCAGGGGCGTAGGTGATGGCTTACTGACGTATGAACTCGGTACTCGAAATATATAGAGGGATAACCGTGATGAGTGTTGTGATCTTGAAGGGAAACATTTCAGGCAATTTATAATACTTTGAAAATCAATTGTAACTTTCAAATCATACTTTAGAAATTGCTTTCAGTAATTCAAGTATAAGATTCAAAAACATCATTGTATCTCTAGGATTAAATCAAATCTAACTTTGGTATAAGAAAATTAAATGCTAAAGAATATCCTGACAAAATATTAATGTTTAAACTTGTGGTAATTAATTACTCAATTTTTTTTTACTACTAAGGCTCGTATACGTTAATATAAAGATCTACAGAAAATTACAGGCATATAAATGAGTTTATGAAGAGAACCGGAAATGCCGCCAAAATATGTGTGCCGCCCCTCCTCTAACCCCACCACCTCCTACGCCCTTGGCCCAGTTCTCCTTTAATGCATCTCTGTGGCAGCATCCTTGCTTTTGAGGCAAACATTCTCCCCCCCCCCCCCCAGTGTGACGTGCCCCCGGCCCCGCCATGCACTCGGCACTGGCACAGAGTTGACTCGGTTTTCGGGAAGAAACAGAGCTGTGTATTATGCGGGGAAGTGGCAACTTGTGCTTGCTCCGGAGCACGTGAGCGGACGGCGATAAGACACGTCAGTTTTCGCAGCATGTAACGGTGCCCCATGTATCGGCAGTGTAAACACGGGTAACGAGATTGTGCAGAGCGCTCTCTCCCTTTATCAATTCTCCCACTTCGGAAAAAAAGATTCTCGCGAAAGATTCCACACAAATAGTATCATTGGTATTATGCAGGAAAAACCTTTGGTGCGAAGTTTAAAAAAAAAGGTGATGGGGGAGGGGGGTATACTGTAAGGATCTAGTCCAAGCTGTCAGAAATGTAAAATATATATATATATTTTTTAAATTCTATTTTTACAAGTACAAGAATCGTTTGTCAATGAATTTATTTAATATCAGGGAAACATTCAGAACAGATACTGAATTTAATACAATTTTGCAATTGTATTGATATTTTTTTCCCCCCCAGTTCAATTTTTATCCTTTCTTTTTAAATTAATCGATCTCTGATCACAATGATCCTCGTCGACGTCGAACCACACGGCTCTGATAGTCTACAAGATAATGAGATCATTTGGTACAGTTTTTGATATGACCAGTTTTCTATAAGTATGCACCGTAACAGTAAGTTACAATTATCCCTGGTGACCCCGAACCACATGGCTCTGATCGTCTACAAGATCATGAGATCACTTGGTACAGTTTTTGATATGGCCAGTTTTCTATAAGTATGCACCGTAACAATAAGTTACATATAAGAGAAGAAATGAGGTCGGCACCAGAAAATGTAGTATCAGTTGTATAGGCTACAATCCAATGAGTATAATAGTGAGAATAAAATAAACCTTACATTTTTATGCATAAATCTGGGCTCAAAAATTCATATAACAAAATACATTAAAAAAAAAATAGAAACGAAAGTAAATGAACAAATTCATTCCACATTTTGATAACTTTTTTTATAAGTGTCGAACTCTTACTATCAGAACCACTAGACCATTGTCCAACCACCAACTACATTTTATAAATGTAAATATTTTATCGTTATTTTTTGTTTGTTCGGGGCGAATGGGGGTAGGGTAGATATTTACTATGCCTCAGCCTCGATTTCATTTCCTCCCTATGTGCGCGTCTACATCAATACATTTTTTAAAGTACACTGAAGTTAGTTCCTTGGCGGATCTGATTTAAGGAAGGAAAATGCTCTACGTGCAAATAAATGTAGTGTTAAAATCAACTTAGTTGTAAATTTATAGTGATTTCAATGTTTCCAAATAACTAGAGATATTTCCAATATTTTCAACGAAATTTTATCATAAAAGGACATAGGGCATCTGAAATAGTGTAACTTTTGAGTAACCCCACATTCAATGCGCAATCTCAAGAGATGTAACTCTTGGCTTATCTAGGAGGTATGTTTTGTGAAAGATATGGATTGTTTCCCCTGGACTGACATTTCGGAGAGTGAGGGGAAAACGGTCATATACAGGAAGAGATATCACGATAAGGGGCTCTCAGCCCATTGAGTGTTGTTGCTAGATAAATGAGTGCATTAAGATGAGCATTCGTAAGGTTTTTACCACTGTAGTCCTGGTTTTGTACACTAGTCATGTTTATTTGTGTGATGTAGCATGTTCAGTCCTGGTTTTGTACACTTGTCCTGTTTAGTCGTGCGCTTTACCCGGCACAGTCCCGGTTTTCGTACACGTGTCCTGTTTAGTCTTGTTCTTTAACCTGTACAGTCCCGGTTTTGTACACCATCCAAATGAGGGATTCTAGAGCTAGGGCCATTCAAACAGTACTGCATGAATAATTTTATCACGATTCTAGAGTTAACTTATTATCTAGAAAAAAAAAATAATGTGTTCAAAATGAAATATGACACAAAATTTTAACGTGTGAACTGAACAAAAAAAATTCGACCAAATTTCTTTTAACACAAATTTCCGGCTACGAATTCTGAGAGTTCTGCAGAACAAATGAAATTTCTAAATATTTCGGTCGTTTCAGGGAACGAATTCGTCCTGATCGTGCTGATCCTAAATAATTATCATGAAGGAAGTGGGAGATGTATCTTCTAAGTAGTTTTAGTTTTACAAAGGCATTCTGCGTCGATCAATTCTTCAAAACAAGATAATTTTGTATCTGTGATAGTAATCTGCTTTCTTGGTCAGTCTACTTCACCGGGATTAGGGTGAGCAACGATGAATTCCTCACATTAGCGGGTTATGCTTAAGTTCAATGGGCTTCCCATTGTTGTACTGTAGAATAGTTTATTCGGGTGGCCGAGTGGTCTAAATTGAGCAAATCTAAAGTTGATGGTCTGGAATTCAATCCCCACCAAAACCCAGTCAAGCAAAAACAACACAAGCACCCCGGGTGGATGGGACTCGTTAACCTTGGACTGCACCCCGGGTGGATGGGACTCGTTAACCTTGGACGGCAACTCATCTAAGAGAAGGAAACTCTGAATTCAAACCCGGAGATGGAGGATAACATTAGTACAATGAAACAATTCCGACAACTCCTGCGACGCCACTGGTGCCAAGCTGTATCATCCACATGATGTTCCCTTGGGGTCATCCAGCGGCGTGGAGAGGAGCGATTTGCTGTTGGGAACCAGCTAATAATCCTAGAAAGAATAATCCCAGGCCTTGTGGATTTCGTCCTGCGAATTCCATACCATCGTCACCTTGCGACCGACGGATGCCAGCAAAAGAATATTTTAATATGTTTCTGAGCGCAGAGATTCTATAATTTTGTTTGAAGAGAATAAAGTGTTGCGTTGAAAATTTTAATTTTTTTAAATATGGAATCTGCAGGACAGAAAATCTTCCTGGCTGGTTGTGAAACAGTGACCTACATTCAAACCAAACAGTGACCTACATTCAAACCAAACAGTGGCCTACATTCAAACCAAACAGTGGCCTACATTCAAACCAAACAGTGGCCTACATTCAAACCAAACAGTGACCTACATTCAAACCAAACAGTGGCCTACATTCAAACCAAACAGTGACCTACATTCAAACCAAACAGTGGCCTACATTCAAACCAAACAGTGACCTACATTCAAACCAAACAGTGGCCTACATTCAAACCAAACAGTGGCCTACATTCAAACCAAACAGTGGCCTACATTCAAACCAAACAGTGGCCTACATTCAAACCCAACAGTGGCCTACATTCAAACCAAACAGTGGCCTACATTCAAACCAAACAGTGGCCTACATTCAAACCAAACAGTGGCCTACATTCAAACCAAACAGTGGCCTACATTCAAACCAAACAGTGGCCTACATTCAAACCAAACAGTGGCCTACATTCAAACAAGTTTAAGCCAATGCAAGTTCTCCCAGCAACACTATTTTATTTCTGCCAAAAAAAAACACACAAAAAAAAAAACCGTTTGGGACATCATTGGAGTTGAAAACACCTTTACGAAATGTAGTTGTTTTTGGTTTTTTTTGGTTGGCTATTAAGGCCAAAATCACAAGAAGCCTGTGATCTCTTGAGCGATGCGTCTATGGAAGACGAAGAATGCAATTAAAAAGCTACAGGGGGTGGGACAAAAAGTAGTACAACACAAGTGCGGTGTGAAAAGATCGGGGAGTTGAAGAGCGGCCGGTGAATCGGTTCGCCAACTTCTCGGTCAGGTGGGACAGGCCCAGTGTTTGACCTTCATTGGGGAAGGGACGCAGAGCGAGCTTTAAAGGAAGCAGCGCGTGTTGGGGGCTATTGGAGTAAATGGAGATAACGACAGCTGGCGTAGGAGGAATGTTTTTTTTAATTTCCAGAGAGGGATTACAGCATAACAATGGTAGATTGGAGTGGTTAATGCTTATGTTACATCAATAGGCTACACCAATAGGTTATGCCAATGGGTTACTTATTTATATGAATATAGCACAACGTATCATAGATTGGAACGGTTACTGCTTAAGTTATACCAATAGTTCATACCAATAGTTCATACCGATAGTTCATACCAATAGTTCATACCAATAGTTCATACCAATAGGTTATACCAATAGGTCATATCTATAGGTTATACCAATAGGTTATAACAATAGGTTATATCATTAGGTTATACCAATAGGTTATATCAATAGGTTATATCCTCATCAACACCAGGCACAGAAACATTGCAAATCCCATCAACATTCATAGGAGCCATAATGATCAATAAATTGATCGTGGGCCCTTAATGTATAAAAGAAGAAGAAGGTTATATCAATAGGTTATATCTATAGGTTATATCATTAGGTTATACCAATAGGTTATATCAATAGGTTATATCTATAGGTTATATCTATAGGTTATATCTATAGGTTATACCAATAGGTTATAACCATAGGTTATATCATTAGGTTATACCAATAGGTTATATCAATAGGTTATACCACTAGGCTATATCAATAAGTTATATTAATAGGTTATACCAATAGGTTACACCAATAGTTTATACCAGCTATTTGAACCGATTACACCCATTGCGGGACCCGAGCTGCCGCCATTGTGGCCAGGCACCGGAGACAATCGAGCACCTTCTAGCCGAGTGCTCAACGCTGGCGACTGGCGTGACTGGGGTCATCCCAGCCAACCATGTCGAGAGTCTGATTTACGGGACTGCCCACCAGATGAGGCAGGCCTGTACCTTACTTGCCGGGGCCATAAAAGAGCAATAGCTCGGTCCTTTCCAATGAATGTAATATTTCAATAGTTTATTCCAATAGGTTACACCAATAGTTTATACCAATAGGTTACACCAATAGTTTATACCAATAGGGTACTTAGGTGCATGAATATGGCAAACTTCACGAAAGGTTATCTTTTGACCTGACGGTACGAGGGCTTTTAGGGCACCATAAAGTCATTAGACATTTGAGCACTGCTTTCAGTTAAAAACAAGGAATTGTGAGGTTGTAGGCAAGAGTGCGTTTAGTTTTTTTTTTTTCAATTGTGAGTTAGGACGCTGTTAAGGTAAGCTGTGTGACGACCTATTGCTCTTGCGTATTTCAATCAAAGTTGTTTTTTTATTCACTTTGAATGATTTGAAACCATGGGTCGGGAAATGAAGCCTTGAGATGATGATTTTGGTTCAATGACGCCTCTTCAAATATACCTAACCCGGTATTATAAATAACGCATCAAGAACTATAAATGGTAAACTAAAACTTTACCGTTATAAACAAAGCGTGCACGTACAGATATAATATAAACTTTGACGCCTCTTCGTTATACCTACCTTAGTATTCAATTTAACGCATCAAGAAATATAACTGGTCAAAATAAAGCGTTATCATTCTAAACAAAAAAAAGTATACTGAAAGATATAATGTGAAGCTTATATTTGATAACACAAATTTCCAGTTTTATTAAAGTCTTCGTCCTCTTATTTCTAGTAGCAAACAGTTTGATCTTATTTTAGAAACTAATTTTCCATAATGTATCTGCTTCTATACTTAGTAGAGATAAAGCATTTAGCCTGCCACCTAGCATTCGTTTCTTCTATAACATTCACATTTCTTTTGTTTCTTTATTTTTTCATTAGGTTTCTTTCTTTCTTAGGAAAAAAAATCCAGATTATAATGCTATTCGTTTAAAGCAAGCAAGCGGTAAGCGATGAAAAATAAGATGAGATTTTCTATTTTGATTCGCTTTAGCAGTCGGATGGACAATTACTTCTTTTTTAATATTTTTAACGCAGTATACTTCCAACATCCAGAAGAAATTGAGGTAGCGCACATTACGCTGTAGTTCAGGAGTAGTCATTACTTGTCGTGCAAACGAGTGTGAAGCAGCGTGGACTAGATTCAAGACTCCGTGACCACGTGAGACATGATGTCAGGTACATGAAGTGCCTTACTTGGCATGCTGATATGATATATGAAATGGCGTGAAGGATATAATGATATTATAGTCGCAGCGTCAAAGGAACATCACAGAGAAAGAAAGGTCTGAAATTTTAATTTGCAGTTTTTCACACTGTAGCTCATATTATTTGATACACCAGGCCATGGAAGGTCACAATGTATTTTGTTCATTTAAAAGAATATGGTAATTTATTATATGAAAATACGTAGCATAACAAATTCAACGAATGACCATATATAATATTTGTAAAAACACTTTTCAAGAACAAATTTTTTGTAGATAAAATACTTTAAAAGGAGGATAAAGAATCCATCTTATAGATCAACACACGGTAAACTATAGCAATCAACGATACAATCATACCATTCACATGAAGAGTTTCCCCATTGCGATCAAGACGACACTGAAGCTAGCTAAGATTGTTGACGAATGGTCCGATGCTTCGGGCGCCATCTTTTTCCTCCTTTATTTGGATTGGTTGTGGTGAAATTTAGGCAAACCCTACCAGCGCCACCTTTTCCTCCTTCATTTGGAGTTGTTGTGGTGAAATTTAGGCAAACCCTACTGGTTCCATCTTTTCCTCCTTCATTTGGAGTTGTTGTGGTGAAATTTAGGCAAACCCTACCGGCGCCATCTTTTCCGCCTTCATTTGGAGTTGTTGTGGTTAAATTTAGGCAAACCTTACTAGTGCCATCTTTTCTTCCTTTAGTTGGATTGGTTCTGATGAAATTTAGGCTTACACTACTTCTGCGTTCTCCTTGAAGAAATGAAAACACGCACAAAAAAGTTGACTTTAAAAATTACACAATTTAAAGACTTCAATAAAATCATTTTTACTCCCTTGTATTACATTTAAAATGAGATTTGCTTTCTTGCGAGATCCCTCTGTTTAAAGTCTTTTAAGAACACGCTTTTTACCTTCCCATCTACAAAGGGTGTGGGCATAGATAGGTATATCGTCTAACGTGATAAAATATCAATTTTTTTCTTAAATTGCATTTATTTAACTGATGCGTTTTTGTGGGGCAAACATCAAATTTTAACCCCTCTGGGCGGCACAGTCTCTAGCCTTTATATTATGTATATCATTTGAATTGAAACACATGCATTGGGGCCCAGTCCCTTACTGTTAATATTTAACCTTAGCCCCGTGAGAACCCACGATTTGAAGGCCTATCTAACGTTTAAAGGATGCCTACATTCATTTGAAGCTTTCTAGAAAATTATTTTGAAAAAAAAAAAATATCTTAAATTTTGATTTCATACCATTTGAGGAAGATCAAATAGAGGTTTAGAAGAATAAGGAAACTAAAGAAAAAGGTCATTGGTATAATCTTAGAGCACCGATCAAAGCAGAACGTCCTAGAATAAGGACGCAACTGCAACTACAAAAACAAAACAAAATCATATACAAGAAAAGTCCACCCATCATCCTTCAGTATTCAAAATGACACGCTTGTTTCATAAACAGGGCACGCTAACGATTCTTCCAGAGCGATACCACTTCAATTAGCCGTCTTGGCATGTGGCAGTGTTTGTTAGACTCCAGTGCAATTGTACTGTCGATGTGGTCGGCACGTGAACAAGACTCAGAAAGAGCAGAGAATGACGAATGTAATTATGTGTATTATTATTTTTTAAGTTAGTCTTGTGTGAGACAATTGCCAAGAGGGACATCCCCTTGCGCAGGACGGAAGAGCTAACGGATGGGGTGTCTTTCTTTTAATACTCTGGTATCGCTTGGCATTAACGCCAACGTTACGCTTCGTTGACCATCAAGTCTTATGAATATAAAGGATTATATTTCATTTCTTGCTCTTTGTGTGGCCTTAAGAAATCTAAAGGCTACGCCCTATTACATTTTAGTAAAATTAATTTATGGTTTTCTTTTCTGTTTTTTTTTTTTAAATTTATTTTTTTTCCTCCCCTATTCCCCCCCCCTTTCCCCACACATACAAAAAAAAAAAAAAAGTTCTTTTATGGAGAGAATTTATTTTTTCGAAATCAGAATCATTGATTGCACTTCCGGTTTATATCCATGTACTTACTCCACAAGAGCATCTCGTGCCAGAATCAGCATCATTAGCCATCTGCGCACCCACGGCGTTGTTCACAATTTGCAAATACTATATTAAGGTGGTCATAGTAGATTACGGATGACGAACCATATGTACCAGGGGAAAAAATGTTTCCATAATGAATTTTATGTGTAGCAACCCGCCACTCATCTAGGCAACTCATCTAGGCAACCCATCTAGGAAAACTCATCTAGGAACCTCATCTAGGCAACTCATCTAGGCAACTCATCTAGGAAACTCATCTAGGAAACTCATCTAGGCAACCCATCTAGGCAACCCATCTAGGCAACTCATCTAGGCAACTCATCTAGGCAACCCATCTAGGAAACTCATCTAGGAACCTCATCTAGGCAATTCATCTAGGCAACTCATCTAGGAAACTCATCTAGGAAACACATCTAGGAAACTCATCTAGGCAACCCATCTAGGCAACTCATCTAGGCAACTCATCTAGGCTACCCATCTAGGCAACTCATCTAGGCAACCCATCTAGGAAACTCATCTAGGAACCTCATCTAGGCAACTCATCTAGGCAACTCATCTAGGCAACTCATCTAGGCAACTCATCTAGGAAACTCATCTAGGAAACCCATCTAGGCAACTCATCTAGGCAACTCATCTAGGAAACCCATCTAGGAAACTCATCTAGGAAACTCATCTAGGTAACTCATCTAGGCAACTCATCTAGGCAACTCATCTAGGAAACTCATCTAGGAACTCATCTAGGCAACTCATCTAGGAAACTCATCTAGGAACTCATCTAGGAAACCCATCTAGGCAACTCATCTAGGCAACTCATCTAGGCAACTCATCTAGGCAACTCATCTAGGCAAACTCTGTATTCAAAGCATGAGCCAGAATGATCGGTAAATTGATCGTGGGCCCCACAAAATATAGTAGAATACAGAATAAGAACATTTATTTTTCTCTTTTTAATTGCCGAATTATACCTTCTTTTAAAAAAAATATAATACATTTTCTTAAGAACATTAAATGGAAATCATTCTGACAGCATTCGTTACCAAAGAAAAACTGTGTATGGTTAACTATAAAGATAGTTATACTTTTTTTCGCTGTTACCAGAACAAGTAACTTTAAAAGACGCTTTAAAGGTTTTTTTTTTCCAAAAATTTTTTTCTTTTTTAAATTTGTATATGTCATTGCAGCCAATCCTCGCAATTATGTTGCTGTTTTGACGAAAGTGTCCCTAAACATTCAAATTGGGGGACATATAATACAAAATCAAGCTAAACACAACTGACAATACTGTTAGGCAGTTTAACATAACTCACAACTCACAATATTGTTAGGCAGTTTCACTCCCAACTCACAATATTGTTAGGCAGTTTAACATAACTCACAACTCACAATATTGTTAGGCAGTTTAACATAACTCACAACTCACAATATTGTTAGGCAGTTTAACATAACTCACAACTCACAATATTGTTAGGCAGTTTCACTCCCAACTCACAATATTGTTAGGCAGTTTAACATAACTCACAATATTGTTAGGCAGTTTAACATAACTCACAATATTGTTAGGCAGTTTAACATAACTCACAATATTGTTAGGCAGTTTCACTCCCAACTCACAATATTGTTAGGCAGTTTAACATAACTCACAACTCACAATATTGTTAGGCAGTTTAACATAACTCACAATATTGTTAGGCAGTTTAACATAACTCACAATATTGTTAAGCAGTTTAACATAACTCACAATATTGTTAGGCAGTTTCACTCATAACTCACAATATTGTTAGGCAGTTTAACATAACTCACAACTCACAATATTGTTAGGCAGTTTCACTCCCAACTCACAATATTGTTAGGCAGTTTCACTCACAACTCACAATATTGTTAGGCAGTTTCACTCACAACTCACAATATTGTTAGGCAGTCTCACTACCAACTCACAATATTGTTAGGCAGTCCCACTCATAACTCACAATATTGTTAGACAGTTTAACATAACTCACAATATTGTTAGGCAGTCCCACTCATAACTCACAATATTGTTAGGCAGTCCCACTCATAACTCACAATATTGTTAGACAGTTTAACATAACTCACAATATTGTTAGGCAGTTTCACTCCCAACTCACAATATTGTTAGGCAGTTTCACTCACAACTCACAATATTGTTAGGCAGTTTCACTCACAACTCACAATATTGTTAGGCAGTCTCACTACCAACTCACAATATTGTTAGGCAGTCCCACTCATAACTCACAATATTGTTAGACAGTTTAACATAACTCACAATATTGTTAGGCAGTTTCACTCCCAACTCACAATATTGTTAGGCAGTTTCACTCATAACTCACAATATTGTTAGACAGTTTAACATAACTCACAATATTGTTAGGCAGTTTCACTCCCAACTCACAATATTGTTAGGCAGTTTCACTCACAACTCACTATATTGTTAGGCAGTTTCAGTCACAACTCACAATATTGTTAGGCAGTCTCACTACCAACTCACAATATTGTTAGGCAGTCCCACTCATAACTCACAATATTGTTAGACAGTTTAACATAACTCACAATATTGTTAGGCAGTTTCACTCCCAACTCACAATATTGTTAGGCAGTTTCACTCACAACTCACAATAATGTTAGGCAGTGTCACTCATAACTCACAATATTGTTAGGCAGTCCCACTCATAACTCACAATATTGTTAGGCAGTCCCACTCATAACTCACAATATTGTTAGACAGTTTAACATAACTCACAATATTGTTAGGCAGTTTCACTCACAACTCACAATATTGTTAGGCAGTTTCACTCACAACTCACAATATTGTTAGGCAGTCTCACTACCAACTCACAATATTGTTAGGCAGTCCCACTCATAACTCACAATATTGTTAGACAGTTTAACATAACTCACAATATTGTTAGGCAGTCCCACTCATAACTCACAATATTGTTAGGCAGTCCCACTCATAACTCACAATATTGTTAGACAGTTTAACATAACTCACAATATTGTTAGGCAGTTTCACTCCCAACTCACAATATTGTTAGGCAGTTTCACTCACAACTCACAATATTGTTAGGCAGTTTCACTCACAACTCACAATATTGTTAGGCAGTCTCACTACCAACTCACAATATTGTTAGGCAGTCCCACTCATAACTCACAATATTGTTAGACAGTTTAACATAACTCACAATATTGTTAGGCAGTTTCACTCCCAACTCACAATATTGTTAGGCAGTTTCACTCATAACTCACAATATTGTTAGACAGTTTAACATAACTCACAATATTGTTAGGCAGTTTCACTCCCAACTCACAATATTGTTAGGCAGTTTCACTCACAACTCACTATATTGTTAGGCAGTTTCAGTCACAACTCACAATATTGTTAGGCAGTCTCACTACCAACTCACAATATTGTTAGGCAGTCCCACTCATAACTCACAATATTGTTAGACAGTTTAACATAACTCACAATATTGTTAGGCAGTTTCACTCCCAACTCACAATATTGTTAGGCAGTTTCACTCACAACTCACAATAATGTTAGGCAGTGTCACTCATAACTCACAATATTGTTAGGCAGTCCCACTCATAACTCACAATATTGTTAGGCAGTCCCACTCATAACTCACAATATTGTTAGACAGTTTAACATAACTCACAATATTGTTAGGCAGTTTCACTCACAACTCACAATATTGTTAGGCAGTTTCACTCACAACTCACAATATTGTTAGGCAGTCTCACTACCAACTCACAATTTTGTTCCACGCACAATAATCGCTTGGAACCACCTGGACAATACCGCCGTGAACGCGACATTTATCGAAAGCTTCAAGGCTGCCCCTGGCATCTGCCGGGAGCCGTTAGGATGGCAGCATAGCTTCCCCAACCGTTGCACATATGCCAGTTTATGGATGCAGCAACGTACCATTCCAGAACCAGAATTGTAAGCATACAATATACCAAGCATAAATAATCCAGTTGGGTTCTCGATAGAGAAGTCACATGGACATTTTTAAATAATCAACCAATCAAAACATGTTCTAGGTGACCAATCAATGCTCCATGCGCGACGACCGTGCTGCCTTCGAATGCGTGGCGTACCCAGGATGACCTTGAAATAACGTCCATCCTGTACTCGTATGGTGTATTTGTGTACATTATTGTAGATACTTTTCTGATTCAATCTCTTGAAATAGACAGTATAGCAGCTGAGCTGATCGACTTCAGCGTGGCAAAGGGAGTGTCAACGAGTTAATCGTAGTTTGCTTTGTGTTTTTGCTTTGTTTTGCTCTTTTTTTTTTTTAAATTAAAGGTTTCATGCGGTTTCGCCTGCCTCGTCTTTCAGCCCCACATCTAACACCTTTCTCCCCCCTCACCCCTCGCCCCCCTCCCAGGTTGAGACACAAATGGTAGATAATGTGCAATGCAGATATTGTTTTTTTTTTCCAGTTACATTCCTTAAACAAAGCCGTATCCAGCCACTTTTAACGTCCATCGGCTGCTCTAATTGAGTCTCGTACACAATGTCTTACCGAGCGAGTGGCTAAAAACAGTAGGACCAGCCGAGCAACCGCCTGACGCGGTTCCGTTTCGCGCGTTGAAAATAAATTATTGAAAAGCTAGATCCATTAGTTGTCTCCATCGATCTAGGATGGAGTGGGTTCAGTTAAAACGTCGGTTGCGTTCATTTGTGACACGAAGAACACAGAGCTTGTGCGCTGATAAGTTAAAAGAAGACAAACTCTATCCTTTCTTTTTTTTTTGGAAATTCTTTACTATAACTTAGCTTCTGTGAGCTTAGGGTGAAATTTTCGGATGGCTAATTGGCCCACTTGTTACCGCTGACAATGTATTCTCTCAAATTGTTAGCCTCAAATTCCAAACCCAACCACCCAAAAAAATCAGTTACTCCTGTTTTTCAAAGCGGCAGGATGAAGGAAGTTTGATGCTCAGTATTTTCTTTTGTTTTTCTGAAATAGTTGGTGTAATACATCTTATAGAATATTAATATAAAATGAGATAATAAGAAATTCACACTAAGGATTCATACAAAAACTGTTTTTAAGGAGTTGTTTAATTTCAAATTAATCGTATGTAAGTAAACGCATCAGCATAGAAAGACAGGCGTATGTGGTCGAGGAAGTGAAATGTGTTTCCCACTTCTTGAAATGTTTTTTTTTTTTTTTTAGATTTTTCTTTTTAAAATTGTAATTTGATATAGCATTTCCTGTGTCTTCTAGAAACGGAGCCGTTTAAAAATGGAGGCCATTCGGTAGACTTTTCTTCTCCCCGAGCGCCAATCATGTAATTCAGGGGTTCCCAACCTGCAGGGCTACTCTGTTGACCTGAAATGAAGAAACTTCAAGAATATTGAGCTACCAGTAATTTTAATAAAATTCAATGATATTTTATATACATTTTTTTTATTATTATAGTAGAACATATTAAGGGTTTCAGTCCATTAAAATTACAATATTTCAATATTGTGGAACACATTACTGGTATATATATATTTATTTATTTTAATAACTTGCATTTTCATTAGATTAATTTATTTTAGATAAAAATGTTAACCTTCCATACAACAAATCAGAATAACTGTTTTGACTTTACAAAAGAGGAAAAGGTTTTATTACCACACACCACACCCCCCCCCCCCAAAAAAAAAGAAAGAGAAGAAAAAGAACAATGTTATCGTTTGTTTCTTTTGATAACGTCCGTGCCATTATCAAGTATTTTTTAAAATTAAAAAAAAAAAATAATAATAATAATTCGTCAACTGAAAAAAAAAAAAAATCCATTATTTTATCGCGGTCACAATCCAGTTACGTTCAGATCAAATTGTCCGTCACGTCCCACATGTGACACTCTGATGACTTTCATCAACTTCCGGCTCCACTGAAGCGTTTCCACTGATGTTTCTGACGACACTCGGTGAGCTACTGGTGGCGAGGTGGCGAAAAGGAAATGTCTCGAATCGATAACATATAGTCTATGACCCCCAACCACCCCCCCCCCTTTTTTTTTAAATTCATAAAAAAAAAATACAACAGTCCATGCCCCGATGGCTGTACGACGCTCATGATGTAACATAAACACAGTTACCACAGCGACCAATCACCACTGACAAGCTTGAGGGCGTCGAAAGTTTGTCAGTGAACAGAAGACATCTGAAAATGCAATGTTCTCATATTGCTGTTGTGTTATTCTCATGGTTAATCGTGGGTAGGTAGACGGTATTATTAACTGGTTTTTTTTTTTTATGTTCTGGTTCAATTTATATTAGACGTTTCTTTTTTCTTTAGAAAGGTAGGTGTCTTTTTTTTTCTTTTCATACATCGACGATGCTATTCAGAAGTTTTTAATTAGAAATTCGAGACATGTTAAGAGTTTAAATAATCAAATTTATTCAGCGTTAAGACTGCCTTACATATTTTTAGCTAAAGTACTAGTAGATAATTTTTTTTTAAAGCCTAGTAGAAAACGCATTTAAAAAAAAAAACAAACGAGAAAACAAATTATTATATTTTGTTACCAGGAGGAGCAAAGTCCGATCCATGTTCTGCCCTGGGGTATTCTCTTTACGTCAATGGAAAATGTTTGAAACTGTTTGAAATTCAATTAGCATGGTCTGATGCACAGGTAAAAAGAGTACATTCAAAATTTTCATGTGAACAAACAGTTTAAAATACTATGCATTTTACCCAGGTTTTGTCAAATTTAAAATGCTTTATTGTGTTAAAAAGTTTCTTGTATTAACGTTTAATCTAATTACACTTTTAACTTACCACGTTGAAGAATTGGATAACATGATACAAAAATTCAAAATGAACAATTAAATTTGTATTTTTTTTTATATTTTTAATTTCAATAAAAGTAAGTCACCTAGCAGCACGTTAAATCAACTTCTTTAATGTATGAATCATATTTCCTATGCAAGACACCTTGAAGTATATTATATAATGACTTAATTTTGAAGTACATACAATACATTCAATTGGGAATTATTCGTTTTTCATGGCACTGTTGAGCCCGTTTTAATAACTTAATGTTTGAAGATCTCGTTTTACAAGTTATCATTGGGTCCACATGACAACTTCGGGTTTAATCATTTTTTTTTTGTCAAGGCGTTCTGTGCCGAAAACCTTTATAACGGTGGGCTGGCGGAACCGATTACTTTAGAAGAGAGAAACGCTACACTCAAACTGATGACCAACATTAGAACACCAGGTTCGTGGAAAAAAAAATTGTTGCGTTAGATTGATTTTAGGTTGAATTTTTTACAGCTCTCAACATTTTTTTTTTGGTTTACGTATGAGTTCCTGATTAAATCGACAGCTTATTTACTACGCCTTGCGCCCTGTGTGTGTCAATCATTCCTAATCCGAAACTGTTTAAAAAAAAAAAAAAAAAAAAAAGTATTTTGGATTAGGAATGATTGACACTTAAGCAAATACTTTGGATTTTCATAGGTATAATAAATGAACACATGCACTGAATTGTGAAAAAAAAAAAATATTTAAAAAAACATATGTGTCTGCAAGGACGTCATTTGGGTAGGGCAGGGTGGGGGCATTTGCACCCGGTGCGGGCTGGCGATGATTCTTGCTTGACTGTGCTTTTGGTCGGGATTGAACTCCAGACCATCAACTTGAGAATTGCTCAGTTCAGACGACTCGGCCACCCAGCATTATAATCATTACGACAAATGTAAATTGAGTTGTTCTTTTTTTAAATTTAAAAACGTCATATCGATCTGCTTCTGCATTTAGCATATGGTTTATCTAATCCTTATACTTATTTGGGCTGGCTGGTGGGGCCTAGTTGTCTAAACTGTGTCAATCTCAAGCCTATGGACTTGGGGATAAACCCCCAAGCAAAAGCCTAAGCAAGCAGAAACATCACCAGCACCCCTGAGTGGATTACTACTCATCTAAGAGAAGGAAAAACTCTGAATTCAAACCCGAGAGATAGTCACGTAGGCGGTATGACATTGACACAATTAACATTCGGGCAACTCTTGTGAAGCTACTGGCGCCAAGCTGTATCATCCACACATGATGTTGGGTTATCTGGATGCGTAGAGAGAGGTGATTTGATGACAAGAGAATAAGCTTATCCTCTTAAAAGAAATACATTACATAGGATGCCAAAAAAGTACTTA